>OW240924.1:29186794-29241752 GCA_933207985.1 Pelobates cultripes | reverse complement strand
AGCACACTTTAAATATAAACATAACCAAAAATCAGACAAAACCATCCAGGGGTTAAAAAGTTAGCTGGAGGTCCCTTTATGACCGACCGCAAGCACATTTTCCTGCCCAAAACAGTTCCATAGATTTGGGCTGTGAGGTCGGTCTATTTCAGGCTGAAAAATCGACTAAGTCCCATCGCGAATGGGACTTAGTCTCTGCAGCTGAAATAAGGCTGAAAAAAACGGCTGAAAAAAAGACTAAGTCCCATCGCCGAATGGGACTTAGTCTCTGCAGCTGAAATAATTTCCCATTTACTGAACCAAGTGGGAAATAGCAAGGCAGGCACAAAGGGTTTGCACCAGGTCTGGGGACACAGGGGACACCGTCTTAAAGGGGCCGTGTCCCCAACAAGTCTGGGGACACGGCCTTAAAGGGGCAGTGTCCCAATCTTCCTGATGTCCCAAAAAGGTGTTTAAAGGGCCAGCACCAGTCACATAAAGAGTCCATAAGCCCCAATATGCCCACCGACAGTCTTAAAGGGCCATACACACCAAATAAAAGTGCATACATTTTCACAATCTCCCAGGGGCCATAGTCATGCGGGAGGAGGCTGGCAAAGTAGGCTTCTCCACAACCCAGGGAAGCAGGGCAATTTGCCATTTAAAGGGCCCGTTACAAATAGCAGTTTGTAACAAGGTGTCAATCCATATCTGCCAAGTGACCCGATGTAGGGGGACAGTCCCTATTCTGCTCTGTGTCAGTGTGTATCAGGGAACCTTAGGACAGGTGTCAATCCATATCTGCCAAGTGACCCTATGTAGGGGGACCAGTCTCTATTCTGCTCTGTGTCCGTGTGCATCAGGGGCTCTGAGGACAGGTGTCAATCCATATGTCAAGGTGTCAATATGTCATATGTCAGGTGTCAATCCATATTGATTGTGATTTAGGAATGTTAGGTGATTTCTGCCCTTTATGGATTAAAACCAGACTCTGTATCAACTGTGTAATTTTCCATGGGAGTTTTGCCATGGATCCCCCTCCGGCATGCCACAGTCCAGGTGTTAGTCCCCTTGAAACAACTTTTCCATCCCTATTGTGGCCAGAAAGAGTCCCTGTGTGTTTTAAAATTCGCCTCCCCATTGAAGTCAATGGCGTTTCGGGCGGTTCGCCGGTTCGCGAACATTTGCGGAAGTTCGTGTTCGCCGTTCGCGAACCGAAAATTTCGGGTTCGCGACATCACTAGTCCTTAACTTATCTCAATATCTCCCAGGCAGAGAGGAGGCGTGTAATACTGTGAATCTGTGGGATGATTGGCTGTTGCTTTTGTTTGCTGTGGGAGGTCCTCTTGCAGGAGGATTTCTCATAAAAGCCCGTGTGTTTCAATAAAGATTATTCCTGTTACACCCTTCATGAAGTCTAGGCTCATGTTTGGGGGATATTCTACTTGCTGGGAAGAATCACCTTGGAACTGCAGTTCATCTATTCTATTCCTTTACTCCCTGCTGCAGCTATAATCACTCATGCTCAGCTGTTGGGAGAGGGAACCAAGACCGCAGCACCATAACCACTGCAGGTCTTAACAAACTGCTTATTTGGAGGCACCTCCTGTACCACCTGTGATTCCACCACCTGTAGTGGCTCCTGTGGCACATAAACCACCATCCATAACCCTTTCACCTCCCCCTCGTTTTGGAGGTGATGCTAAAGAATTTAGAGGTTTTTTAAACCAAATTGAATACCACTTCAAAGTTTCCCCTGGTTCATTCCCTACAGATAGATCAAGAATTGGCTATCTAATGAACCAATTAACAGGAAAGGCTTTAATCTGGGCTAACCCCTTATGGGAAAGTGGAAACTCCGTAGGCCGTGATTACAATGTCTTCCTAACAGCATTTAAGGCTACTTTTGAGCCTAAAGGAAGAGAAAAGAACGCTGCCAAAGCCCTAATGGGGATAAAGCAAGGCAGTCGCTCTGTAGCTGATTACGCCATAGAGTTCAGAACATTGGCGCCTGAGGTTGACTGGACCAATAGTGGTTTGGTGGCTGCTTTCTCAGAAGGTTTAGCTGAGAATATACAGGATGAGACCGCAGCTAGGGACCTTCAAGTCAACCTTAATGACTTTATTGCTTATATGATAGAGATCGATAACAGGCTCAGAGAAAGAGAGAAAACCAAACAACGTAATAGACGTCCTAACTTGTCCATAGCCCCTCGTTTCTCTAACCCAGTGGTGATTAGCCAAGCTCCACCTCCAGAATCTGAACCCATGCAATTGGGCATTACTAGACTCACTGAGGCTTAGAGACAACACAGACGCAATGAGGGGTTGTGTATGTATTGCGGCAAAATGGGACATCAAAGACATTATGTCCAGTCCGGCCAGAAAACTTGCACACCTAAGGCACGTTCGGGGACCGACCTTAGGTGTGATGTATATGTACCCTAAATTGACTAAGAACTGTTTCCTTATAAGAGTTACCATGTCTTATAAGAAACCGCTGTACAGTGTGAGGCTATGATTGACTCTGGGGCAGCGGAGAATTTTCTAGACAAAGAATTCTCTGAAAAGTTTCTCCTGTCCTTAAGACAGAAAGAGAGACCCATAGCAGTAGAGGCTATCGATGGGAGGCCGCTTATCCAGCCTCTCATCACACACGAAACACTGCCGATCACTGTCTCAGTGGGTATTCTACACTCTGAAGAGATGTTTTTTCAAATCATATCTTCATCTACGTGTCCGATAATACTCGGTTTCCCTTGGCTCCAGAAACACAACCCATGTTTAGATTGGGTTGAAGGAGAGATTGTGAGTTGGGGTGAGAGATCCAGAGGTGTTTGCTTAAAGCAGGTGCCACAACCAATTGGTACCATCAATATTCCCATTGCACCTCCCCTAACCACAGAAATCCCACCACAGTATCTGGATTTAAAGGAGGTGTTCAACAAGGCCCAGTCGGAGGGGTTACCACCACATAGACCCTATGATTGTGCTATAAATTTATTACCAGGTACTATGCCTCTCAAGGGAGGAGTATATGCTCTATCCCCCCAAGAAAACCTCTGTTTATAGGAATATATAAAGGATGCGCTCAGAAAGGGTCATATCCGTAGATCCTCCTCACCTGCTGGGGCTGGGTTCTTCTTAATTTCTAAAAAAGAAGGAGACCTATGTCCTTGTATAGACTATAGGGGTTTGAATAGAATTACGATAAAAAACGCCTATCCCATTCCCCTTATTTCTGAGTTATTCGACAGGTTGAAAGGAGCTTGAGTCTTCACTAAGCTCGATCTCAGAAGTGCTTACAACCTAGTTAGGATTAAGGATGGTCATGAGTGGAAACTGCGTTTAATACTAGAATGGGACATTACGAATACCTGGTTATGCCGTTTGGATCATGCAACGCTCCAGCAGTATTCCAGGATTTTATCAACGATGTCCTTAGAGAGTACCTCAACATTTTCGTTTTAGTGTATCTAGATGACATTCTCATCTATTCCCCAGACCTAGAGACACATCATGAACATGTGAGAACAGTACTCAAAACCCTGTTAAAGAAGGTCTCTACTGTAAGCTGGAGAAATGGCAATTTGACCAAACGGAGATACAATTTCTCGGATATGTTATATCTCCGTCCGGTTTCAAGATGGACCCCCGCAAGCTGGAAGCAGTCTTAAAATGGCCGTTGCCCAAGGGCCTTAAGGCTACACAACGCTTCATAGGTTTTGTGAATTATTACCGCAAATGTATTAAAGGTTTTTCTTCTGTAATTTCTCCTATTACCAACTTAACCAAAAAAGGAGCAAATTGCAAAACATGGCCCAAAGAAGCGAGAGAGGCATTTGAACAATTAAAATCTTTATTTTCCTTAGCACCTGTCCTGAACCATCCCGATCCAACCAAGCCGTTTATTCTAGAAGTAGATGCGTCAGAAACATGAGTAGGAGCCATTCTGTCTCAGAGAGAGAGTCCTGATGCGCCTTTACATCCCTGTGGATTTTTCTCTCGCACACTCACATCTGCAGAGAGAAATTATGACATTGGGAATAGGGAACTTTTGGCCATTGTACTTGCCCTTAAAGAATGGAGGCATCTCTTGGAAGGTTCCAAAGAGCCACTTCTGATTTTTACCAATCATAAGAATTTGGCTTATATTGGGGACGCTAAGAGATTGTCCTCTCGTCAGCCTATCATACCTCCAGAATGCCTCATTGCCACTACAGTTTCCGAAGTGTCCTCTCCACTCTCCTGTGCCATAATAGCAGATCAAACTCAGGCACCTGTGGGGAAACCTCCGGATAAACTGTATGTTTCACCACCATTAAGAAAAAAGGTACTTGATTTTTTCCATGATAATCTCACAGCAGGTCATCCTGGAGTGCATAAAACTCTCTGTGCTATATCCAGGAGGTTTTGGTGGCCTACACTTAGGAATGACATCAAAGATTATGTTGGGGCATGTCAAATATGTGCCGTTTCTAAAGTTCCTCCTAGGTCACCTCCTGGACTGTTACAACCACTGCTCATACCTAATGCTCCATAAACCCATTAAGCCATGGATTTCATTGTGGACCTACCCAGCTCAAACGGGTTTAATACAATTCTTATGGTCATCTATAGATTCTCAAAAATGGCACATTTTATACCTCTTAAAAAATTACCATCTGCTCAAGATCTTCTTGAGAGATCTTTCGGTTGCATGGAGTGCCCAAAAACATAGTATCAAACTCTCATTTTCTTCAGCATACCACCCTCAAACTAATGGCGCAGCAGAGAGAGCCAATCAGTCTTTAGAAATTTGCGCTGTTTTATTAATGCCAATCAGTCTAACTGGTATGAGCTCTTACCCATGGCTGAGTTTGCCAGGAATAATGTGACTCATGAATCTTCTAATCACAGTCCATTTTTTGTAAACCAGGGTTATCACCCCACGGTTTTCCCTTCTGACTTTTCGGATACCGATATTCCCACTTTGAACACTCGTTTGGATTCTATTAATGGCACTTGGAATTCTGTTCATTCAGCTGTACAAAAGGCATCAAAACGTGCAAAGGTCCATGCTCACAAGAGACAGGGAACCAATCCTGTCTATCAACCGGGTGACAAGGTGTGGTTATCCACACGCCATATGAAGCTTAAAGTTCCTTCCATGAAATTTGCCCCTAGGTACATAGGTCCTTTTCGAGTCCTCCGACGTATCAATCCAGTGACCTATTCCCTGCCCATATGAAGATTGCCAATTTGTTTCATGTATCTTTGATCAAGCCTCTTACTTGCAATCGATACACTAGAATGTCTACTCCTCCTCCACCCTTGGTAGTTGGTGACCAGGAGGAATACGAGGTTCGTTCTATACTGGACTCCAAAATTTCCAGAGGTATCTTGTCCTATCTTGTTGACTGGAAGGGGTATGGTCCTGAGGAATGTTGTTGGTTTCCTGCTGACCGGGTTCATGCCCCCCTGTCTTGTTCAGTCCTTTCACGACCGATTCCCTCTTAAGCCGGATCCTTCCCGCCCGGTGAGCGGTCTTCGAGTGGGGGGTACTGTTCCGTTCGCTGGCCCGCCGCGTGGCATGGCTGTGCCCGACCGACACAGCCTCGCCGACAGCACAAGCTTACCTGCTCATCAGCGAGCCGGCAACCACTCCCCCCCAGGTCTTACGGGCGTCGTGCCCAAATTACCACTGGCACTGACCGCGTGGTTGCGTCCATCTCTAGCTCCGCCCCCGAAAATTATAATAACGTGTGCGTGACGTCACGACATCAATGCACACGCACGTTTTGGGGTCAGAGGTCTAAAATCGGATATATAATAACCCTCTTGGTCAATAGGGCTCTAGTTTGGGCTAACCTCTTATGGGAGAACGACAATCCGATAGTGTTCAATTATGTTGAATTTGTTGCTGCTTTTAGGAGAACGTTTGACCCCCCTGGGAGACGAACTAATGCCACTAATACTCTTTTGCGCATGAGTAGACTATGCTTTAGAGTTCCGTACCTATGCTGCTGAGGTGAAATGGAATGAACAGGCATTTATAGACGTGTTCATGAATGGGCTATCAGACTAAATATTGGATGAGGTAGCTACTAGGGATTTACCCAATGCTTTAGAGGATTTGATAACCTACCTAGCCTGCCTCGACAATTGCCTAAGACATAGGCGTAGGAACCGGGGGGATGGGGGGGATGCGGGGGATGCATCCCCCCCAGCAAATCATGCTGGGGGGACAGGTTATGGGGAAATCCCCCCCCCAGCTCTGCTGCCCCCCCTCATGCTGCAGCCGCCCGAGCGCTCTGCAGAGAGCCTCAGGCGGCTGCAGCTTTCCCGGGCTGGTGCATCCATGAGGGCGGACCACACCGCCCGGGCGCAGCCTGAGGAGAGGGGCTGACAGGAGGGAAATGCTCAGCGCTCCCTCCTGTCACTCCCTCACTGTAGCGTGGCCGAGCTCTGTATGGTCCGCGGGTACAGGGAGCATCTGTCTGTCTCCTGTACCCGGCCGGACTAACAGAAAGTACACACTGAGTGTGCACTTCCTTTTAGTCCGGCCGGGTACAGAAAACAAAAGCTCCCTGTACCCGCGGACCATAGAGGGCTCGGCCACGCTACAACAGAGGTAGGGGAGGGGGGAATTGACAGGGAGGGGGGGAGAAAGAGTGACAAGGGAGGGAGGGGGAGAAAGAGAGTGGACAAGAAGGGAGGGAGGGGGGAGAAAGAGATGACAAGGGAGGGAGGGGAGAAAGAGAGTGACAAGGAGGGAGGGGGAGAAAGAGAGGACGCAGGAGGGGGGGAGGGGAAAGAGAGGATAAGGGGAGGGGGAGAAAGAGAGCGGACAAGGAGGGAGGGGGGAGGGGGAGAAAGAGAGGACAAGGGGAGGGGGGGAGGCAGAAAGAGATATTGGGGGAGGGGGGAGAAAAAGAGAGAGACAAGGGGGGAGGGAGGGGGAGAAAGAGAGTGACAAGGGAGGGAGGGGGAGAAAGAGAGTGACAAGGGAGGGAGGGAGGGGGAGAAAGAGAGTGAAAAGGGAGGGAGGGAGGGAGGGGGAGAAAGAGAGTGACAAGGGAGGGAGGGAGAGAAAGAGTGACAAGGGAGGGAGAGAGATTGACATCCATCACACACACACACAATCGCACAATCATGCAAACCTTACACACACAGAAACACACAATGCATTCCTTACACACACTAAATGCACTCCGTACACACACTCAATACACCCCTTACAGACACACACACTGCATCCTGTACATACACAGAAACACACCTTGCAGCCCTTACACATACAAACACAGATTCACACAATGCATTCCTTACACACATATCAGGACATCCCCTACACACTCCACCCCCTGTGAACAAACTCATTGGTGGAACATGAAGGTGGACCCTGGGACCCAGACCTTGAGCTGTGTAAAGGGCCCCAAAAAATGGAGCTGCTTCCCGTTCTCCCAGAACATTGATTTTTGTGACCACAGTTACAAACCGCCTCCAGAGAGCCTGTTCTACACCAGACCAGTGGAGCCAGACTGCAGCTAGAGCCCATCATCATCCTCATCTGGTTGTAATTAGGCAATCTAGCATATTATTCGTGGCACTAATCTCTAATTTACCTCACATTAAAGAAACACTATAGTCCCCAGAACCACTGCAGCTTAATGTAGTGGTTCTGGTGTCTATAGCCTGTCCCTGCAGGCCTTTTAATATAAACACAGCGGCACTCCAGCACTGGCGTTAGTTAACATGGCAGATCATATGGGTGGGGCATTGTGATGTCACATGGGGGGGCCGGCAAACTTTACTTTTGCCTAGGTCGGCAAAAATCCTTGCACCGGCCCTGGCCGAGTGTCACGTGACTACCCGGCGCTCAGTCTGACACTGCGCCTGCCAGAGGTTCCCCTGCTATGTCAGGTAAAGGGGGGACAAAGGTAGAAAAATAATTGGAAGGGTTTAGGGGGGCTACTAATATGGATGGGAGGAGGGGGGAGGTAGAAAAATTATTGGAAGGGGCTAGGGGAGTACTAATATGAATGGAAGGGGTAGGGTGGGTTCTAATATGCATGGAAGGGGTTAGGGGGTACTAATATGCATGGAAGGGGTTAGGGGGGTACTAATATGCATGGAAGGGGTAGGGGGGTTAATATGCGTGGAAGGGGTAGGTGGGGTTCTTTTGTGCATGGAAGGGGTAGGGGTGGTTCTAATATTCATGGGAGGGGTAGGGGTGGTTCTAATATTCATGGAAGGGGTAGGTGGGGTTCTAATATAAATGGAAGGGGTAGAGACGGGTAATAAAATGTATGGAATGCATTTCTGACAGTGTCATTGAATGGCAGTTAGGAAATGTGGTCACCCTAAGTCAGGGGCAGTATTACACAATCTGTATATGTATATGTGACAAGACCAATCTCGCCACATTGCATTGGAGAAGCCTGGTTTCCCGCCTGCTGCCTTTGGACTATGGCCCCGTGTTAAAAGACATCTTTTTTTACCTGCAGAAAAGATTTATTCGTTCTTTTCTGCCTGGTGTTCAGTAGATTCAATCTACCGAACAACCGCACGAATGACTGGACCACCTGGGAGCTGGAGTGTGCCGGCAATTAGCCTCCCTGAAGCTGCGGTTAAGCGCAGCTTAATTGACGAATGCTGGGTGGCCGCCATTCGTATCATGAACACGAGGTCGCGGCCATTTGAAACATGCGAACGCACAGCGGTGTTCGACGCTTAATTCATGGAACTGAAATCAGACACAGTTTTGCGCGATCACCGCTGAAGCCGCCGACCTCCCTTCTTGTTCGCTGAAAGTGCACGAACGGCCTGGTTGTTATACCCCAGATAGGAATCCCATGGAGCCCATTCGCATGAAACTGACTGTGTAAAGACTTTGGCTCCATGGCGATTAAACTATATTCGTGTGGTCTGAGCGCCATTGGCTTAATAATGTGCGCTCAGACCTGAGCTATCTGGGGATATGTTAAATGTATAGTTTTAATGTAATGTGTCTCGCATAGTAATTCATGTTTTAGTATCCCCATGTGCATAATGGCGATTTGCCTTTGTCTTGGGAGATAATTGAATTACTTCTCAATTATCTCCAAGGCAGAGGGGAGGAAGCCAGGATGCATTGTGGGAATACAATGTGACTGTGTGTCCTATTTGTCAACTTGTCTGTCCCTTGTCACAGTCTCCCATTTGGTCCCCTAGGGGAGTGTCCACCAGGTGGGAAACCTGCATAAATACTGGGCAGGTAGTCCTCATTAAACAGACCACTGCTTGACCCACAACACGGAGCCTTGTCTCGTCTTTGGGGGGATTTACTGAATGCTGATAGAGACTGATTGCTAGGAGTGTAAGCCGCTTGGGTGCTTTTCCTATTCGTCTGCTAGCAGCTATTCGTATGGTTCCAGTTCGTGTGTTTGGAGTGCTGTATTGGATGCCGTTCGGGAGTTTGGAGCATTCACTTATTGGCAGTTCGTGAGTTTGGTGTTTTACAATAGCTGTGCCTGCATCTCTGGAAAGGGGGACGATCGCCTAAATGTTTTTTACCCCTTATGTGCAAAACGGTCATAAAAAATATAAAAAGTAATCTGCAAAGTACAAAATGTTTGTGTCATGTGTCGTGCTAAAAATTAAGCTAGGAATGTGCATATTTTTTTATTTTTTTAAAATAATTTTTAGAATAATGATACAGACATTTTATTTCTTACATTTGTGATGATTCTTTTTTCCTCTCTATATTCAAGGGACACTATAGTCACCAGAACCACAACAGCTAAACGTAGTAGTTCTGGTGTCTATAGCATGTCTTTGCAGGTTTTTTAATGTAAGCACAGCCATTTTGTAAAAAGGCAGTATTTACATTACTGATGAGGAATACCTCCAGTGGACACTCAGATGGCCACTGGAGGTGCTTCCTAGTTGAGACATGAATGCCGCCCTATGAAGTATCTGCGCATGTGCAGCAAAGCTGCGTATGCGCACCAGACAGCAATGACGCTTCTGAATAGAAGCGTTTTATTGCTCCTTGCTCGCACCCTCCTATTTCGTCATTTTGACGAAATAGGGAGCGCGGCATCAGGATGATGTATCCAGGTAAGTAAAATCCCTTCCCTGTAGTGACCCTTTAAAGTTATTATTTAATCATTTATATAGTATCAATCAAGATTCAACCTAGAGAAAACTCTTATAAAAGAGATTAAAGTAAAATGGGAAACAGCAACCCTTAAAAAGTATGTTCGAGATCAAATCACCCCTAGACGCCTCAGATTTTATAAAGATCCCAGCTTTGATAGGGAAGATCCCCACTTCATGGCAGGTTGGGATAAGCTTTTAGACGGATTTTCTTTAAGCACAATGGGCAATATAGTGGCAAGGAGGGAAGAAACTCTCCCAAAATAAGATGAGGAAATAAATAAATGGAAAAACTGTTTAGCTGAATCCACAAGTCCAGAAATCTATAATACCACTTTAAGAGAAATTCAAATTAAAGTGGATAAAATCAAATTAGACGTTATAGAAATTAAAAAGAAAAAATACATAAGAGATATTACAGATTATCAGACAGGCAATGTAATGGACCCTAAAAAGAATCACCAACGTCAAAATATCCCCCACCAACGGTTACAATATAACTATGGAACACACCCTCAACGCCTACCAATGAATAGATCTTATCCTATTAAAGAATATCCGTTAAAAAGGTTTGATAGAAAGATACAGCGAAGAACCAGTAGAACTACCTCATATAAAACTAAGACAGAAATATCTAGAGAAAGAACACCACCCAACCCACTACACTCACATACAACAACTTGCCATTATAAATCTGCCGAAGTCCCACTATCCCCAAGTAGGATACAACATCATACTAATTACAGACCTAGTAACATCAACACTATGGATAATACAAATCACACCAAATACAGTGATGTTGCTAGAAAAGGGAACCGGAAAAATGCTACCCCCCCCCCAGATTATTTTGGGTTCCTACGCCAATGGTTTAGGACATAGGCAAAACACTAGGGACAGGCCAAGACGTATTCCAGAATGCTTGGCTTTAACCTTTCCTTCCTCTGAGGCAACCACTGTCACTCCTCCTGAACCTATGCAATTAGGTGCAACTCGGTTGTTTGATGCTGAAAAGCAATATCGTAGAAGGGAGGGACTTTGCCTGTATTGTGGGAGGAAGGGCCATTCACGTCTAGCCTGCCCCAGTATCTTGATCTTAAGGCAGTCTTTGAACAGAAGGAGGCAGAAAAGCTACCACCTCATTGTTCGTATGACTGCGCTATCAACCTATTACCTGGTGCTATGCCTCTTAGGGGTACTGTGTATCCTCTCACTGTTAATGAAAACAAGGTACTAGAAGAATATATCACAGAGAATCTAAGAAAAGGTTTTATAACCAAGTCCTCTTCACCTGCCGGAGCAGGTTTCTTTTTTGTTTCGAAGAAAGAGGGGGATTTAAGACCATGTATCAACTATCGGGGTTTGAATAAAATAAACATACGTAACGCCTACCCAATACCTTTAATAACCGAACTATTTGATAGGTTAAAGGGAGCATCTATATTTACTAAACTAGATTTAAGAGGGGCATATAATCTAGTTAGAATTAAATACGGGGATAAATAGAAAACAGCCTTTAATACTCGTTATGGTCACTATGAGTATAGGGTAATGCCCTTTGGCTTATGTAATGCCCTAGCAGTCTTTCAAGATTTCATGAATGATGTGTTAAGAGAATACCTACAAGAGTTTGTAATCGTTTAGTTAGACGATATCTTGATCTATTCTAAGAACATTAGAGAATGGACTTTATTGTAAATTGGAAAAATGTATTTTTGACAAAGACGAGATACACTTTTTGGGGTACATAATATCGGGTTCTGGTTTTAAGATGGAACCTGAAAAACTTGAGGCCATCATACATTGGCCTTTACCTATTGGTCTAAAAGAAATACAACATTTTCTAGGCTTCGCCAACTATTATAGGAAATTTATCAAAGGATTTTCCTCTACTACTGCTCCTATCACTTCCATGACAAAAAAGGGAAGAAACCATCTAGATTGGAGTCCAAAAGCTAGGGCTGCTTTTGAGGAGTTAAAGAAAGCCTTTTCATCAACACCCATTTTAAGACCTCCCGATCCCTCTCGTTCTTTCCTGTTAGAGGTGGACGCATCTGAGATTTGTATAGGGGCTGTATTATCCCAAAGACCCTCAGATGATCAACCTTTACATCCTTGCGGTTTTTATTCGAAAAAATTGACAGAGACTGAAAAAAGGTATGATGTAGGGGACAGAGAACTGTTGGCAATCATTTCGGCCCTCAAAGAGTGGCGACATGTGTTAAGGGGTTTGTTATACCAATTACCATTTTTACCAATCATAAGAATCTTTCCTATTTGGGGGAAGCTAAAAGAATGACAGACAGGTTCGTTGGTCCTTGTTTTTAACACGTTTTAATTACATAGTGACATATAGACCTGGATCAAGGAATACTAAGGCTGATGCCTTGTCCCGACAATATGAACCACAATCCTCTACCGAGACCCAAATATCATCCATAATACCAGCCGAACCCATTGTAGCTGCCATCCAAGCTAAAATCTCCTTTTGCTTACTGGAGGAATTATCCAAACTCCAGCATCACTCTTCTTTACCCATTCCCCAGGGGAAATTATATGTGCCTCTTGTTCATAGGGAAAAAGTCTTGTCCTTGATGCACAATTCTAAAATAGCCGGTCATCCATAAAACTGAGTCCCTCCTTGAAAAGCAATTTTGGTGGCCTTCCTACAAGAAGGATGTCAGAGAATTTGTTCTTGCCTGTAATATCTGTTTGTCTACTAAAATGCTGAAAAGAAATCCATGTGGCCTTCTCATGCCATTACCCGTTCCTGATAAACCTTGTTCTAGTATTGCCATGGATTTTATAGATGATCTGCCTACATCCAAAAACAACAGTGTCATCCTGACTATCATTGATAGGTTCTCTAAAATGACACATTTTGTCCCCTTGTTCAATCTGCAGGGTTCTGATAGGGGTCCACTATTCATTTCTCGGTTTTGGGAGGCATTCTGTAAACAATTGGGCATTCACCTTAATATTTCTTCTTCGGATCATCCTCAATCTAATGGCGTTACTGAAAAGATGAATCAATCACTCGAACAGTATTTACGTTGCTTTACTTCTGATCATCAAGACGATTGGGTGGAATTACTCCCTTTGGCTGAATTTGCCCACAAAATCTAGGTTCACGAATCTACGCAACACAGTCCCTTTTTTTTTAATCAATTATGGCTTTGACCCTACTACTCTTCCGAGTTCCCTTTCTTATACTGGAGTGCCAAGTGTTGACAGCACTATGAAAAGTATTAAGGAAACTTGGTCAGGGGTTAAACAAATATTGGTTCAAAAGGCCAGAACACAAAAGTGTAATGTCGATAGATTTTGTAGAGCTGCTCCTACTTATGTTGTGGGTGACCAGGTGTGGTTGACTACACATAGTATTAAACTGAGAGTACCCTCGATTAAATTTGCTCCACGTTATATTGGTCCTTTTAAAATACTTAATCGTATTAACCCAGTCTGTTACAGGTTGCTCTTGCCCGCCTCTATGAAGATACAGAACGCCTTCCGTGTTTCACTTCTTAAACCTTTGGTATGTAATCGTTATATCAAAAACCATTCCAAACCTCCTTCAATACTCGTGGAGCGTTGAAAAGAATATGAAGTGAGGTCCATTTTAGACTCCTGTATTTCTAGGGGTAAACTCCAATATCTGATCGATTGGAAAGGGTATGGGTTGATGCCTCTGATGTCCATGCACCGTGTTTACTTTGTTTGTTTTGCAGACGTTGTTCTTGTGGGTCTGGTCCTCCCCGCCCTGTGGGCAGTTCTCAAGGGGGGGTACTGTAATGATGCCTTACCTTTCTCCTCCAGACCCGCGCGGCATTGGCTTTCTCTTCCAGGAAGCGGCGTAGCTCCAAACACGCCCCTTCTTATGATGCGACGGTCGACGTCATGACAGTACTACCGCGCAAATTCCACAATTCCACGCTCCGCGACCTTTTGGGGGCGTGGAATTAAAGCTATAAGCACTATTGTGGTTTTGTTTGGGTTCCCTCTAGTGCTATTTAGTTTCTCTGTTGTATTTCTGGTATTTTGACTTCTGGCTTTCCCTTTTTGACTATTCTCCTCTCTGGTATCCTGACTTCAGCTTGTTTATTCGTGTGTTCACTTTCTGGTATCCACTGACTCTCGGCTATTTCTTTGACTACTCCTAAACGTTAAACCTGCCCAAACTAAGGTCCAGTAATACACTTCCTTTTAGATTACACTCTGTGTGTTTGGGTCACTGTCATGACAGCCATTACTTTCAGCAAAAAACAAAATGGCACGTTTTGAGTTTGCGAAAAGGCATGTGGGAGACTCCCAAAATGTATGGAGGAAGGTGCTCTGGTCTGGTGAGACTAAAATTTAACTTTTCGGCCATCAAAGAAAACGCTATGTCTGGTGCAAACCCAACACATCACATTACCCAAAGAACACCATCCCCACAGTGAAACATGGTGGTGGCACCATCATGCTGTGTGGATGTTTTTCAGCAACTGGTACTGGGAAACTGGTCAGAGTTGAAGGAAAGATGGATGGTGCTAAATAGAGGGATATTTTTTTACGGTACACCCAGGTATAAAATGGGTTAATACCGCTGAGGACGTTCACCTTCCAAATGGAGAGACAGCTAACGAAAGCTCCAATCAGCCGAATAGGAACCATATGAAATCCTTCACGTATCAAACAGCCGAACGAGTAAACCATTCAAATCCAACACCCCCAAGTACGAGATCCAGCTCCGTATTGAGGGTTAAGCAGAGATCTGACTTAATGGGGGCTACCTGCCCTGTATTTATGCGTGATTCCACCAGGTGGACACTCCCCTAGGGCACCTGGTGGAAAACTGGGATAATAACAATACAGGAGCCAATCACAGTGGCTCAGACATAACCACTCCCCTTTAGCTGAAATTACCCTCCTCCCTATCCTGGAGATAATTAGGGAAGTAATCCAATTATATCCCAGATAGAGGCAAATTGCCATTTTACATGTAACAGTAAAAACACACAAAAATGTACAACAGGAAAAATACCGAATGCACTAGGTACAATTAACGTAATCCCAGATAACTTAGATCTGAGTGCACATTATTACCAAATGGCGCTCAGATCACATACATACAGTTCAATCACCATGGAGCCAAAGTCTTTCACATAGTCTTTTGGTATACGCATTGGCTCCATGGCATAGCTATCTGTGTAAAGTCCATTCATGAAGAAAAATACAGAACGGGCCGGAGTTTGTATGCCGGATGACTGGGGAAGGGAGGTTGGCGGCTTCAGCGGTGTTAGTGAGAAATAGTGTCATTTTTAGTTCCAGAGAATCGTTAACGAACACCGCTAGGCATTTATGCGTCTAAGATGGCCGCCGCCTCGTGGTCTCCATATGAACGAAGACCACCCAGCCTACCTTTGACAAATAAGAGGTGTCTGCGGTTAACCACAACATTCGAATGGGGCCAAGAGGTTAAGCAGCAGCACACTTCCATGCTGGGTGGCCAACCGTTCAGCAGTTTATTCGGGAGTTAAGGAACAGGCAATGAACCGAACAAACAGACGAAACCAAGGGGAATAGAAGTAATTCACAGACAGATGGTTCAGTCATAATATTCTTGAGCAAAACCTGTACCACTCTGTGCGTGATTTGAGGCTAGGACAGAGGTTCACCTTCAAGCAGGACAATGACCCCAAACACACTGCTAAAGCAACACTTCAGTGGTTTAAGGCGAAACATGTAAATGTGTTGGAATGGCCTAGTTAAAGCCCAATAAAAAAATCTGTGTTCAGACTTAAATATTGCTGTTCACAAGCGCAAACCATCCAACTTGCAGGAGCTGGAGCAGTTTTGCAAGGAGGAATGGGCACAAATCCCAGTGGTAAGATGTGGCAAGCTCATAGAGACTTATTCAAAGCGAATTGGAGCTGTGATTGCCGCAAAAGGTGGCTCTACAAAGTATTGACTTTAGGGGGGTGAATAGTTATGCACATTGACTTTTTCTGTTATTTTTTCCTATTTCTTGTTTCCCTCACATAAAAATAAAAAATTCTTTAAAGTTGTGGGCATGCTCTGTAAATTAAATTATGCAAATCCTCAAACAATCCATGTTAATTCCAGGTTGTGAGGCAACAAAACACGAAAAATGCCAAGGGCGGTGAATACTTTTGCAAGGCACTGTATGTAACTATGTAACTAATCAGAAATATTTTGGGCTCTGAGGTGTCTTTTATACAGGTAACGAGCTGAGATTAGGAGCACTCTCTTAAAGGGAGTGCTCCTAATCTAAATTTGTTACCTGTATAAAAGACACCTGTCTACAGAATCAATCAATCAATCAGATTCCAAACTCTCCACCATGGCCAAGGCCAAAGAGCAGTCCAAAGATGTCAGCGACAAGATTGTAGAACCCCTAGACTAATGACATCGCCAAGAGCTAATTGGAGTGAGATGTCAGCCAACTGGAGTCCAATCAATGAGATGAGATTGGATGTGTTGGTTACAGCTGCCCTGCGCTATAAAAAACACACACCAGTTCTGGGCTTGCTTTTCACAAGAAGCATTGCCTGATGTGAATGATGCCTCGCACAAAAGAGCTCTCAGAAGACCTCCGATAAAGAATTGTTGACTTGCATAAAGCTGGAAAGGGTTATAAAAGTATCTCCTTGCTGTTCATCAGTCCACGGTAAGACAAATTGTCTATAAATGGAGAAAGTTCAGCACTGCTGCTTCTCTCCCTAGGAGTGGCCGTCCTGTAAAGATGACTGCAAGAGCACAGCGCAGACTGCTCAATGAGGTGAAGAAGAATCCTAGAGTGTCAACTAAAGACTTACAAAAGTCACTGGCAAATGCTAACATCCCTGTTAGAGAATCTACAATACGTAAAACACTAAACAAAAATGGATTTCATGGGAGGATACCACAGAGGAAGCCACTGCTGTCCAAACAAAACATTGCTGCACGTTTACAGTTTGCACAAGAGCACCTGGATGTTCCACAGCAGTACTGGCAAAATATTCTGTGGACAGGTGAAACCAAACCAAAGTTGAGTTGTTTGGAAGAAACACACAACACTATGTGTGGCGAAAAAAAGGCACAGCACACCAACATCAAAACCTCATCCCAACTGTGAAGTATGGTGGTGGGGGCATCATGGTTTGGGGCTTCTTTGTTGTGCCAAGGCCTGGACGGATTGCTATCATCAAAAGGAAAAATAAATTCCCAAGATTATCAAGACATTTTGCAGGAGAACTTAAGGCCATCTGTCTATCAGCTGAAGCTCAACAGAAGATGGGTGTTGCAACAGGACAATGACCCAAAGCATAGAAGTAAATCAACAACAGTATGGCTTAAACAGAAGAAAATACGCCTTCTGGAGTGGCCCACTCAGAGTCCTGACCTCAACCCAAATGAGATGCTGTGGCATGACCTCAAGAAAGCGATTCACACCAGACATTCCAAAAATATTGCTGAACTGAAACAGTTCTGTAAGAGGAATGGTCAAGAATTACTCCTGACCATTGTGCACGTCTGATCTGCAACTAAGGAAACATTTGGTTGAAGTTATTGCTGCCAAAGGAGGTTCAACCAGTTATTAAATCCAAGGGTTCACATACTATTTCCACCTGCACTGTGAATGTTTACATGGTGTGTTCAATAAAAACATGGCAACATTTCATTCTTTGTGTGTTATTAGTTTAAGCAGACTGTGATTGTCTATTGTTGTGACTTAGATGATCAGATCACATTTTATGACCAATATGTGCAGAAGTCCATATCATTCCAAAGGGTTCACATACTTTTTCTTGCAACTGTATATATAGTATATAACAATGCGTGTACATGCCATTTATAACAGTGATGGATATTCTGGTTCAATTTCTATCAACATTCTCCCATCTGACTGCTGAATACATACACCCACTGCTAAATACCAACACATAGACAGCCACGCAGACTGCTAAACACACACACAGACTGCTGAATACATGCACAGACTGCTCAATACACACACACACAGACTGCTAAATACGTACACACACACACTGCAGAATACACACTCACAGACTGCTGAATACAAACACACATGCTGCTGTATTGTCACATCCTGCTCTGTTCTGCGGAGATGTCTGGCCTTGGCTTCTGGTAACCAGTACTCTTTTTACATTTCTTGTTTAGTTTTTCTTGTTTTTTCTGTTTTTCTATTCCATGTCTGGTTTTCTTTATGCTGGGTTTTCTGGGTTCATTCCTTTATTCCGTTCCTGGAATTCCCAGTCTCCTGGATTTTTTAATATGTTTGTTTTATGTTGCCACACCCTTTTCTTTCCCATTAATACTTTTGTTTCAGTTGGTTCCTGCAGGCAGTTGTTCCAAGTCCTCTGCCCCTTTCTTGCAGGTAAGTGCTGTGTGTGTTTTATTATTGTTTATCTGTCATGCAGTCTTGGAACCCACTGTAATTGGAGTATTTTGACACAATGGTGGGCTGTATAAATCTTCGCCATTTATGTATGTCTAAATCTCCAATGTTTATTGCACATATTTGTACTTAGTTATGTCTCCTCTTGTTTTGTCTTGCATCTTTTGTCTTGTTTTATTTTGTTTTTTATTCCCAGTTCATGCACAGTCCTCTCCTGCCCTGTTCTTGTGTACATGTTTTGGGTTCTGTTTTCTGTCCTGCTCCGGTTCTGGGTTTTCCTAGTTTTGTCTTGTTTTCTGTCTATTCTAGACTTGCCTTGTTTCTTTACTGGATACATATCTGCTGCAGAGCCTCCCTATTCAGATCCTGGGAGGTCTGCATATTGTCATCTGGCACTTGGGATCCGTAGAAGCTGCATCAGAGCCTTCGTATGTGGCCGCACAAACGCTGGTGCTCAACACCAGGGGGCGTGAGGTTACCCTGCACCAGGCCCTGCTAATCCATTTCCACACAGTCACTCCTACTATCAAGATCAGGCATATTGGGTCCCGGTCACCGGACAGCCACCCCTGACATGAATACACCCACACACGCTGCTGAATACACCCACACAGACTGCTGAATACACACACACAAACTGCTGAATACACACACACATATGGCTGAATACACACACACACACACATACAAAGATTGCTGACACACATACAAAGATTGCTGAATACACACACACACACGTACCTGCTCACAGGACTCTCAGCCAAGCTTTCTTTTTCTTGACCTGTAGCTCCTGCTTCTACCACTCCTACCATGCGGACTGTATCAGTGGAGAGGGCAGGACATGCTGTGACTTCCTTGTTAGTATCAAATGCCGGGCAGGTGGCAACCCTAAGCACAGCTGAGAGCAGGACCTTCTAGCTAGCTCCCTTCTGTACTGTTTCAAAGTTTTACTACGAAAAATTATATAGCTGCACTGATAGGACATGGAGGGATGGGCGGGACCATCTTAACAGCATTATAGGCCCCCATGCAAAGCAGTTCACTGAGCGGTGCCTACACACCCACACACAGGAATAAAAATGTAAATTATTAATAAAATTAAACTTATATTTATTGGTGCCTCCAACACAATCAGTAATTAAACATTAAAGGAACATTGTAGGGTTAAGGACTACAGACGTGTATTCTTTATTCTTGAGTGTTAAAAACACTATTTATGTGGTCGGCTCCTCCTTGCCATTGCTAAATAGGGTAAAAGCTCACCTTTATTTCAGCTCTGCGCGGGTCTGCCAATACTGGCCCCTTTCCCCAATACACCACTTTGGCTGACATCATCAGAATTAAAGCGGGGGGTAGCATTAAACGCTGTATTGGCCAAGAAGCATCTCCTCAAAAAGATGAATTGAACTAATACAGCTGTATGGGGAAAGCATAGCATTTCCATGCAGAGGATGGAGACACTGAATGTCAGTGCTGCACAGTGTGCAGCACTGACCCAGAAAGCACCTCTAGTAGCCATCTGAGTGAATATCTCTGTTCCTACAAGACACAATCACAGTGTGTTATAGAACAGTTCTAAAGGGTCTGCCTCCCTAAAAAAATTTTATTATGGTGTAAACTCATTGCCTCCTCCACCTTCACGTTTTCATGAACATTCACAAAAAGATAACATTGTGTGACTGAGTGACAGACAGATATTCTTAGCCTGATAGTCAGTGTAACCGCAGCTAGCACATCTTCTTCATCACCAGATAAACTGAGGTACGAAAAGATCACCCCAATAAGTCCTAATGAGCAGGACATGGTTTTATCTTTTAATTCCCATAAAACAAGTATTTCTATATGTACCTGTATTATTTATATATTTGTTTTCTCTTGTAATAAATGGATCTTTTTATAGTCTATGTTTACCATGGACCAACTATTTCTGATCTGTTACACACATTAAAAGGGACACTATAGGCACCCAGACCACTTTAGCTCATTGCAATGTCCCTGTCCCCTTAGTCCTACAATGTAAAACATTGCTGTTTTTGGGAAATGGCAATGTTTACATTGCTGTACTAAGACTTGTATGTACGTAGTGGGGAATCGTGATGCAGCCTAGAACAAAATCCAACCCCATTCAACCCCCCCAATAACGACAGACCACTTAGTATGGATGAAACAGGCCACAGCATTTATTATCACAAACTAAATTACTGCATAACACATCCATAATTTTATTTATTAAATCTCTTCTTTTCTGTAACCAAAACGTTAGACATAAATAAGCATAAATTAACATATATACATATATAACTCCACCCATAGTGTTATACAGTGACCCAACCGTCCTTGCCAATAAACATAGAGTGGTTCCTAATCACCACTCTCTCTCACCTCCCCCCTCGTCATAAAAATCATATATTTCCAATGCCTGCCATCAGCCGACTTTACCCACGCTCGATGGGCACGAGACCTCAGGCAACCTAAAGTTTAACCTTTGAAGCAGGGGAGGTTTGAGACCTTAAAAAACTTGTTCATCTCATTCCATATACTTAAACGTAACCTCAAACTCAATTGGCAAGGATATACCCCCGGCTAGCTGTGACGAAATATACTATAGGGTGGGCGGGAGGGAAGCTGTTTGCTGGCCCGAATCCCAAGTGGCACTGAGGTAAGACCTCCCCCACACTAACTTACACAGAACATAATCACACCCACAGACTCTTTCCCTACCAATCCCATGCATCTATCCCCACACTCCTACATGTGCCCTTGTCCGCTTAGCTGCGCTATCTCCCCAGGGCCTGGCTCTAGACTAGAGACTGGTCCGCTATCCTGTCTACAAGGTTCTGTTACAGCACTCATGATAGCTATCACAGAGCCATACAATCGGGGGGTGAAGAGTGTTAAAAGTGGGGGGAGCGGCAATATGCATCTTTCCCTGTGTAGCCAAAAATCATTGCACCAGCAAATGTATAAAAAATTGGTTTTATGCTATTAATAAAGTTTAAAATTAGAAATGTAAACATGTTTCCTGGGTTTGTTTAGTGTTCGCTTATTACTTTAACCCCTTAAGGACGGAGCCAAATGTACACGTTGTGAACAAAACAAAATGTAAACAAATCCTGGCATTTGCGCTACATGTCTGTCCAACCGTAATTCACCTCTTTCATATTAAAAGCACCCACCCTTATTATATATCATTTTATTCAGGTGAAACAGGGCTTTCATTTAATATCAAATATTTAGCTATGAAACATAATTTAATATGAAAAAAATGGGAGAAAATTAATTTTTTTTAAATTTTTTTAGTTCTACATGACATTTTAACTGTCAATGTCATAATACTGTTTGCTTTTACTGCAATAAAATACACATATTTGTATTCAGCAAAGTCTCACGTGTAAAACAGTACCCCCTATGTACAGGTTTTATGGCGTTTTGGGAAGTTACAGGGTCAAATATAGCACGTTACATTTGAAATTGAAATTCGCCAGATTGGTTACGTTGCCTTTGGGACTTTATAGTAGCCCAGGAATGAAATTTACACCCATAATGGCATACCATTTGCAATAGTAGACAACCCAAGGTATTGCAAATGGGATATGTCCAGTCTTTTTTAGTAGCCATTTGGTCACAAACACTGGCCAAAGTTAGCGTTAGTATTTGTTTGTGTGTGAAAAATGCAAAAACGCCAATTTTGGCCAGTGTTTGTGACTAAGTGGCTACTAAAAAAGACTGGACATACCCCGTTTGCAATACCTTGGGTTGTCTACTATTGCAAATGGTATGCCATCATAGGGGTAATTTTCATTCTTGGGCAACCATAGGGTCTCAAAGGCAACGTAACCAATCTGGCGAATTTTAATGTGAAAAAAATGAAACACAAGCCTTATATTTGACGCTGTAACTTTTCAAAACACCATAAAACCTGTACATGAGGGGTACTGTTGTACTCGGGAGACTTCGCTGAACACAAATATTTGTGTTTCAAAACAGTAAAACGTATCGCAGCAATAATATCGTCCGTGTAAGTGCTGTTTGTCCGTGAAAAATGCAAAAAACTTCACTTTTACTGGCGATATCATCGTTGTAATACATTTTACTGTTTTGAAACACTAATATTTGTGTTCAGCGAATTCTCCCGAGTAGAACAGTACCCCCATGTACAGGTTTTATGGTGTCTTGGAAAGTTATAGGGTTAAATATAGTGCTAGCAAATTAAATTCCCTTTACTTTCGGCATGGGTTGTCAGGCAGGTCCCGCTAATTGTAATTAATTAAGATACCTAATTATGTAAAAATATTACATAAATATATATGTAGAATTAGTATATGTATATATATACGTATGTGAATATATATGTATATATATATATATATATATATATAATTTTTTAAAATATTTTTATTTATATATAGGTATATATATAGTGATATATACGTATATATTTATGTATATAGATATATATATTATTTAGTTCTACGTGTATTTTGATATATATATATATATATATATTAATATCACAATACAGTTAGAACGAAATAACACACATCTATATATTTTTTAATTATTTTTTTTTTTTTTAATTCTTTATTTTAGTTGTGCATGTGATTTTAACAGTCGCTTGTGAGGTACCCCAAAGGCATTCCTCTAGCGCATGATAAACAGTTTAAACATTGGGGTAGACGTGGGGTCTAGCACATTTTTTAAAGTTAGTAACGTTATGGACAATACATATTTACGTTGCTTAAACATTTCAAAACATAATACGGAACAATATCGCTTGTGTCCTTCTAGATAGATAGGGTTTTACGCTATGTCATAGACAGAAAGAAAATAATTATGCGAAACTTACATGGGCAAGATTAAAGTAAAACAGCATATAACCAGATGTTTGCAGGCCATATGTACATAAGTATTTGGTCACTCATAAACACAGACCTAGTTCACTGACTTAATATGAGTGGATCAGATAAGGTAGCTAAAACCTGGGGGAACTGCTTGTATCTTAAGTAGATGCTGAGCTACAAGCTAGTTATGGTTCACTTGCAGATGTTTGTGCATTTACTGCTCGACTGCCTGTCACGCATGTCACATTGGGCATAGTTTAATTGTCAACTGTGTGGTTGCAGGCTAGAGAAACCAGCTTATTATGTAAGCTACTGGGGTCGAGCTCGCCGTTTTACCGACATACAATTAATTCAGATGCACAGTTGAGTCAAATAGGAGGCATGTAAAATAAAATAAAATAAAATAAGTGGACAACAGGCCTAAAATAAAGCTTAGCTGATGGCGTATCGAGTAGTGTGTGGAAGTTGGCATCTAGGCCGATTTCAGGAGGGTCTGTGACAATGTCTCTTTGGGTGCATATTGTAGAGGCCAGAGTCCAGCACCACTCGCTTTCTGGGGCGTCCCTTTCAGCCTATGCCCACCTGGTGTATAGAATTGTCTAGCTTGGGGGAGACTTGCCCGGCGGCGGCCCGCTTGTTCGGAAAGGTAATGGTGACTTTGCTGTTGCGGCATGGCAGTTGCCCACTCCGCGCTCTCACTCTGGGTGATGATGGAAAGGCTCTCCGCTGGATGCATCCGTCGGTCCCCGACCCTGCTGCAGTGTGCTTAATGTTGCTGTGGGCCCTGTCAATACCTCCATGTGGTGATGTGCCCTGCAGGGGGACTGATGCTGGGACTGCTGGACGGTGGGCAGGTCGGGCATTCCGGTAGGTCCTGCTCTGGAGCGTGAGGGTGTGTGAACCGTCGTCCGAGGTACTTTGTGCCTTCTCCCGCCTTTCTGCTCTCTGGTTTCGTTGCCGACGGGAGGCTGTCCTGGGGCCCCATGGGGGGCATCCCCGTAGGCAGCGCCGGACTGTCGGGCGGATCCACGCCATAGCCGCCTTCACCGCCAGTTTGAAAGGCTGTTTCCTGGCCCCCCATTTCGTCCAAAGGTAGGCGCAAAGCTGGTCAAAGAACACCAGTGTGTGTTTAGGTGGCTTGGAAATAGTGCGTCTTTTTTTGTTCGGTGTCTGCGCCGCCATTTTAGCTGGGCCCTGATGGTCTCGTTTGGACAGAGTTTGTGTGGCCTGGGCAGTTAGATTTGCGGGGCAATTCGTCCCCTGCGAGGACCGGGATATCCCCCGCCGGTCCAAAGGGGGGGGTAGCAGGGCTGTAGCGTGCTCTCGCCAGGGAGCTCGTCCTGTGCCGGGAAAACGGCCGCTTTCCCCGGGCCCCAGGCTTCACTCTGGTTTAGGCCACATGGCCGTAACAGGTTTTTCTGCGGCGCACCGGTGCCGGGCCGGTACCATTCAGTAGCTTATGTCGTGCTGTACTTGTACTCGGACACCGTTTGCCGTTAGCCCTCTTGGATCGCTTGATATCAGCTCTCTTTCGCCTGTCGTTGCAGGAGCTCCTATAGTGTGCGACTGGCCATCTTGGCTGTCCGGCCCCGCCCCCCCCTTTAATTATTTATTTTTAATTATTTTTTAAATTTAATTTTTTAATGTATTTACATATTTTTTTATATTATATATAAATATATATATATAACAATAATTATATATATATATTTAATCAGTATCAGTCTACGTGTCATTTGATATTAATATATATATATAATTATATGTATATTAATAGTAAAATACACCTAGACAGTATATGTGTGTGTATGTATATGTGTATATATAAACTTAGATCTAAGTATATAATTTTTTTTTTTACACTTTTAAACTTTAATTAATTTTATTTAACTTTATTTCCAGCCAGCAGGGGGACCACCTGTCATTACAGGCAGCCCCCTTGCTGGCAATGCTGCTCTTGTGCAAACTGTAAACGTGCAGCAATGTTTTGTTTGGACAGCAGTGGCTTCCTCTGTGGTATCCTCCCATGAAATCCATTTTTGTTTAGTGTTTTACGTATTGGAGTGAAGATGCGCTGCGGGAGGGCTCCCTGGGAGTCCCCCCAACCGCGATCGCCGGCGTGGGACCGCCCGGCGGCGTTTAGAGCCGCCTAAAATAGGGCGTAATAGTACGCCCTCCGGTCTTAAGGGGTTAATTTGTATCTTTTATTGTGTTTGAAAAAAATTAATCCTAACATTTGCAGCAAATCCACAAGGGGAAATTTAACAGCAAAGTTTGCAAAATGCAATAATTCACAATTTTGTTAGAGACTACAAGTGGGCCTCATTCAAAATTGATCATGGTTTCTTAAGAGAGAAATCATTGCATTCTGTAAATGCCATCATTGTAATCAAGGCGGAGTCTAAGAGTCAATCTCGATAGTCGTTTCCATTGGTGGCTGCAGAGAATTGGGTGTGTCTATGGAGGATCCGGCGATGTTGTGGGATCCTCCATAGACCTCACTGATGTACTTTCATGCATGCGTAAGAGTACAGCAGTGATGTCTGCTCCTGACGATGAACTAGGAGCTGAAGGGGAGCACACAGGACAGGTTCAGTCAAGTAATTCTCACTTTTCCTGACCCCCACGGCCACCGTACGAGCATCAGCAATGTCACTCTCTGGGGACTTTGTGAATTTGGCAAAGTCCACAGACCTTGACAGTGCCGCCTAGCCATTCACAATATACATTGTACACTTTGAAACACTTACCATGACACAGATGTCACTGTAGATACACAAACAAAATTTGAAGAAAATGTGTTGTATTCTTAAAAAAAAACAAAAAAAACAATAACCAAAGAACTCACAATATAAAATAATGAGGTTGAAAAGGAGAAATGTCGGTAAGGAACTTTATTTTTCATCAAATATAAAATTTGAATGAATATTAACAATGAATACTTGGTAATAAAATGCATAGATAAAGATTATAAGCCGTATCAATGGCATTATAATCGTGAAGTTTAATGACACTGCCATTTTCTGGGAAGTGTGTACCAATCGCATTAACAGCACATGATTCCTAGTCATGGGTAACTGTGAATCCAAGTTGTAAAGTCTCAGGATGCTGTCTTCCTCATTGACCTACATAGATAAACTTAGGTCAGTTTTTTGAAAACAAGACGCTGAAGAAATACAGGTTATGACACAGTTATACATAGCATGGAAAATACAAACACAAAATATTACTTATGTTGCCATATAGCTAACACAGCTCACACATGGCTAGTTGTGAAGTGGGTGCTAAAGCAAGTCCGGCTACCAGGGTGCAAGATTTCATTATTCTTCACACGTGACTATCACACGGTGATTATCACACAGTTAATATACCCATTACAAATATCACACACAAACAATACACATTTTACATCATATTATAGTGATATGTATTATAGTGGAGCTCTGTCCTACAAAACGCACATTGGGGGGAGCTCTGTGATACACTAATAAGCATTTTACTGGTAGTTGCATTGTTGTGGAGCTCTGTGACATACTCTAACGTTACATATTACTGGTAGTTGCATTGTTGTGGAGTTCTGTGATAAACAAGTACACACTACCTAGTACAGGGAGGGTTTTTTGTTGCTGTGGAGTTCAGTGATAAATGTTTTTTATTCCAAAGAGGTCAAGGTAAATAAGAAAATACAGAGCTCCAAAGCATAACAACTTGCAGTATTATTTGCATAGGCGTGCGCACGGGGTGTCCTAGTCAAGCCTCCGTGCTGCACTTCTGGTGATTTAAGGCAGACTGAGGACCCGACACAGGAGGGGACCCGTGGCTTGCCCACAATGCAGCTGGGTGCGAGACCCCTCCAGTCAGTCTGCCCTGATGGAGAGCCAGCCTTCAGTCTGCAGCTCCGGTGGGAGTGAGTGACTGACTGGAGATCGCAAGACTCACCATGTGGTCTGCAGCTCACTCCCACCCCCACTACCCCCTGTCACTGCCCCTCTACCACCTGTCACTGCCCCTCCATCCCCTACCCTGAAGGTGAAGGTTGAGAGTCCCTACAGTGCCACCGGACAACCAGGGAATATGCTCCCATTCATTACTGTAAATTCCTCCCCTCTGCTTGGGAAATAATTGAGTTAATTACTGTATCAACTCAATTATTTCCAATTGAAAAATACACTTTTTACACATTTTTCAAATTATACATCCCATTCACATAAAACGTACATTTTCAAAACAAGCGTAATTATGTGAACATGTGAAAAAATCATCCAAATCGGTTCAGTGGTTCGGGAGATAGCTGGAAGTCACATGGCTTTCATGCCCAAAACAGTTCCACAGATTCGGGCTGTGCGGCCGGTCTATCTTCTCTTTCAAAATAGGTACAATTTGCACGAACGGATCCGTTTGTGCATATTGTCATTGCAAACGTCTCATTCATGAGTTTCTTCCCTTAGAATAGTGCTCTGTTTGTATGGATTTAGTTGAACGCATGGAAGGTAGAAGTCTCAGTGGTGTTCGTGGAAATAGTAGCCGAAAATAGTTCCAGACGTTCGACGACCAAACACCGCTGAGCGTGTTCGGCTAAACAAAATGGCCACCGCCATGTGTTTGTTCATACGAACGCCGACCACCCAGCCGCTCGTCAGTTAAGCTGCGGTTAACCACAGCTCCTGGGAGGTCAACGAGCAGCACACTCCACTTGCGGGTGGTGATAAACGAACACCACTAACACAATCCATTCAGCAAGCCTCATTCACTGATCCATTGCAGAAAAAAAGGCACGAACAACAGCTTTCCTCTAGTCCTGAACCAGATTTTAACACAGGGGCCATAGTCACAAGGCAAAAGGCTAGCCATTAGTTCTCTCCAAGAACAATTGTCGAAGGGAAATTCGTCACAGCAGTATGGCACCTCTGGCCTGCACTTCTGTTGGCTGCAGACCATAAGTAGCTGTCTTCCTAGCTCAGGTCAATTAGGGCGTTGCTGCAGATTACCACAGGAAAGCTCTGACACTGCTAGTGCAAGCTTGCGAGACAGTTACTCATGATCTGCACCCGGTGGAGGGACAGACAAGATTCCCAGTATAGTGGAACACCAGAGATCAGCATACCCCTCGCCCAACAAGGTGACAACAGGGAAGGAAGAATGAATATTTATTTTTAAATCATTATTCATTTAATAATTCCCCTATACACACACACTATCCATGGATGAAGGAGGATGACTAGGTAGATAAGGACATATTTATAAAGGGGTGGGAAAGACAAGAATTAACACAAACTATCTCTATCACAAACTATCTAAAGGCCTAGGGCCAGTCCAGACTACAATTGACTGTAATATCGCGCATGTGCAAGAGTACAGCAATGAGATCATCCATAGACATAGCAATTTAAAAACCAGTCAAGAGACAAAGTAGGGACTCATTTTCAATATCATCCCATCGCTTGAAAAATTATTATTTCATAGAGATATAATCTTTATGAAATACACATTGACTAAAATTCCAACCCAGTCAAGAGATATACAGAGACAAAGTAGATTTTGGAATCTCCAACACAGTCAAAATGGTGTTTTTTTTTTTTTTTTATTCTTTATTTAATTGTGCGAAATTGGTACAATTGTACCTATTCTGCCACAACAGCGGAAATAGGTATTTGATCAGGCATACATTTGTGTGACATAGAAACATAACAGTTTTTAAACAGCACGTTTTTGGATATTTACTGCATTTGATAGGACATGTCAGAGATTAGATCTGCGTCTGTCAGGGTAAACAGGACATGTCAGTACTCAGGAAAGAGATCTAGGCGTCGGTTTAAGGGTCTGAGCTTATGAAGGTGTCCGCGACTGTGTTGAATGTAAGTACATTGCGTTGTAGGCTCAGGCCCTTGTTTTTAAGGGACAATAACATGCTATTTCCCAGGGTAGGAGTGTCGCCAGTGAGGGTGTCGTTGTCTACATTTGTAGGTCATGAGGGTTGGGGGGTGTTTTCATTGTCCCACTGATTGCTCTCTCATCCCTGTGTGTTGCTTAATGTCAAATGTGTATTGTCAAGCTTTTTACCCCTAACCTTGGGGGCAGCGGGGGGGGGGTTGTTATCTCGCCGCAATTTTTAGCGGGCACGGATGCCACCAGAGAGGGAGTCCCTGTCCGTCAGGGGGGTCAAGTAGGGGACCCTATCGCTCAGGTAAATATTGTCTGTGCCAGAGTATTTAACTTGTGAACAATGTAAACAATTTAAGCATATAAAACTGAGCAGGCATAGTATGGGTATTAGCTAATAAGGTTAGTAACTTCCAGTCACTATATATTGTCCCGTATAGTTGTTCCTCCTGCTGTGTTCAGGTGGTCGTGCGGAGTGTCTGGCCGGTGCCTGGAGCCGGTAGAGCGCTTTCCTCCAGTTCTTCCTGTCTTTCTGGGGTTTGTGCGTCCGCGTTTTTCAGCCCTAGCGTTGCAAAGAAGGATGGGGCGTCCTCGAGTGATGTAAGTGTGTGAGTAGTTCCATTATGGGTCGTTAGTAGTGAGCCCGGCGCTCCCCATCTGTATTGTATGTTAGCGGCTTGTAGTCGTTGGGTCACAGGGTGAAGTGAACGGCGCCACTGTAATGTGGCCCTCGTTAGGTCCTGGTAAAAGGTGAGGCTGGATTCCTCAAACCTCAGTGGAGTCTTGCCCCGCAGTGCCGCCATTATTAGACCCTTATCCGAGGATGATGCGCAACGTAATATGACATCTCGGGTTGTTTGTGTGGTGGTTCTTTGGGGACCTGCAATCCGATAAATTCCATCTATCACCAGTTTTCTTGTCGCCGCTGGAGGTAGAATGGTTGCTAAAAGCCGTCTTGTGTAATGCGGCAGTTCCTCAGTGGTGACACTTGTCGGGATGCCTCGTATTTTTATGTTGTTACGTCTATGGCTATTCTCGAGGGCATTCAGGTGTAGGGCCATGTTGTGGTGAGATTTTTGGAGCTGTTGTACCGAGTCTTGTACCTGTGTTAGGCTGGTTATGACGTCGGTCACTTCAGCCTCCGTAGCTTGTACCCGGTCTTTTGTGGTTTGTAAATCCGCTTTAAGTCCTGTTAGTTCCTGCGACAGGATTTTATGGAAGTCTTGTAAAAGTATTTGCAGGTCGTGCTTCGTCGCTGGAGATGATCCCTCCGGTGGTGCTGGTATCATGGTGCCGAGATCATTCCTCTCTGCTTGATCAGGATGATTTATTTGAGTAGTGGTCGGCTGGGATTCCTCTAGGGTCAGTTTGGGCCTTGCAGGCCTCTGGAGCATGGCCCCAATGTCTCTTCCGTCTGTCTGTATACCGGCTTTCTGGGAGCGTCGCCCCATGGCTGGCATGTGGACCTCAGGGTTGGAGAGGGGTCCAGTGATAGGGGTGCTCGTGGGTCCCCGGTGGATTCCGCCGAGGAGCGCCTCCCAAGTAAGTGGTGTGAGCGTGGAGTAGTCCCCGGGCTTACTTTTCCTCTTTGGTGCCGTCTTTTTCATAAAGAAGGGCATCTGTCGGTGCGGTGCGGGTTCCCGAGTCAGGGTGTGTGTATGGAGCGGTAGGATCAGGCTGGGTTCTCAAGATTGAGGCGAAATATCAGGGTGAGTGTCGGAGCTGTCAGAAATGGCGTCCGATCAGCTCGGTAGTTGGCTCTGCCCCCCCCCAAAATGGGTATTTTAATATGAATATATCTTTGTGAAATAATCATTATTCAGGTGTGGTTGACAGTTCAGCTGTAGAATTGGCTAAACTAAAATGTAATAAAATTAATAGAAAAAGTACCTTTTGAACAACATTAAAAACCTGAGAAGTTCCAGGATCCAATGTGGATTCCGTGTGCATTGTACCTAAAATTGAAATACAATTTTTTTTAAAATAAGTATAAAGTAATACACAAACATTACAACCCAGTTAAGAGAAGTACAGTAGGGACCCCAGCCAGTAAGAGACAAACTAGGGACCCCAGCCACCATCCCACCAGCAGCGATTCAACGTCAGTGGTCTTTGCAAATTTGATTAAGTTTGCAGACGGTGAGAGTGCTGCTTTAATACATGTCATTAGTAGTAGTATTATGGAAGGTGTTAGAGTACCTGTTCCTTTATCTCTTCAATCCACGAGATCAATGTTGGAAGCCATAAGAAATCCAATTGAAAGAACAGATAACGAGAAAAAAATACACAAATTAAACACAGTGAATTATGTGGCTTCCACAAGATATCAGACATATATACACACAGAAATATCATGAGAGATACACACAGGTGACACACAGACATGTTTACATTGACACATACTGACATGCATACAAAGATTCACACACACACAGATCCATACACTGACACACACACGCACACACACGCACACACACTGACAGACATGCAGAGATCCATACACTGACACACACAAACACACTGACAGACATGCAGAGATCCATACACACACGCACACACACTGACAGACATGCAGAGATCCATACACTGACACACACACACTGACAGACACGCAGCGATCCATACACTGACACAAAGGCACATGTCAAAATACACTGGTAAAATAACTTACTGTAAGTTGAAGTAGAAACATGATTGCCCTCCGAATGTGTGCCGCCGCAGTCTGTGGCGGAGCTCCTGTACTCTGGCTGAGTACCTCCACCCAGCTCGCTTCCTAGTCACTTGTTGGGACCCTGGAACACTTCAACCCTAGTCACTGAGGCTTCACTAAGGTCTCTCTGGAACTTTTCCACCTGACCAGGTTGCAGGTCTCCTAATTGCCTAATCCACTGCAGCTGTTCTTCCAGGCAGATGTCATCCCCTCTGCCTATTCTTCTGCAGCTTTCCTTTCAGGCAGATATGCACCTCTGACTGCAATGTCATAGCTCTTGTCTTCATAAAGACACTTGAAGCTCTCATCTCTTTGATTTGCCACCAGACTAGAGGGATCGTGCAGCCAGGCAATAGGTACAACAACTCTTTTACTGGGATCCCTTAATCCACACAGGACACACAGGTCCAAAAGGAACTTACATATACATCTTTATTTTTTTCTCAGGACTTGCCCATAAACTAATAAATATACAAATCACATCAGCCAATATACAGGAATTTATAATAACATAAGGATTTATAAAAACATATTTATAAAGGGGTGGTAAAGACAAGAATTAACACAAACTATCTCTCCTGTCTGCAGAATTAGCAATACTCAAATAACATAAGGATTTATAAAAACATATTTATAAAGGGGTGGTAAAGACAAGAATTAACACAAACTATCTCTCCTGTCTGCAGAATTAGCAATACTCAAATCTACCTGAACATGCAAATTAACAGGCCTTGCTAGTCAGGTCATGAATATAGCTGTTGCTACCAATACAGGGTGCTATTCAGGCTTTATAGCCAAATCCACCTAGTTGGTAACACACATCAGCAGGACAGGAGAGCACACAAAACAATTAACAATAAACAAACACATTATACACACCTTGCATCGAATAGGGGCATAGGGTGACTTAGACATAGGAGACAGGATCTTACATAAAATGTCCGTATGAAACTACAGGTGATGGTGACTACCGTCACATATCTCCCTCCCACCCCCCAAAAGAGAAGACTAACTAGGTAGCAGACCTCCAATTGGTCTGTGTCTAAGTTAGTCTGGCAACCTGCCCCAAAATGTTTAAACTAACATGGTAGCCTCCTGAACTCCATTGTCTCACTAGGGAGGTCTGACAACCTCAGCTCCTGGTAACCCAAGCTGTTCCTGTGGAGGGAGGCAGACACACTCCACTCCCGGAAATATAAGCTGCCGCTGGGGAGGGAGACTGACATTCTCCGCTCCCAGTAACACAAGCTGACGATAGCTAGGGAGGCTGATACTCTCCTCTTCCTGATAAACTATGTGACACTGGACTTGGACACCGACTCCCAGTAACTCACTTGGCCACTGAGGAGGGAGGCTGGCACTCTCCCCTCCTGACTGTATGGCCTGCTGCTGGGGATGGGAAAGACAGTTTCCACTTCCAGTAACTCAGACTGCCGCTGGGGAGGCAGGCGATACTTTCCTCTCCCTGAAAAAACAACTGCCGTCTGGGAGGGAGACTGATTGTCTCCACTCCCGGTAGCTCCAACTGTGGCTGGGGAAGGAAATTGACTGTCTTCACTCCCACTAATACAACCTACCACTGGGGAAGGAGACTGGCTATCTCCACTCCTGGTGCTGGGATCTGCTGCAGGGGAGGGAGGTTGACACTCTCCGCTCCAGGTAATTCATTCTGCCGATGGGGAGGGGGCCAACTGTCTCCACTCCTGGTATCTCCGACTGCCGATGGGGAGGGAGGCTGATTCTTTTTCTCCCTGACAAACCAACTGCCGCTGGGGAGACTGAGCATCTGCATTCCTGACAATACAACCTGCCGCTGGGGAGGGAGGCCAGCACTCTCTGCTCCAGATAAGTTGAGCTGCTGATGGGGAGGAAAGCCAACACAGTCCACTACCAGTAACTCAAGCTGTTGCTAGGGAGGGAGGCCGGATACCTCTACATCCTCTTGTTGGGTTTCCATCCGCTGCTGGGAAGGTAGTGGAGTGACCAGGATCCCCATGCCAGGGGGTTGAGGATCTGGGCCGGCTGCTCAGCATCCCTTTAAATCAGGTGTGGAGAATATGGTTCTCTACATTGCTAGCTGTCCAACATCCTCAGATGTAAACCTGTAGACCTGCTGCAATACAGAGTCAAATAATTGCTTGTAATCCAGATGGGTCAAATCAGGTTCCAGGTCAGTTGCTTATGAGAGATCCAGTGGGTGTTCCCTATTTTCTCAAATGCCATAGAGTCGGAAATTCTCAGGACTTCCGAATTCAACTTTATCCTAAAAGGCTTCCCACAATAGGCCAGGGCCATCATATCCCTCGCCCTCTGAAGGGACATCATCCGCTAGTACCCTTAGCTAGTACTCCTGCTCAGCTAGTACTTTGGCTCTCAGCTATTTGCTAGTACTCCAGCTTGGCTAGTACTTCAGCTCTTGGCTAGTACTCTGGCTCTTGGATAGGACTCCTGCTCCTGGCAAGAAATCTAGCTCTTGTAAGGTACTTCTGCTTTTGGCTAGTACTCTATCTAGGCTGGTACTTTGACTCTTGTCTAGTACCCCAACTTGGCTAGTACTACAGCTCGGTTAGTACTTCAGTTCTTGACTAGTACTCTTTCTCTTGGCTAGTACTTCTGCTAGGCTAGTAGTCCAGCTTGGCTAGTACTTTTGCTTTAGGTTAGTGCCACGTATTCATCCGCTTATAAAAATGTGGTTAATGACATTTACTGTCCACAAAGAAAAAGTTGTGCCGAGCAGCAACCTAATCCACAGAAGGGTTAATGCTGAGTAACAATTATGCAAATGGGAACCTGGTAACTGACTTTGGGGTCAAAGGCCGGTTCTGGCCTATCAGATCTAGAGGAGCGGTATTTAGGCCCAGTTCTCATCCTGCTCAGTGCCCTGTCGTGGTTTCCCTTGTGGTTGTTCGAGAGCGCTTTATTTATTCTGGTATTATGGTTATTTCACTTTGGCATTGTTTTTGACTTTCCTGTTTTTTGGTATCCCTGACTCCTGGCTTTTCCTTATCGTTGTGTCTCTTTCTGTATGCCTTGACCTTGGCTATTCCTGACAATTCTTTGGTAAGTTATTCATTCTAAGGTCCGGTATACGTTACCTATTGGTCTTCTGTGTTACACAATTCTACGTGCTGGATCATACTGTAATCCTGACAGCTAGTAGAATTGTGTAACACAATTCTTGGGTAAGACTTCTGATCTTGGCGAGTACTCCAGCTCTTGGGCAGTACTTCTGCTCTTAGCTAGTACTGCAGCTCAGCTGGTACTCCGGCATTGCCTACTACTCTAGCTGAGCTTTGGCTCTTGGCTAGTACTGCAGCTATCAGGTAGTACTTAAGCTCTTGGCTAGTACTCCATCTATTAGGTAGTACGGCTCTTGGCAAATACAGCAGCTCTCGGATAGTATTATACCTCTCAGGTAATACTCCTGTTCTTGGCTAGTACTCTACATCTCGGGTAGTACTCTGGCTCTTGGCTATTACTTCAACTATGTTAGTACTTCTGCTCTTAGCTAATACTCCAGTTCGGGTAGTACTTTGGCTCTTGGCTAGTACTCCAGTTCAGCTCTTACTTTGGCTCTTGGCTACTACTCCTGCTCAGCTAGTACTCCTGCTCTGTAGTAGTATTCCAGCTCGGCTAGTACTTCAGCTCTCGGGTAGTACCCGGGTCTTGGCTAGAACTCCAGCTTGGCTAGTTCTTTGGTAGTTCTCCAGCTCAGCTGGTACTTCAGCTTTAGGCTGGTACGTCAGCTCTTGGCTAATACTCCAGCTCCTGGATAGTACTCCAGCTCGGCTGGTACTTCAGTTCTTGGCTAGTACTTTTTCTCTTGGATAGTACTCATGCTAGGCTAGTATTCCAGCTTGGCTAGTATTCCAGCTCTTGGATAGTACTCCCCTTCTTGGGTACTACGCCTGCTTTTAGCTAGTACTCAAGCTCGGTTAGTACTCCAGCTCGGCTAGTATTTTAGCTCTTGACTATTACTCCAGCTCTTGGGCAGTACTTCAGCTCTTAGCTAGTACCCCTGCTCACCTAGTATTCATGCTCTTGGCTAGTACTTCAGCTCGGTTAGTATTTCGGTTCTTGGCTAGTACTCCAGCTCGGCTAGTACTTCAGCTCTTGGCTACTGCTCATGCTCAGCTAGTACTCCAGCTCAGCTATTATTTGGGTTCTTGCCTAGTAATTATCATTGGCTAGAACTTCGGCTCTTGGCTACTATTCCTGCTCGGCTAGTACTTTGTCTCTTGGCTAGTACTGCAGCTAGCTCTTGGCTAGTATTCCAGATCGACAGGTACTTTGACTCTTGGCTAGTGCTCTAGTTCTCAAGTAGTATTCCATCTCAGCTATCAATTCAGCTCTTGGTTAGTACTCCAGCTCTCAGCTAGTACTCCTGCTCAGGTAATTTTACATGTCTCAGGTAGTATACCGGATCGGCTAGTACTTCGGCTCTTGGCTTGTAGTTTTGCTCTTGGCGAGTACTTTGGTTCTTGACTAATACCTTAGCTAGGCTAGTACTTAAATTTGAGTAGTACTTTCTTTGGTTAGTACTTTTGTCTTGGCTAGTACTTTGGCTCTTGGCTATTACTCCAGCTCAGATAGTACTTCGGCTCTTGGCTTGTACTTTTGTTCTTGGCTAGTACATTGGCTCTTGGCTAGAACTCAAGCTCGGCTAGTACTTTTGCTCTTGCCTAGTACTTTTGCTCTTGGCTAGTACTTTGATTCTTGACTAGTACCTTAGCTTGGCTAGTACCTCGGTTCACGGCTAGTACTTCGGCTCATGGGTAGTACTTTTGCTCTTGGCTTGTACTCTGACTCATGGCTTGTACTTTGGCTCTTGGCTAGTACTCTGGCCCTTGGCTAGTACTCTGGCTCTTGGCTTATACTTCAGACTCATGGGTAATACATTTCCTCTTGGCTAGTACTTTGGCCCTTGGCTAGTACTCCAAATCGGCTAGTACTTATGCTCTTGGCTTGTACTTTTGCTCTTGGCTAGTACTTTTGCTCTTGGCTAGTACCTTAGCTTGGCTAGTACCTCGGCTCACGGCTAGTACTTCGGTTCATAGGTAGTACTTATGCTCTTGCCTAGTACTCTGGCTCATGGCTTGTACTTTTGCTTTTGGCTACTACTTTGGCTCTTGGCTAGTACTCTGGCCCTTGGCTAGTACTCTGGCTCTTGGCTTCTACTTCAGGCTCATGGGTAGTACTTTTCCTCTTGGTTAGTACTTTGGCTCTTGGCTAGTACTTTGGCTCATGGGTAGTACTTTTGCTCTTGCTAGTACTCTGGCTCTTGGCTAGTACTTTGGCTCATGGCTTGTACTTTTTCTTTTGGCTAGTACTTTGTCTCTTGGCTAGTACTCTGGCCCTTAACTTGTACTTCAGGCTCATGGGTAGTACTTTTGCTCTTGGCTTGTACTTTGGCTCTTGGCTAGTACTCCAGCGCAGCTAGTACTTCGGCTCTTGGCTTGTAGTTTTGCTCTTGGCTAGTACTTTGGCTCTTGACTAGTACCTTAGCTAGGCTAGTACTTAAATTTGAGTAGTACTTTCGTCTTGGCTAGTACTTTGGCTCTTGGCTAGTACTCAAGCTCGGCTAGTAAGTTTGCTCTTGGCTAGTACTTTTGCTCTTGGCTAGTACTTTGATTCTTGACTAGTACCTTAGCTTGGCTAGTACCTCGGTTCACGGCTAGTACTTTGGCTCACGGGTAGTACTTTTGCTCTTGGCTAGTACTTTGGCTCATGGCTTGTACTTTGACTCTTGGCTAGTACTCTGGCCCTTGGCTAGTACTCTGACTCTTGGCTTGTACTTCAGGCTCATGGGTAGTACTTTTCCTCTTGGCTAGTACTTTGGCTCTTGGCTAGTACTCCAACTCGGCTAGTACTTATGCTCTTGGCTTGTACTTTTGCTCTTGGCTAGTACTTTTGCTCTTGGCTAGTACCTTAGCTTGGCTAGTACCTTGGCTCATGGCTATTACTTTGGCTCATGGGTAGTACTTTTGCTCTTGGCTAGTACTCTGGCTCATGGCTTGTACTTTTGCTTTTGGCTAGTACTTTGGCTCCTGGCTAGTACTCTGGCCCTTGGCTTCTACTTGAGGCTCATGGGTAGTACTTTTCCTCTTGGCTAGTACTTTGGCTCTTGGCTAGTACTCCAGCTCGGCTAGTTCTTCAGCTCTTGGCTTTTATATTTTCCTCTTGGCTTGTACTTTATTTCTTGACCAGTACATTAGCTTTGCTAGTACTCCAATGTGAGTAGTACTTTCTTTGGTTAGTACTTTTGCTCTTGGCTAGCACTTTGGCTCTTGGCTAGTACTCCAGCTCGGCTAGTAATTCGGCTCTTGGCCAGTTAGTTAGCTAGTACTCTAGCTCGGCTAGTATTTTTCCCCTTGGCTTGTACTTTTGTTCTTGGCTAGTACTTTGGCTCTTTACTAGTACCTTAATTTGGCTAGTACCTCGGCTCACAGCTAGTACTTCGGCTCATGGGTAGTACTTTTGCTCTTGGCTAGTACTTCAGGTCTTGGCTTGTACTTTTGTACTTTTGCTCTTTGCTAGTACTCCAGCTTGGCTAGTACTTCGGCTCAATGCTTGTAATTTTGCACTTGGCTAGTACTTTGGTTCTTGACTAGTACCTTAGCTTGGCTAGTACCTCGGTTCACGGCTAGTACTTCGGCTCATGGGTAGTACTTTTGCTCTTGGCTTGTACTCTGACTCATGGCTTGTACTTTGGCTCTTGGCTAGTACTCTGGCCCTTGGCTAGTACTCTGGCTCTTGGCTTATACTTCAGACTCATGGGTAATACATTTCCTCTTGGCTAGTACTTTGGCCCTTGGCTAGTACTCCAAATCGGCTAGTACTTATGCTCTTGGCTTGTACTTTTGCTCTTGGCTAGTACCTTAGCTTGGCTAGTACCTCGGCTCACGGCTAGTACTTCGGTTCATAGGTAGTACTTATGCTCTTGCCTAGTACTCTGGCTCATGGCTTGTACTTTTGCTTTTGGCTACTACTTTGGCTCTTGGCTAGTACTCTGGCCCTTGGCTAGTACTCTGGCTCTTGGCTTCTACTTCAGGCTCATGGGTAGTACTTTTCCTCTTGGTTAGTACTTTGGCTCTTGGCTAGTACTTTGGCTCATGGGTAGTACTTTTGCTCTTGCTAGTACTCTGGCTCTTGGCTAGTACTTTGGCTCATGGCTTGTACTTTTTCTTTTGGCTAGTACTTTGTCTCTTGGCTAGTACTCTGGCCCTTGGCTAGTACTCTGGCACTTAACTTGTACTTCAGGCTCATGGGTAGTACTTTTGCTCTTGGCTTGTACTTTGGCTCTTGGCTAGTACTCCAGCGCAGCTAGTACTTCGGCTCTTGGCTTGTAGTTTTGCTCTTGGCTAGTACTTTGGCTCTTGACTAGTACCTTAGCTAGGCTAGTACTTAAATTTGAGTAGTACTTTCGTCTTGGCTAGTACTTTGGCTCTTGGCTAGTACTCAAGCTCGGCTAGTAAGTTTGCTGTTGGCTAGTACTTTTGCTCTTGGCTAGTACTTTGATTCTTGACTAGTACCTTAGCTTGGCTAGTACCTCGGTTCACGGCTAGTACTTCGGCTCACGGGTAGTACTTTTGCTCTTGGCTAGTACTTTGGCTCATGGCTTGTACTTTGACTCTTGGCTAGTACTCTGGCTCTTGGCTTGTACTTCAGGCTCATGGGTAGTACTTTTCCTCTTGGCTAGTACTTTGGCTCTTGGCTAGTACTCCAACTCGGCTAGTACTTATGCTCTTGGCTTGTACTTTTGCTCTTGGCTAGTACTTTTGCTCTTGGCTAGTACCTTAGCTTGGCTAGTACCTTGGCTCATGGCTATTACTTTGGCTCATGGGTAGTACTTTTGCTCTTGGCTAGTACTCTGGCTCATGGCTTGTACTTTTGCTTTTGGCTAGTACTTTGGCTCCTGGCTAGTACTCTGGCCCTTGGCTTCTACTTGAGGCTCATGGGTAGTACTTTTCCTCTTGGCTAGTACTTTGGCTCTTGGCTAGTACTCCAGCTCGGCTAGTTCTTCAGCTCTTGGCTTTTACTTTTCCTCTTGGCTTGTACTTTATTTCTTGACCAGTACATTAGCTTTGCTAGTACTCCAATGTGAGTAGTACTTTCTTTGGTTAGTACTTTTGCTCTTGGCTAGCACTTTGGCTCTTGGCTAGTACTCCAGCTCGGCTAGTAATTCGGCTCTTGGCCAGTTAGTTAGCTAGTACTCTAGCTCGGCTAGTATTTTTCCACTTGGCTTGTACTTTTGTTCTTGGCTAGTACTTTGGCTCTTTACTAGTACCTTAATTTGGCTAGTACCTCGGCTCACAGCTAGTACTTCGGCTCATGGGTAGTACTTTTGCTCTTGGCTAGTACTTCAGGTCTTGGCTTGTACTTTTATACTTTTGCTCTTGGCTAGTACTCCAGCTTGGCTAGTACTTCGGCTCAATGCTTGTAATTTTGCACTTGGCTAGTACTTTGGTTCTTGACTAGTACCTTAGCTTGGCTAGTCCCTCAGCTCACGGCTAGTACTTTGGCTCATGGATAGTTCTTTTGCTCTTGGCTAGTACTCTGGCCCTTGGCTTGTACTTTTGCTTTTGGCTAGTACTTTTGCTCTTGGCTAGTACTCTGACTCTTGGCTTGTACTTCAGGCTCATGGGTAGTACTTTTGCTCTTGGCTAGTACTCCAGCTCGGCTAGTACTTTTGCTCTTGGCTAGTACATTGGTTCTTGACTAGTACTTTAGCTTGGCTAGTACTGCAATCTGAGTAGTACTTTCTTTGGTTAGTACTTTTGCTCTTGGCTAGCACTTTGGCTCTTGGCTAGTACTCCAGCTCGGCTAGTACTTCGGCTGTTGGCTTGTAGTTTTGCTCTTGGCTAGTACGTTGGCTCTTTGCTAGTACTCCAGCTCGACTAGTACTTCGGCTCTTGGCTTGAACTATTGTTCTTTGCTAATACTTTGGTTCTTGACTGGTACCGTAGCTTGGCTAGTACCTCGGCTCACGGCTAGTACTTCGGCTCATGGCTACTACTCTGACCCATGGCAAGTACTTTGGCTCATGGCTTGTACCTTTGCTTTTGTCTCTTGGCTAGTACTCTGGTCCTTGGATAGTACTCTGGCTCTTGGCATGTACTTTAGGCTTATGGGTAGTAATTTTACTCTTGGCTAGTATTTTGGTTCTTGAATAGTACCTTAGCTTGGCTAGTACCTCGGCTCATGGCTAGTAATTCGGCTCATGGGTAGTTATTTTGCTCTTGTCTAGTACTCTGGCCCTTGGCTAGTACTTTGGCTCATGGCTTGTACTTTTGCTTTTGGCTAGTACTTTGGTTCTTGACTAGTACCTTAGCTTGGCTAGTACCTCGGCTCACGGCTAGTACTTCGGCTCATGGGTAGTACTCTGGCCCTTGGCTACTACTTTGGCTATTGGCTAGTACTCTGCCCCTTGGCTAGCACTCAGGCTCTTGGCATGTACTTCAGGCTCATAGGTAGTAATTTTGCTCTTGGCTAGTACTCGGGCCCTTGGCTAGTACTCTGGCTCTTGGCTTGTACTTCAGGCTCATGGGTAGTACTTTTGCTTGGCTAGTACTTTTGCTCTTTCTACTTTGGCTGTTGGCTAATACTCTGGTTCTTGGCTAGTACTCCAATCTGAGTAGTACTTTTGCTCTTGGCTAGTACTCCACTTCGGCTAGTACTTCGGCTCTTGGCTTGTACATTTTTTCTTGTCTAGTACATTGACTCTTGGCTAGTACTACTGCTCGGCTTGTACTTATGCTCTTGGCTTGTACTTTTGCTCTTGGCTAGTACTTTGGCTCTTGACTAGTACCTTAGCTTGGCTAGTACCTCGGATCACGGCTAGTACTTCAGCTCATGGCTAGTACTTCGGCTCATGGGTAGTTCTTTTGCTCTTGTCTAGTACTCTGGCCCTTGGCTAGTACTTTGGCTCATCGCTTGTACTTTGGCTTTTGGCTAGTACTCTGGCTCTTGGCTAGTACTTCAGGCTCATGGGTAGTACTTTTGCTTGGCTAGTACTTTTGCTCTTTCTACTTTGGCTGTTGGCTAGTACTCTGGTTCTTGGCTAGTACTCCAATTTGAGTAGTACTTTGGCTCTTGGCTAGTTCTTTGGCCCTTGGCTAGCACTCAGGCTCTGGGCATGAACTTCAGGCTCATGGGTAGTACATTTGCTCTTGGCTAGCACTTTGGCTCTTGTCTAGTACTCCAGCTTGGCTAGTACTTTGGCTCTTGGATAGTACTTTGGTTCTTGACAAGCACTTTAGCTTGGCTAGTACCTCCACTCACAGCCTCATGGGTAGTCCTTTTGCTCTTGGCTAGTATTCTGGCCGTTGGCTAGTACTTTGGCTCATGGCTTCTATTTTTTTCTTTTGGCTAGTACTTCGGCTCTTGGCTAGTACTCTGGCCCTTGGCTAGTGCTCTGGCTCTTGGCTTGTACTTTAGGCTCATGCGTAGTTCTTTTGCTCTTGGCTAGTACTTTGGCTCTTGCCTAGTACTTTGGCCCTTGGCTAGCACTTTGGCTCTTGGCAAGAACTCCAGCTTGGCTAGTACTTCGGCTATTGGCTTGTCCTTTTGCTCTTGGCTAGTATGTTGGCTCTTTGCTAGTACTCCAGCTCAACTAGTACTTCAGCTCTGGGCTTCTACTTTTGTTCTTGACTAGAACTCTGGCCCTTGGCTTGTACTTTTGCTTTTGGCTAGCACTCTGGCCCTTGGCTAGTACTCTTGCTTTTAGCTTGTACTTCAGGCTCATGGGTAGTACTTTTGCTTGGCTAGTACTTTTGCTCTTGACTAGCACTTTGGCTGTTGGCTAGTACTCTGGTTCTTGGCTAGTACTCCAATTTGAGTAGTACTTTTGCTCTTGGATAGCACTTTGGCTCTTGGCAAGTACTCCAGCTCGGCTAGAACTCTGGCCCTTGGCTTGTACTTTTGCTTTTGGCTAGTACTCTGGCCCTTGGCTTGTACTCTGGCTTTTGGCTTGTACTGCAGGCTCATGGGTAGTACTTTTGCTCGGCTAGTACTTTTGCTCTTGACTAGCACTTTGGCTGTTGGCTAGTACTCTGGTTCTTGGCTAGTACTCCAATTTGAGTAGTACTTTTGCTCTTGACTAGTACTTTGGCTCTTGGCTAGTACTTTGGCACTTGGCTAGCACTCAGGCTCTGGGCATGTACTTCAGGCTCATGGGTAGTACTTTTGCTCTTGGCTAGTACTTTGGCTCTTAGCTAGTACTTCGGCTCTTGGCTTGTACTTTTGCTCTTGGCTAGTACTTTTGCTCTTGGCTAGTACTTTGGCTCATGGCTTGTACTTTTTCTTTTGGCTAGTACTTTGACTCTTGGCTAATATTCTGGCCCTTGGCTAGTGCTCTGGCTCTTGGCTTGTACTTTAGGCTCATGCATAGTACTTTTGCTCTTGGCTAGTACTTTGGCTCTTGGCTAGTACTTTAGCCCTTGGCTAGCACTTTGGCTCTTGGCAAGTACTCCAGCTTGGCTAGTACTTCGGCTATTGGCTTGTACTTTTGCTCTTGGCTAGTACATTGGCTCTTTGCTAGTACTCCAGCTCGAATAGTACTTCAGCTCTGGGCTTCTACTTTTGTTCTTGACTAGAACTCTGGCCCTTGGCTTGTACTTTTGCTTTTGGCTAGTACTCTGGCCCTTGGCTAGTACTCTGGCTTTTGGCTTGTACTTCAGGCTCATGGGTAGTACTTTTGCTCGTCTAGTACTTTTGCTCTTGACTAGCACTCTGGTTCTTGGCTAGTACTCCAATTTGAGTAGTACTTTTGCTCTTGGATAGCATTTGGCTCTTGGCAAGTACTCCAGCTCGGCTAGAACTCTGGCCCTTGGCTTGTACTTTTGCTTTTGGCTAGTACTCTGGCCCTTGGCTAGTACTCTGGCTTTTGGCTTGAACTTCAGGCGCATGGGTAGTACTTTTGCTCAGCTAGTACTTTTGCTCTTGACTAGCATTTTGGCTGTTGGCTAGTACTCTGTTTCTTGGCTAGTACTCCAATTTGAGTAGTACTTTTGCTCTTGGATAGCACTTTGGCTCTTGGCAAGTACTCCAGCTCGGCTAGAACTCTGGCCCTTGGCTTGTACTTTTGCTCTTGACTAGCACTTTGGCTATTGGCTAGTACTCTGGTTCTTGGCTAGTACTCCAATTTGAGTAGTACTTTTGCTCTTGACTAGTACTTTGGCTCTTGGCTAGTACTTTGGCACTTGGCTAGCACTCAGGCTCTGGGTATGTACTTCAGGCTCATGGGTAGTACTTTTGCTCTTGGCTAGCACTTTGGCTCTTGGCTAGTACTCCAGCTCGGCTAGTACTTCGGCTCTTGGATAGTACTTTTGCTCTTTGCTAGTACTTTGGTTCTTGACTAGCACTTTAGCTTGGCTAGTACCTCCTCTCACAGCCTCATGGGTAGTACTTTTGCTCTTGGCTAGTACTCTGGCCCTTGGCTAGTACTTTGGCTCATGGCTTGTACTTTTTCTTTTGGCTAGTACTTTGGCTCTTGCTTAGTACTTTGGCCCTTGGCTAGCACTCAGGCTCTGGGCATGTACTTCAGGCTCTTGGCTAGTATCTTGGCTCTTGGCTTGTGCTCCAGCTCAGCTAGTACCTCCGCTCACGGCCTGATACTTCATCTCATGGGTAGTACTTTTGCTCTTGACTAGTACTCTGGCCCTTCGCTTGTACTTTGGCTCATGGCTAGTACTTTTGCTTTTGGCTAGTACTTTAGCTCTTGGCTAGTACTCTGGTTCTTGGCTAGTTCTCTGGTTCATGGCTAGTACTTTTGCTCGAATAGTAATTTGCTTGGCTAGAACTTTTGCTCGTGGCTAGTATTTTGGCTCTTGGCTAGTACTCTGGCCCTTGGCTAGTACTTTGGCTCATGGCTTGTACTTTTGGTTTAGCTAGTACTTCGGCTCTTGGCTAGTACTCCAGCCCGGGTTGTACTACGGTGCTTGGCTTGTACTTTTGCTCTTGGCTAGTACTTTGGTTCTTGACTAGTACCTTAGCTTGGCTAGTACTCCAATTTAAGTAGTACTTTCTTTGGTTAGTACTTTTGCTCTTGGATAGGACTTTGGCTCTTGGCAAGTACTCCAGCTCGGCTAGTACTTCAGGTCTTTGCTTCTACTTTTGCTCTTGGCTAGTACGTTGGCTCTTTGCTAGTACTCCAGCTCGACTAGTACTTTGGCTCTGGGCTTCTACTTTTGTTCTTGGCTAGTACTTTGGCTCTTGGTAGTACTTCAGCTCAGCTAGTACTTTGGCTCTCTTGGCTTGTACATTTGCTCTTGGCTAGTACTCTGGCTCATGGCTTGTACTTTTGCTTTTGGCTAGTACTTTGGCCCTTGGCTAGTACTCTGGCCCTTGGCTAGCACTCAGGCTCTTGGCATGTACTTCAGGATCATGGGTTGTACTTTTGCTTGGCTAGTACTTTTGCTCTTGACTAGCACTTTGGCTGTTGGCTAGTACTCCAGCTGGGCTAGTACCTCCGCTCACGGCCTGATACTTCATCTCATGGGTAATACTTGACTAGTACTCTGGCCCTTGGCTAGTACTTTGGCTCATGGCTAGTACTTTTGATTTTGGATAGTAGTTTAGTTCTTGGCTAGTACTCTGGCTCTTGGCTTGTACTTTAGGCTCATGGGTAGTACCTTTGCTCTTGGCTAGTACTTGGCTCTTGGCTAGTATTCCAGCTTGGCTTGTACTTATGCTCTTGGCTTGTACTTTTGCTATTGGCTAGTACTTTTGCTCTTGGCTAGTACTTTGGTTCTTGACTAGTACCTTAGCTTGGCTAGTACCTCGTACTTTTCCTCTTGGCTAGTACTTTGGCTCTTGGCTAGTACTCCAGCTTGGCTAGTACTTCGGCTCTTGGCTTTTACTTTTGCTCTTGGCTAGTACTTTGGTTCCTGACTAGTACCTTAGCTTGGCTAGTACTGCAATTTGAGTAGTGCTTTCTTTGATTAGTACTTTTGCTCTTGGCTAGCACTTTGGCTCTTGGCTAGTACTCCAGCTTGGCTAGTACTTCAGCTCTTGGCCTGTACTTTTGCTCTTGGCAGGTACTCCAGCTCGGCTAGTATTTTTGCTCTTGGCTTGTACTTTTGTTGTTGACAAGTACCTAAGCTTGGCTAGTACCTTGGCTCATGGCTAGTACTTTGGCTCATGGGTAGTACTTTTGCTCTTGGCTAGTATTCTGGTCCATGGCTAGTACTTTGGCTCACTGCTTGTACTTTTGCTTTTGGCTAGTACTTTTGCTCTTGGCTAGTACTCTGGCCCATGGCTAGTCCGCTGGCTCTTGGCTTGTACTTCAGACTCATGGATAGTACCTTTTGCTTGTCTAGTACTTTTGCTCTTGACTAGCACGTTGGCTGTTGGCTAGTACTCTGGTTCTTGGCTAGTACTCCAATTTGAGTAGTACTTTGGCTCTTGGCTAGTACTTTGGCCCTTGGCTAGCACTCGGGCTCTGGGCATGTACTTCAGGCTCATGGGTAGTACTTTTGCTCGGCTAGTACTTTTGCTCTTGACTAGCACTTTGGCTTTTGGCTAGTACTCTGGTTCTTGGCTAGTACTCCAATTTGAGTCATACTTTTGCTCTTGACTAGTACTTTGGCTCTTGGCTAGTACTTTGGCACTTGGCTAGCACTCAGGCTCTGGACATGTACTTCAGGCTCATGGGTAGTACCTTTGCTCTTGGCTAGCACTTTGGCTCTTGGCTAGTACTCCAGCTCGGCTAGTATTTCGGCTCTTGGCTTGTACTTTTGCTCTTGGCTAGTACTTTGGTTTTTCACAAGCACTTTAGCTTGGCTAGTACCTCCGCTCACAGCCTCATGGGTAGTACTTTTGCTCTTGGCTAGTACTCTGGCCCTTGGCTAGTACTTTGGCTCATGGCTTGTACTTTTTCTTTTGGCTAGTACTTTGGCTCTTGCCTAGTACTTTGGCCCTTGGCTAACACTCAGGCTCTGGGCATGTACTTCAGGCTTTTGGCTAGTACTTTGGCTGTTGGCTAGTACTCCAGCTCGGCTAGTACCTCTGCTACCGGCCTGATACTTCATCTCATGGGTAGTATTTTTGCTCTTGACTAGAACTCTGGCCCTTCGCTAGTACTTTGGCTCATGACTAGTACTTTTGCTTTTGGCTAGTACTTTAGCGCTTGGCTAGTACTCTGGTTCATGGCTAGTACTTTTGCTCGAATAGTACTTTGCTTGGCTAGAACTTTTGCTCATGGCTAGTATTTTGGCTCTTGGCTAGTACTCTGGCCCTTGGCTAGTACTTTGGTTCATGGCTTGTACTTTTGGTTTTGGCTAGTACTTTGACTCTTGGCTAGTACTCCAGCTCGGCTAGTACTACGGTGCTTGGCTTGTACTTTTGCTCTTGGCTAGTACTTTGGTTCTTGACTAGTACCTTAGCTTGGCTAGTACTCCAATTTAAGTAGTACTTTCTTTGGTTAGTACTTTTGCTCTTGGATAGCACTTTGGCTCTTGGCAAGTATTCCAGCTCGGCTAGTACTTCGGGTCTTTGCTTGTACGTTTGCCCTTGGCTAGTACGTTGGCTCTTTGCTAGTACTCCAGCTCGACTAGTACTTTGGCTCTGGGCTTCTACTTTTGTTCTTGGCTATTACTTTGGCTCTTGGAAGTACTTCAGCTTGGGTAGTACTTTGGCTCTTGGCTTGTACATTTGCTCTTGGCTAGTACTCTGGCCCTTGGCTAGTACTTTGGCTCATGGCTTGTACTTTTGCTTTTGGCTAGTACTTTGGCCCTTGGCTAGTACTCTGGCCCTTGTCTAGCACTCAGGCTCTTGGCATGTACTTCAGGATGATGGGTTGTACTTTTGCTCGGCTAGTACTTTTGCTCTTGACTAGCACTTTGGCTGTTGGCTAGAACTCCAGTTCGGCTAGTACCTTCACTCACGGCCTGATACTTAATCTCATGTGCAATACTTTTGCTCTTGACTAGTACTCTGGCCCTTGGCTAGTACTTTGGCTCATGGCTTGTACTTTTGATTTTGTCTAGTACTTTGGCTCTTGGCTAGTACTCTGGCCCTTGGCTAGCACTCAGGCTCTTGGCATGTACTTCAGGCTCATTGGTAGTACCTTTGCTCTTGGCTAGTAGTTTGGCTCTTGGCTAGGACTCCAGCTCGGCTAGTACTACGGCTTGTGGCTTGTTCTTTTGCTCTTGGCTAGTACTTTGGTTCTTGACTAGTACCTTAGCTTGGCTAGCACTCCAATTTGTGTAGTACTTTATTTGGGTAGTACTTTTGCTCTTGGCTAGTACGTTGGCTCTTTGCTAGTACGCCAGCTTGACTAATACTTTGTCTCTGGGCTTGTACTTTTGTTCTTGGCTAGTACGTTGGCTCTTTGCTAGTACTCCAGCTCGACTAGTACTTTGGCTCTGGGCTTCTACTTGGTAGTAGTGCAGCTTGGCTAGTACGTTGGCTCTTTGCTAGTACTCCAACTCGACTAGTACTTTGGCTCTGGGCTTCTACTTGGGAGTAGTGCAGCTCGGCTAGTACTTCGGCTCTTGGCTAGTACTCTGACCCTTGGCTACAACTTTGACTCTTGGCTAGTACTCTGCCCCTTGGCTAGCACTCAGGCTCTTGGCATGTACTTCAGGCTCATGGGTAGTACTTTTGCTCTTGGATAGTACTTTGGCTTTTGCCTAGTATTCCAGCTTGGCTAGTACCACAGCTCTTGGCTTGTACTTTTGCTCTTGGCTAGCACTTTGGTCCTTGACTAGTACCTTAGCTTGGCTAGTACTCCAATTTGAGTAGTACTTTATTTGGCTAGCACTTTGGCTCTTGGCTAGTACTTTGGCTCTGGGCATGTACTTCAAGCTCATGGGTAGTACTTTTGCTCTTGGCTAGTACTTTGGCTCCTGGCTAGTACTCCAGCTCGGCTAGTATTTTTGCTCTTGGCTAGTACTTTGGCTCTTGGCTTGTATTTTTGCTTTTGGCTGTACTTTGGCTCTTGGCTAGTACTCAGGCCCAAGGCTAGTTTTCTGGCTCTTGGCTTGTACTCTAGGCTCATGGGTAGTACCTTTGCTCTTGGCTAGTATTTGGCTCTTGGCTAGTACTTTGGCCCTTAGCTAGCACTCAGGCTCTGGGCAAGTACTTCAAGCTCATGGGTAGTACTTTTGCTCTTGGCTAGTACTTTGGCTCTTGGCTAGTACTCCAGCTGGGCTGGTACTACAGCTCTTGGTGTGTACTTTTGCTCTTGGCTAGTACTTTGGTTCTTGACTAGCACTTTAGCATGGCTAGTACTTCCGCTCATGGCCTGATACTTCATCTCATGCCATTGACTAGTACTCTGGGCCTTGGCTAGTACTTTGGCTCATGGGTAGTACTTTTGCTTTTGGCTAGTACTTTGGTTCTTGGCTAGTACTCTGGCTCATGGCTAGTACTTTTGCTCAAATAGTACTTTACTTGGCTAGAACTTTTGCTCATGGCTAGTATTTTGGCTCTTGGCCAGTACTCTGGTCCTTGGCTAGTACTCTGGCTTTTGGCTTGTACTTTAGGCTCATGGGTAGTACCTGTGCTCTTGGCTAGTAGTTTGGCTCTTGGCTAGTACTCCAGCTCGAATAGTACTACGGCTTGTGGCTTGTACCTTTGCTCTTGGTTAGTACTTTTGGTTCTTGACTAGTACCTTAGCTTGGCTAGCACTCCTATTTGAGTAGTACTTTCTTTGGTTAGTACATTTTTTTTTTGCTAGTACTCCAGCTCGACTAATACTTCATCTCTGAACATGTACTTTTGTTCTTGGCTAGTACTTTGGCTCTTGGTAGTAGTGCAGCTCGGCTAGTACTTCTGCTCTTGGCTTGTACTTTTGCTCTTGGCTAGTACTCTGGCCCTTGGCTACACCTTTGGCTCTTGGCTAGCACTCAGGCTCTTGGCATGCACTTCAGGCTCATGGGTAGTACTTTTGCTTTTGGCTAGTACTTTGGCTATTGGCTAGTACTCTGGCCCTTGGCTAGTACTCCTGCTCTTGGCTTGTACTTTAGGCTCATGGGTAGTATTTTTGCTCTTGGCTAGTACTCTGGCTCTTGGCTAGTACTTTGGCCCTTGGCTAGCACTCAGGCTCTGGGCAAGTACTTCAGGCTCATGGGTAGTACTTTTGCTCTTGGCTAGTACTTTGGTTCTTGACTAGCACTTTATCTTGTCTAGTACCTCCGCTCATGGTCTGATACTTCATCTCATGGGTAGTACTTTTACTCTTGGCTAGTACTCTGGCCCGTGGCTAGTACTTTGGCTCATGGCTTGTACTTTTGCTTTTGGCTAGTACTTTGGCTCTTGGCTAGTACTCTGGCCCTTGGCTAGTACTCTGGCTCTTGGCTTGTACTTTAGGCTCATGGGGAGTACTTTTGCTCTTGGCTAGTACTTTGGGTTTTGGCTAGTATTTTGGCCCTTGGCTAGCACTCAGGCTCTGGGTAAGTACTTCAGGCTCATGGGTAGTACTTTGGCTCTTGGCTAGTACTCCAACTGGGCTAGTACTACAGCTCATGGCTTGTACTTTTGCTCTTGGCTAGTACTTTGGTTCTTGACTAGCACTTTAGCTTGGCTAGTACCTCCGCTCATGGCCTGATACTTAATCTCATGGGTAGTACTTTTGCTCTTGACTAGTACTCTGGCCCTTGGTTAGTACTTTGGCTCATGGCTAGTTCTTTTGCTTTTGGCTAGTTCTTTAGCTCTTGACTAGTACTTTGGTTCTTGGCTAGTACTCTGCCTCATGGCTTGTACTTTTGCTCGAATAGTACTTTACTTGGCTAGAACTTTTGCTTATGGCTAGTATTTTGGCTCTTGACTACTACTCTGGCCCTTGGCTAGTACTCTGGCTTTTGGCTTGTACTTTAGGCTCATGGGTAGTACCTTTGCTCTTGGCTAGTACTTTGGCTCTTGGCTAGTACTCCAGCTTCGCTAGTACTACGGCTTTTGGCTTGTACTTTTGCTCTTGGCTAGTACTTTGGTTCTTGACTAGTACCTTAGCTCAACTAGCACTCCAATTTGAGTAGTTCTTTCTTTGGTTAGTACTTCTGCTCTTGGCTAGTACGCCAGCTCAGCTAGTACTTCGGCTCTTGGCTTGTACTTTTGCTCTTGGCTAGTACGTTGGCTCTTTGCTAGTACTCCAGCTCGACTAATACTTCGGCTCTTGGCTAGTACTTTAGCTATTGGCTAGTACTCTGGTTCTTGACTAGTACTCTGGCTCATGTCTTGTACTTTGGCTCTTGGCTAGTACTCTGGCTCTTGACTTGTGCTTCGGCTCTTGGCTAGTACTCCAATTTCATTAGTACTTTCTTTGGTTAGTACTTTGGCTCTTGGCTAGTACTCCAGCTTGGCTAGTACTTTTGCGCTTGGCCTGTACTTTTGCTCTTGGCTAGTACTTTGGTTCTTAGCTTGGCTAGTACCTCAGCTCATGGCTAGTACTTCAGCTGATGTGTTATACTATAGCTCTATGCTAGTACTCTGACCCTTGGCTAGTACTTTGGCACATGGCAAGTACTTTTGCTTGCCTAGTACTTTTGCTCTTGGCTTGTACTCCTGATTCATGGCAAGTACTTTTGCTAGCTTAGTACTTTGCTTGGCTAGCACTCCTGCTCTTGGGTAGGACTCTTCCTTGCCTAGTACTTTTAATTTTGGATAGTACTTTGGTTGTTGGCTAGTACTCTGACTCTTGGTTAGTACTTCGGCTCATGGCTTGCACCTTTGCTTGGCTAGTACTTTTACTCTTGGCTAGTACTTTGGCTCTTGGCTAGTACCTTAGCTTGGCTACTACCTCAGCTCTTGGCTAGTACTCTGGCTCTTGGCTAGTACTTTTGCTCGGCTAGTATTTTTGCTTGGCTAGTACTTTGGCTCTTTTCTAGTACTTCGGCTGATGGGTAGTACTTTAGCTCTATGCTAGTACTCTGGCCCTTGGCTAATACTTTGGCTCATGGCAAGTACTTTTGCTTGCCTAGTACTTTTGCTCTTGGCTTGTACTCCTGGCTCATGGCTAGTACTTTTGCTAGGATAGTACTTTCCTTGGCTAGCACTCCTGCTCTTGCGTAGTACTCTTCCTTGCCTAGTACTTTTAATTTTGGATAGTACTTTGGTTGTTGGCTCGTACTTTGACTCTTGGTTAGTACTTCGGCTCATGGCTTGCACCTTTGCTTGGCTAGTACTTTTACTCTTGGCTAGTACTTTGGCTCTTGGCTAGTACCTTAGCTTGGCTACTACCTCGGCTCTTGGCTAGTACTCTGGCTCTTGGCTAGTACTTTTGCTCGGCTAGTATTTTTGCTTGGCTAGTACTTTGGCTCTTTTCTAGTACTTCGGCTGATGGGTAGTACTTTAGCTCTATGCTAGTACTCTGGCCCTTGGCTAGTACTTTGGCTCATGGCAAGTACTTTTGCTTGCCTAGTACTTTTGCTCTTGGCTTGTACTCCTGGCTCATGGCTAGTACTTTTGCTAGGATAGTACTTTCCTTGGCTAGCACTCCTGCTCTTGCGTAGTACTCTTCCTTGCCTAGTACTTTTAATTTTGGATAGTACTTTGGTTGTTGGCTAGTACTTTGACTCTTGGTTAGTACTTCGGCTCATGGCTTGCACCTTTGCTTGGCTAGTACTTTTACTCTTGGCTAGTACTTTGGCTCTTGGCTAGTACCTTAGCTTGGCTACTACCTCGGCTCTTGGCTAGTACTCTGGCTCTTGGCTAGTACTTTTGCTCGGCTAGTACTTTTGCTCGGCTAGTATTTTTGCTTGGCTAGTACTTTGGCTCTTGTCTAGTACTTCGGCTGATGGGTAGTACTTTAGTTCTATGCTAGTACTCTGGCCCTTGGCTAGTACTTTGGCTCATGGCAAGTACTTTTGCTTGCCTAGTACTTTTGCTCTTGGCTTGTACTCCTGGCTCATGGCTAGTACTTTTGCTAGGAAAGTACTCTGCTTGGCTAGCACTTCTGCTCTTGGGTAGTACTCTTCCTTGCCTAGTACTTTTAATTTTGGCTAGTACTCTGACTCTTGGTTAGTACTTCGACACATGGCTTGCACTTTTGCTTGGCTAGTACTTTTACTCTTGGCTAGTACTTTGGCTCTTGGCTGGTACCTTAGCTTGGCTACTACCTCGGCTCTTGGCTAGTACTTCGGCTCATGGCTAGTACTTTTGCTAGGATAGTACTTTGCTTGGCTAGCACTCCTGCTCTTGGGTAGTACTCTTCCTTGCCTAGTACTTTTAATTTTGGCTAGTACTCTGACTCTTGGTTAGTACTTCGACACATGGCTTGCACTTTTGCTTGGCTAGTACTTTTACTCTTGGCTAGTACTTTGGCTCTTGGCTGGTACCTTAGCTTGGCTACTACCTCGGCTCTTGGCTAGTACTTCGGCTCATGGCTAGTACTTTTGCTAGGATAGTACTTTGCTTGGCTAGCACTCCTGCTCTTGGGTAGTACTCTTCCTTGCCTAGTACTTTTAATTTTGGCTAGTACTCTGACTCTTGGTTAGTACTTCGGCTCATGGCTTGCACTTTTGCTTGGCTATTAATTTTACTCTTGGCTAGTACTTTGGCTCTTGGCTAGTACCTTAGCTTGGCTACCTCGGCGCTTGACTAGTATTCTGGCTCTTGGCTAGTACTTTTGCTTGGCTAGTATTTTTGCTTGTCTAGTACTTTGGCTCATGGCTAGTACTCCAGCTCAAAAGTATTTCAACTTTTGGTTAGTACTCCTGCTTGGCTAGTACTACTCCTGCTTGACTAGTACTCCAGATCAAGTAGTACTTTGGGTATTGGCGAGTACTTTGGCTTTTGGCTCGCACTCCATCTCGAGTAGTACTCTGGTTCTTGGCTAGTATTTCAACTCGGTTAATAATTTGTCTCTTGACTAGTACTCATGCTAGGCTAGTACCCCTGCTCAGTTAGCATTCCAGCTCTCGGTTGGTATTCCGGCTTGGTTAGTACTGCGGCTCTCGGCTACTATTTCAGCTGTCGGCTAGTACTTCAGCTATGCTAGTAATCTTTACCAGCTAATATTCCAGCTCTTATTATTATTATATTACAGATTAAGAACAGCACACAGATAAAAATAATGTTTTGCATTTTATAAGGCTACTTAAAATCATCTTAGCGAACAAATATGGAGATTCAATTCCACCGTGTGGCCATATTGTGTTAAGCCCTCCACTACTTCACAGTAGCCCAATATCGGTGGGTCCTACACTAATTCCAGCGTGGAGACAGATTAAATAGTGCTAGTGCTAAATAAGCTAATGTGTATTTTAATAATCTTTTGTAAGAACATTGTGAATATATAATGCAATATTAATGTGATAAACACAATTCAATTCAGTGTCTAAACTAAATAATGAAAGTGATAGAAAGTGATGTATATACTCACAATGCATATAATATATCTGCTCTATAAAAATTATATTAAAAGACATTACTATCCAAAAACCTCCTCAAATAAATACCTTCTTGTAGTCACCTCCAAAGGGGCCTCTGAAGTATTCCTGCTCGGCTAGTATTCCTGCTCAGCTAGTACTTTGCGCTCTCGGCTAGTATTCCTGTTCGGCCAGTACTTTGCGCTCTCGGCTAGTATTCCTGTTCGGCTAGTACTTTGCGCTCTCGGCTAGTATTCCTGTTCGGCTAGTACTTTGCGCTCTCGGCTAGTATTCCTGTTCGGCTAGTACTTTGCGCTCTCGGCTAGTATTTCTGTTCGGCTAGTACTTTGCGCTCTCGGCTAGTATTCCTGCTCGGTTAGTTCTTTACGCTCTCGGCTAGTATTCCTGCTAGGCTAGTAGTTTGCACTCTCGGCTAGTATTCCTGCTCGGCTAGTACTTTGCACTCTCGGCTAGTATTCCTGCTCAGCTAGTACTTTGCGCTCTCGGCTGGTATTCCTGCTCGGCCAGTACTTTGTGCTCTCGGCTAGTATTCCTGCTCGGCTAGTACTTTGCACTCTCGGCTAGTATTCCTGCTCGGCTAGTACTTTGCGCTCTCGGCTAGTATTCCTGCTCGGCTAGTACTCTGCGCTCTCGGCTAGTATTCCTGCTCGGCTAGTACTTTGCGCTCTCGGCTAGTATTCCTGCTCGGCTAGTACTTTGC
>OW240924.1:29134179-29186694 GCA_933207985.1 Pelobates cultripes | reverse complement strand
TAGATATGAGTTTTGCTACTATCCAGCCTTATTAAAAACACAATATGACAAATAACATTTTCTATTTTGTGGAGGATGAGAGAGAATTCAGTAGCACAACACTTTTTGCTCAGATGTTGAGATCCTATGATCTTCCTATCTGGCCCACTTGGGTAGGTAGCCTAGTGTGCCACAGGTAGCCAACTCCTGGCCAACTGTGTTGTAAAATGGCCAAGCAACAGTGTTACTGGACAACCTAAAGTTTTTGTCATGACAATTATTATTGTTAGAGGTACATTATGCCTGGTCCCTGTCTTTGAATGCAGACCTGAACCTGCTACTGCATCTATCTCTCCTCCATGTCAGCAAGGAACGCAAGGAGCAACCACATCAACATGATATATTATGGTCAGGTAAAGGCGCCAGGCAAATTATGCAGCTGGGAGTTGGAACTCTTCATGATATATTGGCGTCACTGTTTTGCCTCAATATATGCACCTAATTTTATTATGTTTATAAGTATTTATTTGTAATTTTTATACTATTGTTTTTCCCTGCTATTATGGACTTTTTTGCCTGCTACAAAACTGGTGTCTCCCTAGTTGTTTGAGCTGTTACTTCAGGAATACCGAAGACGGACATATAGGAAATGACGCAATGACGGTATATGCGTCATGACGTCATAGGCGGAAGTACAATACGGAGGAACACCGGACGAGAAATTGAACTTCCGGATGATACATTTGAAAACACGCCGAGAGAAGTTCAATCTATGCACTTTGACAAAGACTGAAGGTCAAAACGCGTTAGTGCTCCTTTTTATGTTATTTCTTTTACCGCGGTTCTTTTATAGTTATCTGTTTTTATTTGAGTAAATATATTTTTTTATGCCTCAATTATCCTTGTTTGGCATCCATCTCTTATGCAGCCGGGACAGGACATCAGATACTACTGTGAGACCGTGTGTATAGCCTGAAAAAGCTGATTTTTCAAAAGTGATTACAGCTAGAGCCTGCTATCCTAGGCTCTATACATCGTGAGTGACCCATTACCTCTGTCATACACTATACTTGTATATATACAGTATTATGCTATGTATATATTTTTCAGATTAATTTCAAGACTCACAATCATAAAGGAGAGAGGAACAAGTCAATTCAAGAACTAACGGTTCACTTGCTACCCAATATTTCCGGCCCCTTGACAAGTTGCCATTTTAATGATATAATCAATATTATTCACTTCACCAGTCAGTGGTTTCATTGTTGTGGCTGGTCAGTGAATAGTGAAATTGATCCACTTTTTGATCACTGTTCACAATGTCTGAGACTCATACAAACACCCTTTCCAGGAAGGTATGTTCCCTTTTGACATTTGCAGATTTTTTTCTCTTTTCTTTCTAAGTCTTTTTTCTGTATCTTTATTTCTATTAACCAATTGATCTTCATGCCATCTATTATGCACATTATCCACAATTATATACTGAATCAATTGGAAATAATAATACTTTTATTGGAGTAAATAACAATGACAATGCTAATATGATGATTCCAGCGAAGTCCATCCATGTCTGTCTCCAGCTTTAAATCCTATCGGAAACCCAGTCGAAATCTTTAAATAGCTCCAGCTCTACATCAGATAGTGACTTAGACTTGTCTGGCGGTGTTAGAATAGGGACGCATGATGTGTAGATTGTATTAAAGTTGCGGATGTCGTCTGGTCCCTCGATGGATGGTATGCATGGCGGCCTGACACTCTTGAACAATAATGCGAACCAGTCTATTTGCTGTTAAAAATTAAAAAAGTTTAAGGGAAAAGGATGAGTAAGATAAGTAGTGTGTACTCTTATACAATCAGTAAACTAAGAATATAGAATAATAGATCTAAAAATAGTGGTGGCTGTGCTATAGAGACAAGTAGATGTTGGGTGTAATTTTCCTATGATCCCTGAATGCTTGCATATAAAATACATGAACTCCAGGAATATTGTGTATTTGGTTAAAAATCTTAACTAAAAGCTAATATTTATTTAGCTGCTAGAATGTGTCTTTCTATTTGACATACTTCAAAGAAAGGATGGCTCTTCAGATCCCAGGCACCATTCTCGCTGGCTCCTAGACGGTCTTCGGGATCTTTATTCAAAAGCTGTATAAGAAAATATTGAAAATTGTTATTTTAACTGAAAAAAAACCCTGAGAATTAAAGGCATTTTCTTGCAGGTTCTGTAAAACCTGCCTTTATGAGCTCAGGCTGTATACGTTAGTACAGAACTCAATAAAAAGAAGGCACCATATCACCATGGCATCGTGTTCTGGTGCCCGGACATAGCTCTGCCCTGATCAATGGCATTAGTCATGCTTATTTCATTCACGACATGGAATTTTAACTTGTTTTATTCTGTAACTAGATCCATGTGTTTGTGACCGCTTGTTACAATCTAACACACAGGACCAGCTGTGTTTCCAGACCCTTACAAATCAAATTGCCCGAGCCCACATTCACACACAATGGAATCGTTATAGCATGATAAGCCTTAAGAGTAGTACTGCTTAGAAGCAGGAACTTTAATCCTGGAGGGTCTAAGAATGAGCTTACTCAATCTATCTAAATTAGAAAGCACTATGTGTTGGCAACTTACACTTCTTAATATTGATCGCGCTTCTGCAGTCAGGAACCTCGGATAGTGCGGCGTTGAATGGACAATATTATACCTCACCTGTCTTGTATCACCTGGGAAGGGATACTAATAGAAAAACTACAGTTAGAAAAAGTGCAGGGTGGGCATGGGATCTACGCTGGGTAATGTCTCTAATGTAAATGGTCTGCCAAAGCAGAACCAATAAATATATTATAAAGAAACAAAGTATTATAGGGTTAAACTTAAACAAAGTGGACAGCACACTTGTGTGATATGAATCTATAAAATAAACATTCACCACAATAGTTAACATTCTAGTGGTGTGTGCAGATAAATAAATAAGGAAATGGGACACAGAGAGGGGAGGAAGGTCAACAAAGCACTGGAGCCAGTGTTCGTACAAGCCCTGTCAGGGAGAGCGGGGGAAGCAAGAGTGTTTGCTGAGAAAGTCACCCAACAATCGTCCAGACACCAGGTGAACCTGCAAGGCAGTTGACTCCAGGGGTATTTCCATCCCACATATGTTGAATTACCTGAGCCAGTTGTATACAGGCTCATTAAGTGTAATGCAACAATAACCTTATTTTTTATATTTATTTTGTGTTCAAACTGTATCGCACTATTTGGAGTATTTCCTCTTACAGAGACATTTGGGATATCATATACATGGTATATTCCTTATTTATTTACCCTTACACACCACCAGTGCTCAGTATTGTGCTAAATGTTTATTTCATAGATTGATATCACACAAGTGCGTTGTCCACTTCGTTTAGTTTTTATGTCTGAATATATTTGTAAAATTGACGGATTGTTTTCGCTGTGGAGATTAGCAGCACTTATCGTTACATCTGCACAGCACCTGTTTGTACCATACACCTGTTGTTTTTTCTATCGGGTTAAAATACAAGTATATTAAGTATAATGAGCTGTAGTGGTTATGGTGGTCAGGTTTCCCTTTTAACCCCAGCCAGTCTACAGTTTGAAATGCTATCACTATTATCAATGGACTGTTTGACATCACACAAAGGATTTTGGTTTCCAAACGAGGAATCCTACAAATTGGTAAAAATAAGCTATTCTTACCTTTCCACACAGCATTATATAAATAACTGCACCGAGACTCCACCAGTCAATAGATGTTGTATATGGTTTACCGCAAACCATTTCCGGTGCCATGTAATGCAGTGTGCCACAATACGTTCTGTCTTCATCTCCATATCCCATCCCTCAGAAAAAGAGAAAAGATAAATGTACATCGGTAAATATACAGATAGATGTTGCTGATATACAGCATATGTTATAAGTGATATTAGAATATTGCTGCAAGGAGTTGGTGCATTGCAGCTGCAGATTCTCTCTGTAATTTTGTATAAAGTTTTACATGGTGGTTACGAATCTGTGGCTGACAAGCAGCCAATCAGAGTGCTCTAATGAGACTGCAATGTGTGGGAAAGCCTTTATAAAGGCAATTCCCACTTTAAAGCTTCATACTGCACTAGCCCTCGCAGGACAAAGAAAGATTTATTTAAGTTGTCAGGTTTATCATTTTTTGGGCAGGTTTTTGCAATTGGGATTTTTAAGTGTTACATTGCAGGATGATGGATATTAATGTGGCTTTTTTGGGGCTGAAGATAACCTCCCATTGTTTAATTATTTAGAGCCCCCATCCAGAATGTGGTGGGGACATTAGGTTACCCCAGTATAAAATTAGTAGCCTTCCACCAACTGTCGACCTGCATTATTGATTTCTAGCCCCCCACCAAATGCCCACAGGTGGGGACACAGGGGACTTTGTGCTCCTAATTATTTACTATTGACATTGGTTGCCCAGTCGCTAGTTTTAACCGGTCCCTATGGCAGTTAAGGGAAGAGGGAGGTTTTAAATTTCCTTATAGTCATATGGCGATCTTACTGGTCCCCACAGGGATTTTATTTATATATTTTGGCCAAGTGCAACATAATTAACCCTTGCAGTTGCCAAGGCTTTAACTATTTGCCTGCTGGTTTCTATAACTGCCTGTGGGAAAGAAGTTTGAAAATTTTGGCCATTTGGAGTCTGAATGGCTCTGTATGCAGTCAGATGGTTTTGCCCCATTCAGTACAAAGCCAATCAGACTTTAGTGAATAACTGTTTTGTGTTTCATATATTCTTTTATTCGGTTTGCAGGTGGATGTTATTTGTTATCTGTAGGTAAAGTTAAATTGTGCAACTTTGTGAGAAATTACTTTTGTTTAATATAAAATAATTTGTACCTTGTTTACTAAGACCGAAGTCTGTAATTTTGGCGAATCCATCTATGTCTATGACAATGTTTGCCAGTTTGAGATCTCTGGATTTAAAATGCAGAAAAATCTTTTTTTATTTTTTCAATTTCACTAGAGGCACTTGAATTACATGGTTTTCTTTTTTTAGCCTTTTTAAAAATTAGATTTAAAGAATTAACTAATATAAGACAAAAATAGTTACTATGATAACATAAATAATCAATCAAACCACAGACACAGCATTTCGATAATAAATAACACAGATAATATTTATGGGGACACTATGTATGTATGTTCAACTTTATTTTTTCCTGTACACTTACCTGTGAACAATATCGTTTTGATGCAAGAATTCCAGGCCGAGCACACAACATGCCGCATAAAACCTGTAGAAAAGAGAATAAGTTAGTTTTATTTTAGGGAAGGAAATTAAGTTTTTGTACCATTGAATAGTTTGATTCCACCATCCTGTGTCAATCTATGCTCAGACATATTTCCTGCAACGTCTTGTATCTTCGGTATTAACAGTCCGCTTAATCTGTTTAGGATTTTTTTCAAATTTCTAGTCCACCTTAAAGGAACACTATAGGGTCAGGAACAAAAACCTGTATTCCTGACCCTATTGTGCTAAAACCACCATCTAGCCACCCATGTCTCCCTAAATATAGTAAAATCATACTTATATTCAAGTCTGCAGCTGCCTCTATCCCTATGCCCTTTCTGTGTCAGTTCATTGGATTTGTTCTGGAGTTGCTCCCTGTGTCCTGCTCCTGGAGATCCTGTGTCCAGAAGGTCAGAGACCCAGAGGCCTCCAGTATCCTCATATTAAATTTCTCTTTTCTCTTGTTTTGCATTTGTAATCCACTTGTTTTCGTGTAGCTAACATACTTGTTATCTTTCCCTTATTGTTTTGTATTTATATAGGTATTAATTTCCTACTTACGGTGATTGCTGCTGCAGTCAGCACCCTTTACCGACCAAACCCCGACAATCCGTTTCCATAATCTCAAAACTATTGTTACTTACACAGCTCTAGTTGTAGAAAATGGCTGAAAGTTGTTGTTCCTAATATGGGTCATTAAGTCCCCACCAGCGGCATACTCCATTAAAAAACAGAAATGACCCTGAGTCTGGAAACTTGCCAACATGTTAACAAGGAATGGATGTTGTACTTCGCTCACAGTCTGTAGGATTTCCTTTTCACATATAAGTCTTGGAAATAAAAAAGGAATAATTCAATTAATCACCTTTTATTTTAATTCTTTTTTTTTTTTGCTGTGCAAATAATAACATTCATACTTGTAGTGCCACGACAACATTTACAAGCCTAGTAATAAGAAATTGTATAAAGCGTCAGCATGGCATGTAGAGTAAATGTACATTTTTAGAATATAGTAATGATAAGCTGGAGAGTCATGTCTGGGTATATATTAAGATAGAGGTTTGCTAACGAGTAGCTTTTCCAGACACGGTGACAACTGATGAAGTAACATGGGGTAAGAATGCTAAATCACATGCTAAGCCATTACCCTGAGGAGTACCACTGCATCTAAAAGCTCTACCAGAGTCTCTCATCTACGCAACATAAATGATACGAAATAAAAGATAAAAGAAAAAAAATGTAAGACTAAGGTAAAGTCAATGATAACCCTTTTTGACTGAAAAGCTGAACGCAGAATGGAAGTTGGAGTCCTTCAGGAAACCCAGCAAAGCTCATACAGGAGGTGTTATGGCTATATGCTGTAGTGAGTCACATGTTTAGCCAATTCTCAGTCTCTAAATATGAAGAATAGCTGTAATTGAACGGTGAGGCAAGACACCTCCATAGCCCCAGGCCTTTGTGTAGGCCTGCATCCCTGATCCACAGACTTGAGAACTGACAAAGTCGAAGTTCTTCCCATCTAAGGTACAGTTGAGGAGTGGTATGGTTTGTCGCTGATTGCTGGTGTGGTTCATGCAAGGTGAGGAAGCCCTTAGTGACCTTCAGCACAGGGGGATCGTGGAAACGAGGAGCAGTTGCTTTCAGTTAAGTAATGCCCACAGGGGTCCTGCCACCATCTCTCACACTGCTGTACGATTCCAGACTGGTGACAGGTAGCGCAGTGGAGACCACCCCCTCCCCCCCGGCCCAAGGGGGACACTGTAGGTCTCAGCAAGAGAGTTGTGCTTCACAGGACAGAAGATTGGCTGCCTCTCCTGCCCAGTGCCTTCACTAAGCCTGGTCGGCTCCGCCCTAGAGACATTGGCACCTCTAGAAACCGGACTGTTCCATTCAGGGTTAGCAACTGGTAGGGCACTGAATGTGTTGATTGAGAATGCAATTTGCCTCAAGAATAAGCTTAAACTAGGAGCTATACAAATAGAAAAATCTCAGGCACTCACTGCGAATTGTTTGCAGGCAGATTTATTGCAACGTTTCAACCTGTTAAGCTTGATAAAGACCTTAACAGGTCAAAATGTTGCAATAAATCTGCCTGCAAACAATTCGCAGTGAGTGCCTGATATTTTTCTGTTTGTATATATTACTTGGGTTTTTTTGCTGACCCATGCTCAGTAGCACCCTGGGCTGAATTGCTGTAGCTGAGTGCGACCCTACCCCTTTTTCTCTATTAAACTAGGAGCTATGTGAGGAGCACTGTGTAGCGGAGATGCAATATTGCACAGGTTATCTCCGCTTATAATCCAAGTGAGGCTCAGGAACAAGTAAATAGTAAATCCACAGGCAAGGTTTCCAGCATGTAAAATAACAGCAATATCCCAACAGCAATCCCAATAACTGGACGACACACAGTTTCAGGAGCAGAACTGCAATCTTTTAATCCACACTGTCCTTTTAAAGCATGCTCCCATGCAAGGGAGGGATTTACAATCATTAGTACAGTAGCCAATCCTGTCCTGGTAACCTCCCACACATCTCCTCCCCTCAGCCTGCATCATAATCCCCTTATCCAGTCTAGCAATTCCCCCGTTTCTGGATGTACCCCTAAACATAGGGGTACCCCTTTAAATCCTACATCCCCTGATAGCCCTGATCTGGGTGAACAACATATCCAAAAATCACTCAGATCAGACCAGGGGTTCGGGAAATGTATGGAGGGAATAAAATGACCGACCGCACTGACTGAGACAGCCGAATGCGGTTCTATGCGAATGGGCCCTGCGGTCGGTCCTGGAATAAGGGAACAAACTGTACGAAAGCCTCTAGCTATAGAGGCTAGGGAGGGTTCGCCTGAATCCCCTCGTTCGGTTCTTCCTGTCTACCGAACGAGGGGCCGTTCGGTAGTTAGGAACCGAACGGACCGGGCTTGTGGAGGTTTCAGCGGTGTTCGCCTAGTCGAGTGTCCGATTTGAGTTCCAGACACTCGACGGCAAAACACCGCTGTTCGGGAGTTTTAAAATGGCCGCCGCCACGTGTTCGTTTGTCGAATGGCGGCCACCCCCGAGAACAAAGGACGGCTACCTAACTTGTCAATTACCCGTTTGCAACAATGTTGCAACGGGTAATTGAGGACACACTTCACATAGAGGAGGTCTGATTGTTCGGTAGTTTCATTCCCTTAGTCTATTCGAATGATTCTACCGAACAATCAGAGGAATACAATTCTTTTATACACATACAAAAACCCAGCAATTTACACGAATGCAGCTATTCACAAGACATTTGCAGGACAGCCCAGTGCCATCCGCTACACACTGTCAAGATGCAAATAAAAACATAGAATGTGAAGGCAGACAAGAACCATTCGGCCCATCTAGTCTGCCCAATTTTCTAAATACTTTCATTAGTGCCTATCCCATGTACGCTTAAACTCCTTCACTGTGTTAACCTCTACCACCTCAGCTGGAAGGCTATTCCATGCATCCACTACCCTCTCAGTAAAATAATACTTTCTGATATTATTTTTAAACCTTTGTCCCTCTAATTTAAGACTATGTCCTCTTGTTATGCTAGTTTTTTTTTCTTTTAAATGGCAACCAGCTGCCATGAGGCTCAGGCCTTGCCCCCAATTAATCACTTTAATAAAGATAACTCTTTGGCACAAATAAAAACTGACAAATAGTATCACCATCCAAAAAAACTAATAAAAAAAATCAGTACTCTCCATTTACCGACCTTGGTACTCTTATAGTTCCAGTTATGTCTTGTTTTTTCTGGGCTTTTAAAGCAAATTTGATATTTGTACGCTTGTCCTCAACAAGTAGAACCTGAAATGTAAAATACATATATATATTGTGACCTAGCATTTATCTAGACGCCTTTTATATTGAAAGTGGAATTTACCCCAAAGCCCACCTTTCCAAATGCTCCTCTTCCCAGCACACAGAGACAATCAAAATCCTGAATGCTCAGCCGAGCTCCTTGCTGAATACTGCAAAGAAAAGAACACAATTTTAAATATATTTAAAATTACATACAGTCCCCTCCCTCATGAAAAAACAAAGACCCAAAACAAAATGCTCCTATAACACATAGTATACGTTAACAGCATTGATGAGAAAGATGAATATCTCAATACCCAGCTGATGATGATGGCTTTTCGACATCTGCTTCTGCCAATGGAACAGTGTCACAAACTAAACCCTTTGGTGGTTCAATGGTTTCTTCTACAATGTTATCAACATCAATAACTGCATCTTTCTCATTTGGTGTTTGGATGTTGTTTTCCATATCAGTAGCAGCAGCTGGTGGTGATGATTCCACTTTCTCATTGTCCACTGCTGGCACTTGAGGCGTGTCAATAACTACAGCCTCCTCTGGAGCTGGTTGGATTATCTTTTCCATATCTTTGACAGCTGGCCGCAATGGCTCCACGCTCTCAGAGTCCTCTACTGGTAGTGAATGAGCATTAATAGCTGCATCCTCCTCTGGAGGTGGTTGGATTGTCTTTTCTGTAATTTCATTGACAGCTGGCATACATGGCTCCACGCTGTCCGTGTCCTTTACTGGCAATGGTGTAGTGTCAGTAACTAAATCCTCTTCTACAGCTGGTTGGATTGTCATTTCTAGCAAGCTTACAATAGCTTGTGGTGATGGTTCCATGCTCGCAGAGTCCTCTACTGGCAGTGGAGCATTGTCAATAATTCTAGCTTCCTCTGGAAGTGGTTGGATGATTTCTGCAGCGATGGCGTTGATAGCTGGCGGTGATGACTCCACAATCTCTGGGTCCACTACTGGTACATTGTCAATTTTTGTAGCTTCCACTAGAGGTTGTTGGAAGGTCTCTTCTGTAATGGTACAAGCATCGGGTGTTAATGGGTGCATGCTCTCAGTGGCTACTAGCAATATAGGAGAGTCGGTAACCACATCCTCTTCTGGAGCTGGTTGGATGGTCTTTTCTGTTTCAGGATCTAAAGTCGGCGCCGATGACTCCACGCTCTCAGTGTCCGATACAGACAGCGAGTGAGCATCAATAGCTGCATTCTCCAGTGGAGCTGGTTCGGTGGTCTCTTCTATAAAAGTAGCACAGAACATAACTTTAGTATTGTATATGATACACAGAGATCAATAATGGATGAATTGCTTTCATCATAATCCAAAAACTCTAACGTAAAAGCAAAACAAAAAAACAAGGAACACAATCTCCAAGCCTAGAACTTTATTTGAATGTATTAATTGTGAGTTATGGCTTATAATATTACAGTAGCCAATAATGCCAATGCCTTTAGTGTTTAATGGGACTGGCATCCAGGGAAAATGATGAGCTTCAGGTAGGTATAAGTAATTTAATCTGTGTATACTGTATATGTTATAAGATGTACCTCCTGCAGTATGGTTGTTAGAATGGATGTATATGTATCATTCTCTCTACCTGTAAGATAATGGAACGTGAAATCCCACACTGGTTACTGAGTGCATTCACACTGCTTGACAAGCTTGACGTTTTCTATCACACTGGGGGCTAGTACTGGGGTACAAGGCTTCATCGCTTGTCATTAACCAAATAATAATCATTTCTGCCTGATAGATGCCTTTAAAGGCCCATGGGCAGTTTGCTATTTAATGCGAGGCATGTTAAACATACACTTACCTTGTTTTGTGGAGATTAATTTCCTAATTGTTTGAAGCTTTGGCCTTTTCTGGATGAAAGGACTGGAAAACGTCACCTATTCCAAAACAAGGAGAAAGAGTTAACTGCAGGAAGTAAATGGTAATATCTTATTTTGCCAAACCAACATATAAACAGACACACAAATGGAAAAGTAAACCGCTTCAAATCTGTTCTTCTACAGGTAATCGCAATAAGCAAAGCCCTTCATTTAGATAAATAGTTTAAAACATAATATAGTGTCCTTTAAGGCTAAAAATCCAAGGTACTACTATTGCTGACTTAAGGAATGCTTTCAAATCGCCTATTGTTACCTAAGTTGTGCATTTCAGTTTACACTTCAGTACAGTTTGATTTATATTTATACACTTATTCACCAAGTGTGAACATTCACCAGCTTTCAATTGTAAAGTTGTGTAATGTAATCATTCTTTTGTTTTCTGTATTATTACATTAAAATATAACTATAAATTGATAGTGGCCAGAGATTGGTTCTCACCTTGATGAAAAGGGTGCCCTGTGGTTCCAGTTGTAGGCACAGTTTCTGTTTCGGGTTCAACAGGAATTCTTCCAACTTCAGAGTCTTTGTGGCACACAGTGATCGCTGATCATGCCAATATAAGGATATTTCTAGCTCCCGAGACTATGTAAAAATTAAATGAGCAATAGTTATTTAAACAAAAAAGTTTTGGACCAATCATGTTTTCGTAAGGAACAATTTCCACACATTTAAACCACATTTTATAATTTTCACATTAAAAGAACAAAATTGTTTTTCATCAGTATATAGAGGTTAGTAAATGAAAAGATATAAATTTGTTTAAAGTGTTATATTCTTTGCCCTATTACTAGCCATGCTACTAGTCTTCCATGTGTGGGCTTGAGCAGGACTTGCTCACTTTGAGAGATTAATCGCAGTTCATACCAGGTCAGGTGTACAGAGCATTAAAGGACCACTCTAGGCACCCAGACCACTTCAGCTTAATGAAGTGGTCTGGGTGCCAGGTCCTTCTAGGGTTAACCCATGTTTTTATAAACATAGCAGTTTCAGAGAAACTGCTATGTTTATGAATGGGTTAAGCCTTCCCTCTAATCCTCTAGTGGCTGTCTCATTGACAGCCACTAGAGGCGCTTGCGTGCTTCTCACTGTGATTTTCACAGTGAGAGCACGCCAGCGTCCATAGGAAAGCATTATGAATGCTTTCCTATGTGACCGGCTGAATGCGCGCGCAGCTCTTGCCGCGCGTGCGCATTCAGCCGACGGGGAGGAGAGAAGGAGGATCGGAGGAGGAGAGCTCTCCGTCCAGCGCTGGAAAAAGGTACGTTTTTAACCCTTTCCCCTTTCCCCCTTCCAGAGCCGGGCGGGAGGGGGTCCCTGAGGGTGGGGGCACCCTCAGGGCACTATAGTGCCAGGAAAACGAGTATGTTTTCCTGGCACTATAGTGGTCCTTTAAGCAGACCCAGACGTGGTGAGTATGTAAACATAAAATCAGTTTGCACCTATACATTTTCTATCCACATGGCAAGCTTGTGTATTGGGGGAAATAAGTAATTAAACTATGTGGTGGCAAATATTTTCTAAAATATGCACTATATCACAGATTGTTTAAAAAATCCTATAACAATATCTAGAGAAAGATAAACTAACCCAATGTTAAATAACTAAATTTTAACTGTCTGACACATTAAGGTCCTAAAAGGTTTAGAAATAAGAGTTAGACAACTATTTACAGGGTTTGAAGATTTATAAATGATTAATTCTACCTGGGGCCACAAATGGATTAAAACTAAAACAAAATAAAAAAAATAATACACGCATGCCGTATGTACCTTATCTAAATCCAGTTTAAATGTCTTATTCCAGGATGGGTTAGAAACAGTTTTCCAACTTGTTGAACCCACTGGAATATGATCGATCTTCAGCTGAGTACGGACTTCACCTGTAAGGAAATTTCAGGAACTCAACTTAAAAGGCTGAGAGTATTTTAATTTAAAGAACATTTCTACGTGGCTTTGGTCAATACACAGACGATATACCATTTATATGCAGATGACACGCAAATCTACCTGTCCTCCCCTGATCTCTCTCCGCCCACCTTGACTCGTGTTTCTAACTGCCTCTCTGTTATTTCCAACTGGATGGCTGCTCACTTCCTTAAACTCAACCTGTCCAAAACAGAACTTCTAGTTTTTCCTCCCTCAAGTGCTGCTACTCCTGTGTCTGTCGCCATCCAAGTCAACGGCGCTACTATCACCTCTACCTCCCAGGCTCGCTGCCTAGGAGTTCTTTTTGATTCTGATCTCTCTTTTACTCCCCATGTTCAATCGATAGCCAAATCCTGTCGCTTCCAACTCAAGAACATAGCGCGCATCCGCCCATATCTAACGCCGGACGCGGCTAAGGTACTGGTTCATGCTGTTGTTCTCTCTCGCCTTGACTATTGCAATCCCCTTCTCACCGGTCTTACATGTTCCCAGCTTGCACCGCTGCAATCTATAATGAATACGGCTGCGAGGCTTATTTTCCTGTCCGGTCGCACCTCCCACGCCTCCACGCTCTGTCAGTCCCTGCATTGGCTTCCAGTTAGATATAGGGCCCAATTCAAAATTCTGGCGCTTGCTTACAAATCCCTACATAATGCTGCTCCAACATACCTATCTTCCCTCATACACAAGTATGTCCCGACGAGACCCCTGCGCTCAGCCCAAGACCTACTCCTATCCTCTGCCCGGATCCCCACCTCTGATGCTCGCCTTCAAGACTTCTCCAGGGCTGCACCTATTCTGTGGAACTCCCTTCCCTCCTCAATCAGACTTTCACCCAGCCTCCATTCCTTCAAAAAATCTTTGAAAACTCACTTCTTTATTAAAGCGTATCAATTAAACTGTCAGCAGGTTTCTCATCCCCCACCCCATGACTCCGTTCCTTCACCTGTCAAAAATGACCTACCAAGCACTCAATAAACCCTTCTGTAACAAACTATTTAATTCCCCTACTTTAACCCTTTGTGTCACTATACCCCACTCCCTCTAGCATGTAAGCTCATCGAGCAGGGCCCTCAACCCCCTCTGTTCCTGTACGTCAGTGGTCTGATCTCAATTATGTGTCTGTTAGTCCACCCATTGTACAGCGCTACGGAATTTGTTGGCGCTATATAAATAATAAAATAATAATAATAATAATAAAGGTTCATCTATTAGCTTTACACAAAGCTCTAGGAGTTTACTTTCATCAAAGGAGTCTAATCTCCTGTATTCTGTAAAAAGCAAAAATTAACAAAAAACTAGACAAATTTATAGTCAGCCAGGTAATACAGTCTGAAAATAGGCAAAGAGATATATGTAAAATAACACTAGAACCAATTCACTAAAAACATGTTGAAAATGATGTTCCTGCTGTCGGTCTTTTTTGTTTGACAAATAATGTAAAGAATGGAGTTTGTACGATGAGTGAGTCCAAGTTTATATGTGGGTAGAGTAGTTAGGTGTTGATCTGCTACAACTTTTGAACACGATATAGATCGATATTGTGGTTTTGATTTTCATTTGAATAGCGATGTTTAGTGTAAATACATATTGTCCACAGATTTGGAAGAATTGTTTTACAGAGGTGCCTTCAATAAATAATTTGTGTAACCAACCCATTAGAACCAGGTAAGGGAGTTTACGATAAATAAGGCCATTGTAGGGCATAAGGCCTGTCTACCAACTTAAAATTTAGTTTGAGAGCTGCTGTAGAGACTAATGTTAAAAATGTCTTGTTATGGAACAATGGCCATCAAACGATCTGAACAGGTGTTGCAATGTATAATGGTACGGCAAAGTAGCAGTAAAAAGCTTCTTTTTCTTTTTAAAACTACTTTGCTATACATTGCAACACCCGTACAGATTGTTGGCTGACTAAAACTGTCCACTTGGTTTTTAATTTGGAGCAGCGCCATTTTTTGGTAAAACTCAAGACTGAGATATCTAATGGATTTCCCTGATTCTGTATAGTCTCACTACACTAACACATGGAGACCTACAGCATGTCAACAATGTGGGACCAGGAGGTTTCCCACTGCAGCCTTGTTTTGGCACACTGGATTAAGGAGGTACCATCCTGCAGCCTTGTTTTGGCACACTGGATTAAGGAGGTACCATCCTGCAGCCTTGTTTTGGCACACTGGATTAAGGAGGTACCATCCTGCAGCCTTGTTTTGGCACACTGGATTAAGGAGGTACCATCCTGCAGCCTTGTTTTGGCACACTGAATTAAGGAGGTACCATGCTGCAGCCTTGTTTTGGCACACTGGATTAAGGAGGTACCATCCTGCAGCCTTGTTTTGGCACACTGGATTAAGGTGGTCCAATGCTGCAGCCTTGTTTTGGCACACTGGATTAAGGAGGTACCATCCTGCAGCCTTGTTTTGGCACACTAGATTAAGGAGGTACCATGCTGCAGCCTTGTTTTGGCACACTGGATTAAAGTGGTCCAATGCTGCAGCCTTGTTTTGGCACACTGGATTAAGAATGTACCATCCTGCAGCCTTGTTTTGGCACACTAGATTAAGGAGGTACCATCCTGCAGCCTTGTTTTGGCACACTGGATTAAGGGGACTTTCTTGCAGTTTATACTCCACATATATTGTAGTGCTATAGTTTCCTAGGAGGTTTGCAACATAGACCCTCCTGTGTTATGCACCCCTGGGTATGACATTATGTCAAGGCTTTTCATGGTGATGTGAGAGGTAGGCCTATCTTATTTATTTATTTTTTGTCACACTGTTCCATGTTATCTACTATACAGTAACGTTTTGTGTAATTTTGTATTTGTTTAATACTATTAGCATTTATTTTGAATCTACAGGAATACATAATAATGTACTGTTATATATCAAAATGTCATTGTTAGATACATGTAATAATAATAACATTTTAAAGGCATTTAAATGGATGAGAAGACAAACCCAAAACATTGCATTAACAAAGAGTCAGAAATGTTATCAGCATTAACAAATAATCAGGAAAGTCCAGAGGATAAAACTGAAAGTCAGGCTGCGAGCTGTGTTCAAGTCTCAGAATGGTAAAGCCGCAATCCCAAAGAAACAATGAAATCATCAACGGGTAAAGTAGTAAAGATCTCGTCTATTGATTAGATAAAACTATAATGTAAGGGGTATTGTGAGCCAGTATTCTCCCCATGGACCAGGAGGACGTTTCAAAGGCAACTTGTAACTTGTTTAGAGGAGGATATAAAGTTGACAGATAGGATTCCCAGCTTGAAGAATCTTTGGTAAAGGTTTCCTTCACTTAGTTTAGAGTCATTTCATATATGTAAAATAATTTGGTGGAAAAAGGCAATTGTGGAGTGATATCTGGAAATATGTTTTGTAAAACTGATCTCCTTGACAACACTTTCAGTATTGTGATTGATTGGCAGGGTCTTTGTGAATGACGGAGAATCCTATTAGATAATATTTGTATTTCGCCTGCATTCTCCCCAAACAGGAACATTACAGAGTTAAAGGATCCAAGTTTCCTATACAGACATTGTCTAACCATGACCAGTCAAATGTTACTGGACTATGATTATAAATACTGTCAGTAAATAATGGGATATGTAGTTTAACAATTGTTGCAGGGAAAGGTTCGATATCCCAGATATTGAGCGTCACTGTACACATAACGGGATTAATAAGATCAAAATCACTGTACTAGAAAAGTCAAAATTCTCTTGGATTTTCTGATTGCTGCCACGGTTGTTTCTTCTGATTCGGTTCATTAATAAGAATCTTCCTCGACGCGGACTCCTGCCAGGGAGAACATCGGACGGGTCCTTTAGTCTGCCAGGTATATTCTCCAGAATACCGTGACAGCCCTTTACTCGCACTTTCAGAGTACCTGTCAAACAATCAGAATAAATATTGTAACAATGGCTATTACACTTTCACATTTATGAACAAAGGAGAAAAGAAAAAGGAATCTGTTCCTAATGCCGATATCGGATATACACAAACGGTTAAAAATCTAGAAGATACTTTATTAATAAATGGAAAACATAAATCTGAAAAGACCCCAGCAATGGCTGCCTGACTCAACAAAAGTCAATTACGGCAGCCAAGACAAAGAGCATACATAGAAATAAAAAAGATAAGTAAAAAGAAAAATGAAAATAGATCGATAAGGTAATAGAAAGAGTTTTAACAATGGATAAATGATAGTATCTATAGATCAGACAATTGATACAATGCGTGGGAGCCCCCTAAGTAAAGCTGACAATTCATTCAGTGTAATGATTCTTACATATCAGAGATAAAATATAATACAAAATGTCGATGCAATACAAGGGAATCTGTTACCATCAGTATGAACTGAAACTAAGTATATTGATCTCTGTGTGTCAACTAAAAGATACAATACATCCCCCTGATGAGCCTGTAAGTTAGGCAAAACGCGCGTTGAGGCACGTAGATTAGACATTATTGCGATTATCAGGCTAGATATTTTGTGTGTCCCCAGCAACCCTCTTCCTTCCTATGAGCACGGACATACATCTTTGGATTTATTTATTACTTGGGATCCCGAGGGGCTATGATAGTTTGGGATACTAGCCGTGTATACTGATTAGATCGATCAGGATATCATTAGCTATTAATGCAGTATTTCTCTACTGTCTATTTGGTTATTTACCAGCATCAGCACTCTTGTTTCTTTACCATCTATCCTATACTTGGTGCCCTCGAAGTCACCATTCCGATCTTTCTTCATTTGGTGTATAATTCATCATGGATAATTAGTTATTTCATTAAGGTTACTGGGCATATTCTAGATACTGTTGCCTTTTCACCTTTTTGATTAACTCTATTTACTCATTACTCTCGTAACACCAATTTGATATGCTGATGTGATTTATATGTATATGTAATTAGATTCGATTTTGTTCTTATATTAGAACTTTTGGAAATACTATTACTGCATTCACTACTTTTATTTTTAGAGAGAGTTTATAGTGGGAGAATCTCCTGTACCTTAACGGCATTGATTCTGTACAGTGATTCTTTTGTCTTTATATACATAGTGACTATTATACCAAACGGGAGTATTTAACTCCTTCCAGTGGGTTCCCCTGTATTGTATCTTTTAGTTGACACACAGAGATCAATATACTTAGTTTCAGTTCATACTGATGGTAACAGATTCCCTTGTATTGCATCGATATTTTGTATTATATTTTATCTCTGATATGTAAGAATCATTACACTGAATGAATTGTCAGCTTTACTTAGGGGGCTCCCACGCATTGTATCAATTTTCTGATCTATAGATACTATCATTTATCCATTGTTAAAACTCTTTCTATTACCTTATCGATCTATTTTCATTTTTCTTTTTACTTATCTTTTTTATTTCTATGTATGCTCTTTGTCTTGGCTGCCGTAACTGACTTTTGTTGAGTCAGGCAGCCATTGCTGGGGTCTTTTCAGATTTATGTTTTCCATTTATTAATAAAGTATCTTCTAGATTTTTAACCGTTTGTGTATATCCGATATCGGCATTAGGAACAGATTCCTTTTTCTTTTCTCCTCTGTTCTGCAATTATTGAGGGTTACCCCCTACTCTGTTCCTATAGACACTAGGACATTGATGTTCTGGCCATTTTTCAATATTTATTACTTTCACATTTATGTTAAAGAAAACTTTGTGTTTGGTCTAAGTAGCACACACAGAATATGAAATGATTAGGCAGCTTTTACATCTTTATCAGAATATAAATCAACCAAAACTGAACTTACAAACAGATAAAAACTCAGTAGCGTCAGTTAGTCCCTGCTTGGTACACAGACAAGGTTCATCTCACTGGTGCCATTAGAGAGGAAAGCTATACTATTTGCATTATAAGATATTTCTAAACACTCACAGGAGTAATTCAGAACCAGAATGCAATAAGTCCACGCTACACAAGTTGGAACCCCTCTATGCAAAGTGAACAAGGAGTCCATGTCTGGATTAACCTTTACACTTAGTGGGACTCTAAGATAATAAAAAAAAAAAAAAAAGTAAAACTGAATTCATGAGAATACCAAGAATGGGCACATTCTCAGTAACATGTCAAGTGCACATATTCAGATTATTATAAACTGTGTCTTAGACAGTAAGTAAAGTCATTTATCTAATTGCCCATTAGTAAAGTATTCATCAAAGTGTAATGCTTAACTTGTTTACTTAGTTTATGCTAATAATTCACTCATTTAAAAGTTATGCAGAAAGCTAGCTCAGTACATTTGGAAGAATAATGCTAAGAGTTACATATTGTTATCATTTAAAATGTCACCGGTCACATTTAAACTTGCATCCACGTCACATAGAATAAATTCTGCTGGAATATCGGTACACTAACTGTGAGTTTCCTCCAGTCAGACTTCACACAGATGGAAACATGCTCGGATATTTCAATGTTAGATATACTTGTTTAGTTTATTCACAGATCTTTCAGAGACAAAAATAACTTACCCGTTAGTGCTATGGACTTGGATTTGACTGAACCAAGGGACAGTTCCTCGGTGGTTATACTCTTCCTAGGGTGGCCATCAGGAAGTTCTTTCACTCGTTCCTCCAAGGAATATTTAAGGAGGTCCAGCTTTTCATTTGATGCCTGTAGTATTGATTGTGCCTGTTAAAAAAGTGGGAAAAAAAGATGAAGGATCAACAGAACAACAGACATTATCTGCTGGCAAAAATATCTGGAAGTTGCTGCCCAACATGAGCTGATGTTCAAGGTTAGACACATAAGTCCTACGAGTGTGGCTCATACTTTCATTGCATTTATAAATGGTGTTCTAATTCCACATCATGTTCAATGTATAAAACTCAGGATTAATCACTAAAGTCTGGATTGTAGCAAATCATAATCTGAACTGCAAATATTTAAACTAAAAATAGTGATCGTGAGAAATTCCATCACGGCTTTTGTCAGAGGTTATCTACGTTTGAAAAACAAAGTGGAAACACCACCCAAATACGTGATAATATAAGAAAAAATACAAATAACCTGAAATATAGGTCGTGATTCATAAACAGAATCTGTACAAAAGATTAAAAGACTAACATAGCGTAATACAGTATTAAATAGGTGAGTGATATTTAGTGGAAATAAGTGCACTCACAAACAAATATGAAATCAGGCTTCTCACCCACCCAAGGGTAGCAATCTTATGAGTGGACGATCCTCCGTGGGATATATGAAAAGTAAAAAACCAAATATAGTGAAGCATGTAATTAAATTACAAAACAGTATTTATTGGTCTCACTTACAAGTGAAGAAAAATAGCAGGCATATCTCCATATAACATGGAACTCCCAGAACGATGCAGAAGAGAGTCCAATAGAAGATCCAATGAAGCAGACAGAATACAAATAAAATAAAAATAAAAACTTAATACAGAATTACATAAAAAAGGATAAAATATAATAGCAGCATGCATAAACTTAAAGTATCTATCCAACGCGTTTCGTCCAACAGAAAGGGGACTTCCTCAGGGATTTAGATGTGGTGATCCTTCTAGATATATATAGGGCGATATCCATAATCATCCTAAATTCAAAAAACCCGGCTATCCGGCGTCCGGCTGTGGCGTGCGTTTCATCCGTGGCACGCATGAAACAGGATATAGTGCTTATGTTCCGGTTGTACTGTCATTTCCGGCAACGTGGAACGCATATGCGTAGTTTGTGCGCGTGCGCATAATAGACGCGCATGTGTGTCATAAACGCACATGCGCAGATGTTATTACCGGAACCTACAGGGGACAAAAAAGTAGAATAAAACGGGCGGATAATCCACCCAAGAGACTAAGAACCAGGATGAAACAAAAAATAAAAAATAGACAAAGAATAAAAAATTGAATAAAAAAGCAAATACATATATAATAAATATATATATATTGCCCAGTGCATTATACTTAATATACTACACATATAAACACATGTAACGGATCACCTGGCACCCCGACTGGGTACCTCCGTTAAAGGATGCTCCTAGCGCTTCCTGAGGACTCCAAGCACTGCAGCAGACACCACAACCACCGAACCGGAGAAGCATATGAATCCTCTCAAGCATTTGAATGCTGTAGACAGTTGAATAGGAACCATACGAATAGGTTTACTCTCCTAGCAGTCAAACTGGAACAGCATACAATAAATCCTTCCCCCAATAATGAGACGACACTTCACTTTGAGGGTTAAAACAGGAACTCCCTGTACTGTCACATACAGTCTCTTTTATTCCCAATCCACAAACATAGTACAGCCCACAGGGCGTTACAAAACAACCAATCACATCACAGTTACATCCCACATATTCCCTCCCCTTATCCTGAGAGGAAACTCAATTACACATACAGTTAAAACATACTTTCTACCCAACTTTCATAACTCCAAAACCATACATCACATTCACATAAAATTACATATTCACAATCAATCCATTCAGGGGAACAACATATTCAAAAATGGCACAAATCAGACAAGGGGTTCAAAAGTTAGTAAAAAGTCCTTTGTGACTAAATGAAGCATGGCTTTCTGGCCCAAACCAGTTTCAGAGTCTTCTATCCTGGAGATAAGTAATTCAATTATCTCCCAGGACAGACACAAGACTCCATTAAGCACATGGTTGCAAAAGACACAAAACACTTTAAAATACATAAAGTCACATTTTACACATAACACACAGACATTTCACATATCCCCAGATAGCTCAGGTCTGAGCGCACATTATTAAGTGAATGGCGCTCGGACCACACAAATACAGTTTAATCGCCATGGAACCAAAGTCTTTACAGTCAGTTTCATACGAATGGGCTCCATGGGATTCCTATCTGGGTTATAACACATTCACATAAGGTCTGGTCCATAGTCCAAAGGCAAGAGGCGGGCAAGCAGCCCCCTCCAAGGACACGTGGCGAGGCCGGTTTCGCCACAACACATATAAACACACACAATTGATTACAATTACTAGACCAGAAACATTTACCTAGACACAAAATATTGCAAACCCCAAATATTATGAAATGAGAGGAAATTCATATTTCTCTGCTTAAATGCATATGGATTAAGTTAGTCTAATTCAAATTAAACCTTGTAAATCAATTTCCTGATTGAGTCCTTGATGTAAAGTTTTCAGATTAAAAATCCAAAACGCCTCTTTTTTAATTAACTCTTGTAATTTGTCTCCTCCCCTCCAACCTAGATGGATGGAGTCTATACCAAATGCCTGAAAAGTGTTCCATATAAACAACGGACATGTGTTGCAATGTCTAGGTACACTATGGTTAGATTTCTTTTTCTTTATGTTATTGAAATGTTCAAAAATTCTGATATGTAGTTTTCTAGAAGTACGGCCCACGTACTGAGCCCCACAACCGCATTGTAGTAAATACACCACAAAGGAAGAAGAACAGTGAATATGTTTCTTAATATTATAGGTTTTATTAGTGTATGTACTTGTAAAATTCACAATTTTCTTTTTTTGATATTTACAAGTGGAACAACGTCCACAGCTGAAGAAACCTAATATAGGAGTTTTTAATACATTGTTACAAGAAGGAGTAGACGGTAACAAACTAGGTGCCAATTTATTTTTTAAATTTGCTGATTTTTTGTAAATTACTATAGGGAATTCAGGTAACATATGTTTTAAGACATCATCCCTCTTCAGGATGTGCCAATGTTTCTTAAGTATCTGTTCTATCTTTTTTGCCTGAGAATTATATTGAGTCAAAAAAGCAAATTCTAATTTATTATTAGAATTGTGTCTATTATTTTTACTTTTTTTTATCTTTTCTATTGAATCAAACTAAAACATTTTTTAGATACATAAATGAGAAAAGAAAAGTAAAACAAGGATTAGTTAGATTAAAAACAAAAGAAGGAAGGTATGTAGAAGAGGATAAAGGTCTAGCTGACTGCCTCAATGAATATTTTTGTTCTGTATTTACAGATGAAAATGAAGGAAAAGGACCTCAGTTGAGAAAAAGGATAAATGAGTCATTTATTACACGTTTACAGAGGAAGAGGTTCTATTTCAACTGTCAAAAGTAAAGACAAATAAGTCAATGGGACCTGATGGAATACACCCAAAGCTATTAAAAGAGCTTAGTGGTGTACTAGCAAAACCATTAACAGATTTATTTAACCAATCATTGTTAACAGGAGTAGTCCCAGAAGATTGGAAGTTAGCGAATGTTGTGCCCATTTACAAGAAAGGTAATAGGGAGGAGTCGGGCAACTATAGGCCAGTAAGCCTTACTTCAGTAGTGGGGAAAGTGATGGAAACCATGTTAAAGGATAGGATTGTTGAACATCTAAAACACATGGATTTCAAGATCAGAGACAACATGGGTTTACTTCAGGGAGATCATGCCAAACTAATCTTATTGATTTTTTTGATTGGGTAACTAAAATTATAGATCAGGGTGGTGCAGTAGACATTGCTTACCTAGATTTCAGTAAGGCTTTTGACACTGTTGCACATAGAAGGCTTATCAATAAACTGCAATCTTTAAGTTTGGATTCAAATATTGTTGAATAGGTAAGGCAGTGGCTGAGTGACAGGCAACAGAGGGTTGTAGTTAATGGAATATATTCGAAGCTTGGACTTGTCACCAGTGGGGTACCTCAGGGATCTGTACTTGGACCCATTCTCTTTAATATTTATATTAGTGATATTGCAGAAGGTCTTGATGGTAAGGTATGTCTTTTTGCTGATGATACTAAGATATGTAACAGGGTTGATGTTCCAGGAGGGATAAGCCAAATGACAAATGATTTAGGTAAACTAGAAAAATGGTCAGAATTGTGGCAACTGACATTTAATGTGGATAAGTGCAAGATAATGCATCTTGGACGTAAAAACCCAAGGGCAGAGTACAGAATATTTGATAGAGTCCTAACCTCAACATATGAAGAAAGGGATTTAGGGGTGATTATTTCTGATGACTTAAAGGTAGGCAGACAATGTAATAGAGCAGCAGGAAATGCTAGCAGAATGCTTGGTTGTATAGGGAGAGGTATTAGCAGTCGAAAGAGGGAAGTGCTCATGACATTATACAGAACACTGGTGAGACCTCACTTGGAGTATTGTACACAGTACTGGAGACCGTATCTTCAGAAGGATATTGATACCTTAGAGAGGGTTCAGAGAAGGGCTACTAAACTGGTTCATGGATTGCGGGATAAAACTTACCAGGAAAGGTTAAAGGATCTTAACATGTATAGCTTGGAGGAAAGACGAGACAGGGGGGATATGATAGAAACATTTAAATATATAAAGGGAATCAACACAGTAAAGGAGGAGACTATATTTAAAAAGAAGAAAAACTACCACAACAAGAGGACATAGTCTTAAATTAGAGGGACAAAGGTTTAAAAATAATATCAGGAAGTATTACTTTACTGAGAGGGTAGTGGATGCATGGAATAGCCTTCCAGCTGAAGTGGTAGAGGTTAACACAGTAAAGGAGTTTAAGCATGCATGGGATAGGCATAAGGCTATCCTAACTATAAGATAAGGCTAGGGACTAATGAAAGTTTTTAGAAAATTGGGCAGACTAGATGGGCCGAATGGTTCTTATCTGCCGTCACATTCTATGTTTCTATGTTTCTATTGTTCCCTTCTCTTTGTTCCCTATCACCAAGTAAAAGGGTTCTATCAGAAGAAAGAATCTCTATTTCCGCTTTTTCAATTTTATTAAGATTATAACCCTTATCTATATATCTTTGTTTTATAATTGCCGATTGTTCCAAAAAAACATCCCTATCGGAACAATTTCTCCTGAGACGGGTTAGCTGGCTTTTTGGAATATTTGAAAGCCATGGGGGATGGTGAGCACTAGAACATTCAATAGCTGTATTGCAATCTGTGGGTTTAAAGTATGTTTTGGTCTTTAATTGATTGGATTCTCTATATATTGTTAAGTCCAAGAAATTAACAGAAATGATGCTTGATGTGAAAGTAAACAGCAAGTTGTAATCATTATCATTGACATACTACATGAAAGAGTTGAAACTCTCCATAGTGCCATCCCAGATGATCAGTACATCATCTATGTAGCGTCGCCATAGGACCAAAGTACCCCCAGTATGCTTGCCCAATCTGACGTGCTGTTGCTCCCAATGGGATACGTACAGGTTGGCGAAACTGGGGGCAAATTTGGTACCCATGATATAACTGCTCTTTATTCTAACGTTCCTCATATGAAAGGCATTATGTGCATTAAGGAAATGCTTAAATCCCAGCAATCTTTACATGATACCCAAATCGAATTTTTGATCAATTGTATTCAGTTCGTTCTAACAAAGAACTTCTTCTGGTTTAACAACCAGTATTATTTACAGCTGTGGCGTCGCCATGGGTACCAAATTTGCCCCCAGTTTCGCCAACCTGTACGTATCCCATTGGGAGCAACAGCACGTCAGATTGGGCGAGCATACTGGGGGTACTTTGGTCCTATGGCGACGCTACATAGATGATGTACTGTAGGTTGGAGGGGAGGAGACAAATTACAAGAGTTAATTAAAAAAGAGGCGTTTTGGATTTTTAATCTGAAAACTTTACATCAAAGACTCAATCAGGAAATTGATTTACAAGGTTTAATTTGAATTAGACTAATCTAATCCATATGCATTTAAACAGAGAAATATGAATTTCCTCTCATTTCATAATATTTGGGGTTTGCAATATTTTGTGTCTAGGTAAATGTTTCTGGTCTAGTAATTGTAATCAATTGGGTGTGTTTATATGTGTTTATATGTGTAGTATATTAAGTATAATGCACTGGGCATTATATATATGTTTATTATATGTGTATTTGCTTTTTTATTAAATTTTTTATTCTGGTTTTTTATTCTTTGTTTCATCCTGGTTCTTAGTCTCTTGGGCGGATTATCCGCCCGTTTCTTCTACTTTTTTGTCCCCTGTAGGTTCCGGTAATAACATCTGTCCATGTGCGTTTATGACACACATGCGCGTCTATTATGCGCACGCGCACGAACTACGCATATGCGTTCCACGCTGCCGGAAATGACAGTACAACCGGAACATAAGCACTATATCCTGTTTCATGCGTGCCACGGATGAAACGCCTGCCACAGCCGGACGCCGGATACCCGGGTTTTTAGAATTTAGGATGATTATGGATATCGCCCTATATATATCTAGACGGATCACCACATCTATATCCCTGAGGAAGTCCCCTTTCTGTTGGACGAAACGCGTTGGATAGATACTTTAAGATTATGCATGCTGCTATTATATTTTATCCTTTTTTATGTAATTCTGTATTAAGTTTTTATTTTTTTTTATTTTATTTGTATTCTGTCTGCTTCATTGGATCTTCTATTGGACTCTCTTCTGCATCGTTCTGGGAGTTCCATGTTATATGGAGATATGCCTGCTATTTTTCTTCACTTGTAAGTGAGACCAATAAATACTATTTTGTAATTTAATTACATGCTTCACTATATTTGTTTTTTTACTTTTCATATATCCTACGGAGGATCGTCCACTCATAAGATTGCTACCCTTGGGAGGGTGAGAAGCCTGATTTCATATTTGTTTGTGAGTGCACTTATTTCCACTAAATATCACTCACCTATTTAATACTGTATTACGCTATGTTAGTCTTTTAATCTTTTGTACAGATTCCGTTTATGAATCACGACCTATATTTTAGGTTATTTTTATTTTTTCTTATATTATCACGTATTTGGGAGGTGTTTCAGCTTTGTTTTTCAATTACATGTGTTTTAGGTGTTAGTGAGGTACACCTGGGATCTTTTCCTAATATATGATTTTAACATAATTTTGTATAGTGTGTATACTCTACTGGTTTGTCTGTATTTTCTTATCTACGTTTGCCTCAGTTTTGTAATTCAGATTTTAATTTCCTACAAGTCAGTTTATTGAAAAAAAAAACTGTATTTAACTTAAATGCTGAATGGAAAAGAAAAACCTAGTTAGCACGGATTTCCATAGATTTATATTATGCTATTGGCTTTTAATAAAACTAATGGGAATTAAACAATTGGGAGAATTTTAAATAAATCATAGAGACAGCATAAAATACAGAACAAATGGACCAATAAAGACTTCAAACAATTAAAGTCTCAGAAGAGAGAATATAAATTTAACATTTATGAATTATTCATAAAGCAGATTTTGTTGGCGCTTTATAAGTCATAATAATATACCATGGCTACTTGGCTAATGCCAATAAATTGTAATTTCCAGCCCCTTGACAGACATTGGAAGCCCATTATTCATTCTGGGGATGAAATGGTTAAGAGAATGCACTTTCTAACTGACCTCAACAAGCGGCTTTCCATCCAATTTCTGGATGGCGTGTTTGGCTCCTTCAGCCACGGCACGCTCGATCACAAATCGGTGGCTCAACTCCTCAATGCGTTTCTCCAGTGGACTTATTGCAGGTGTTGCTAGGACACAAAGTATTACATTTTATTATATTAATTGTAAAAAGGAAATCGACATGGTAGTTTCAGGTGTCACAGTACTAAACGGGTAATTTATATAAGGTTTCTCTCCATATTTCTATATGACTCAGTGCACTCTTTCAAACAGAAAGCATTTTAACCGCTTCCCGACCACAGACAGAAATTTCCCATCAAGCTTGTCCTTGTGTAAAGGACCCTTGATGTAAAAGTTCTGTCATTTACTGAAGTTAACCCCGCATCGCCGTAATCGCGGGGTTAACGTTCCTCCGGTCTGCCTCGGTACTCGAGGCAGACCGGAAGCCCCCGAATGCGCTGTCCCTGCAGCTGTGATCGCTCTGACAGCCTCTGACTCTTCCGCAGCCAGTGTGAAGTGCATGGAGACGGATCAGTGATGATCTGCTTCTCCCTGTAAATAAATAAAGTTTTTAAGTTAAATCCCATCCCCTTCCACCTGCTTTAATATAATTAACCCCTTTCATGCCAATTGATCACTGACTACAGTGGTCAATTAGCAGGGACTACATTTTACGGTCATCAGATTTTTATTTTTTACCCCCTGAGGGTTAATTTTTATTTTATTTTTAATCCGCAGCGGTTACATTTATTCTATTAATTCATTTAAATATTTTAAAATTATGTATTTAGCTAGCTGGGGTGGGTGGAAGTCAGAGGGGAATTGGTGAATTCGGTGTTAGGCTAGCTAGCCTGCTAAAGAGCTCCAAAGTGGAAGACGGACGCATCAAAACTCCATGAAGATTCACACTTAAAAACCTGAACTTGTCACGTCTCGTTTACAGCAGTGTAACATCACAAAATAGTGTATAGGTCATACATTGGGCATATTGGTTTACTCACAAGATGTAACTGAGCATAATTTTGGGGATATCATGACAGTGACACATATCAAGTGTAAGAAATATTTTTTTTCCTTTCACCACAAACATTGGCATAAATTAGTGAAAAAATGGTGACATGTTAGGGCACAATATACGCCATATAAAATACCCTGGGGTATCTGCTTTATCAAATGAAAGCCCTTTGTGGGGTTATTTAAACAGTCAAACTGCTATAATACTCCAAAATCAGACATAGGCCCGTCAAATCCATCTATGAAAATTCTAATTATAGAAACTGAAATAGCCTTGTCTCTTATATGGCATTGTAGATTCACAGAATAATGCCAAAGGCATACAATGGGGGTATCGTTATACTCAGCAGATGTAGCTGAACACAATAGTACACCCCAGCTTTACGAAATACACATTACAAATGTTATAGGTGCTGTGGCGAAACCAACCTCGCCACTGTACACTGGAGAAGCCTGGTTGCTCGCATGCTGCCTTTGGACTATGGCCCCATGTTAAAAGACATCTTTTTTCCCTGCAGAAAATACTTATTCGTGCTTTTCTGCCGGGTGTTCGGTAGATTCCATCTACAGAACAACCGTACGAATGAATAGACCAGCTGAGAGCTGGAGTGTGCCGGCAATTAACCTCCCTGAAGCTGCGGTTAACCGCAGCTTAATTGACGAATGCTGGGTGGTCGCCATTCGTATCACGAACACGAGGTTGCGCCCATTTTAAACAGGCGAATGCACAGCGGTGTTCGACGCTTAATTCATGGAACTGAAATCGGACACAGTTTTGCTTGAGTGTGTTGTGCCCCAGATAGGAATCCCATGGAGCCCATTCGCATGAAACTGACTGTGTAAAGACTTTGGCTCCATGGCGATTAAATTGTATTTGTGTGGTCTGAGCGCCATTTGCTTAATAATGTGCGCTCAGACCTGAGCTATCAGGGGATATGTAGAACGTATATGTTTTATGTACTGAATGTAACTGTAGGTAATTTGATGTCTTTTACTGTTTGTTTTCTGCCATGTGGTTAATGGAGTTTTGCCTCTGTCTTTGGAGATAATTTAATTACTTCCCAATTATCTCCAGAGCAGAGAGGAGGGATTGTGATGCATTGTGGGATGGTTGAAATGTGTAAGTCTGTGATTGGTCCTTTTACCCTTTGTGTCCCAGTCTCCAATTTGGTCCCCTAGGGGAGTGTCCACCAGGTGGGAGACCTGCATAAAAGCCGGGCAGTTAGCCCCAGTAAATGAGTTCCTGCTTAACCCTCATAGTGAAGTGTCGTCTCATTATTGGGGGAGGATTTACTGTATGCTGTTAGAGACTGATTGCCAGGAGTGTAAGCCACTTAGGGGCTTTCCTGTTCGTCTGCTAGCAGCTATTCGTGTGTCTCCAGTTCGAGAGTTTCGAGTATTCCCTTGGTTCCAGTTCAGGAGATTGGTGCTTGCAGTAGCTGTCGGTGCAGCTGAAAAAGGGGAATATCGCCTAAACGGTTTTTAACCTCTTTTGGGCAAAACGGTCCATTACAGGTGTATATGACAAAATAGAGAAAAAACACACTTTTACTCTAATATTTAGCAGAGATTGGCGATGAAATCGCTACGTTAAATGTGTCCAAATAACCGTGGGTAAATAGCCTGTGATATCTACTTTATATAAATATATACTCTTCTGTGGCAATTTTGTTTTCTGTGATGGCTACTAAACCTACAAGACAAACCTACCAACTTCTAAAATTGTTTCACATTGAAATTTTATTTTAGTCCTTGATTTTGTGTCCTGTAACTTTCATAATAAGCTGAAATCCTACACGTATTATGTAGTCTATAAATCAAGATGCATAAAGGAATTTATTTTCAATTACTTTTTGTAAGCTGTACATATTATGCACATGCTATCATTGCCAAAACTGTGAAAAAAAAATGTTTTTTTTTTTCCTTTTTTTGGCATTTTGTTTTAATAATTAATCACAATTTATCTATGTATATGTGACATCAAATTAAAGCCCCTTTTGCCCTCTAAAAAAACTGTATATATTATGTGTTGGTGCAATAAATGACAGAGATGCGATTCGAATTTAAAGACAAAGAGCAAAAATTGCAAAAATAGCTTGTGTCCTTAAAGGACCACTATAGTGCCCTGAGGGTGCCCCCACCCTAAGGGCCCCCCTCCCGCCGGGCTGGATGGCGAGGAAAGGGGTTAAACTTACTTTTTTCCAGCGCCGGGTGGGGAGCTCTCCTCCTCCTCTCCGCCTCCGATCCTCCGCTTCGGCTGAATGCACATGCGCGGCAAGAGCTGTGCGCGCATTCAGCCTGTCTCATAGGAAAACATTTACAATGCATTCCTATCGACGCTTGCGTCTTCTCACTGTGATTTTCAATGAGACAGCCAGTAGGGGATTTAGAGGCTGGATTAACCCCTAACATAAACATAGCAGTTTCTCTGAAACTGCTATGTTTATAAAAAAAAAAAAAAAAAGAGTTAATCCTAGAGGGACCTGGCACCCAGACCACTTCATTAAGCTGAAGTGGTCTGGGTGCCTAGAGTGGTCCTTTAAGGGTAAGACAAGCTTTTGAAGATGTGTCCTTAAGGGGTTAAAGGGACATGTTAGACACCCATTCTGGAATAACTTGTCTTATAAGGTTTCTTGCAAGCATTATTTTCTTACATTATTGGCAAATAATGTAAGAAATAACATATGAATCATAGCTGCATTCCCTTTGTCTGACACTTCCAAGAGCTGTTTGTTTCCCCATAAACCCTTAGTGTGCAGAGGACTATGGGATATATACAGCTCTCTCATAGCTTTCTATAAGTGGGCAGAACACAAACCACATCCATGCGCACCCTACCTTCACGCCTGACACATAGATCACCACATTTAATAGCAGCTGGAACCCATTAAATTATTTTTGACAGAAAAACAACCAACCTCCCCAGGCTAAACCCCCAAAAACGTAATATATGGTTTCTTTTTTTCACAATAATTTTCCTTTACAATACACAGAACATATGACATCACTGTACCTTTATGTTGGAGAATCAACATGCGCAAAATTTCTATTTTTATTTTGCTGTCATGGAGTATTTTCTGAGCATCACTGAGATGTTTCTGATCCTGTAATCAGAAAAATCAAATGGATAATTAAGATAAACAAAAACTGGACGTTTAGATTTATTACCCCACACCGCCATGTATACATGAGCTAAGTTTAATTTTCACTGTCCCTTAAAACCCTTTTAAAGGGACAATGAAGTCACCAAGGCACTTCATCTCAGTGAAATGGCCTGGGTGCAGAGATCCTTTCCCTTTTAACCCTGCAATGTAAAATTGCTAGGCTAAATTCACCTTTAAATGCTGTCATACTGACAAGGATTAGAGGTGCTTCCACAGCAACAAGTAAAAATCGGTCATGTGTCATGGAAGCTCATAGGAAATCATCAGATCCCCAATGCACCCCAGAAGGAACATTGGATTTTACCATCAGGGATGATGCCATGATTCCTCACTGATGTTGTGGGATGTAGAAAGGTGGAAAAGGTAAGTAAAACTTTATTATTGTTATTTTTTATTGCACATGAGGGAGGGGGACGATAACATGTATTTGACCAGCGCACTCACCCATTCACCAAACAGCAATCTCAAGGCTCATATAATGTAGTAGTTTTATTTAAAAACACCTAACCTGGGCAAAAATAATGGGAATTTAGTTACAGTATATGATCATACATTGCATAAGCCTGCCACGACGTCAATGTTCCCCATTCTTGGCAGGTCCTACTCTAGCAACCTAATGTATGCTCTTATTAGATTAATCCACTTAAATGGGAACTGCTTCCTTCCAAAATGTAACAGTTTTATCTAACACCTCACCTAGGCAAAAACATTGGAGTTGTGGCAGGCTTATGCAACGTATGATCATGTAATGTAACTAATCCCCATTATTTATGACTAGGTGAGGTGATCTGAAATAAAATGGTTACATGTTAATACATAAATTATTGTTTAGTGAATGAGTGAGTGCGCTGGATCTTGTATGTTGTATGAATTGGCCCCAGCAGCTCCCTTATAAGTATGCATGTTTAGGTGAGTGTCTCCCTCTTGGTTTCTTGTATTTGACTAGGGACAAGGGCACCACAGCATTAGGGATACAGGTTTCTATTTCTAACACTGCAATGTTCCTTGCATTTCTCCTCTCCTCTATTGTTGGTCTTCACCTAGAGATTTAATACATTTCCCTCTTTACCACCAAATTAAGGAGTTTTTTAAAATGTAAATTAATAAAGATATACTTGATCTTTAAGATGAAATAAAATGTGCCCAACATACTTTGGAGCGGCCGGTAGAATACGCCTTTATCAGCTTCTCTGCTTTGCTCTTAACTTTGTACTCATCTTCGAGTTGTTTCTCAAAAGTGGCTAACTTGTCCTCATCTGGTGAGGAGCATGAATCATTATCAGATGCAACTGGAATCTGGGGACCATCTGCAAATTAATAATAAGACAAAATTACAAATGGTAGCAGACATTATCACTCAATCGAGGGTAATGAAAGACAGACATTGAAAAGTAAAACCACGATAGCTGAAGCCAGTCATGATGGCAGCATCTAGTCTACAGTAAGTCACAAAGTGGATATAAAAATGGTGTAAGCAGGTTCATGATGGGTAATCTGGTAACTTTAATGGGATATGTGATATGTATCCAATATATATTTATACATTTACATAACACACACAAAGTGTTTTAATGTACCTGGACGTTCCCCTGCTCCTTGCTCGATAACATCAATTACTTGCGTTCCGCTGACCTGAAAAGGCAGAAATAAAAAGAATCAGAAAACCACAAAGTCTCTTTGCCAGACGAACAGGATCACAAGTTGTTTGTGGCTCTCAGTGTGGTTACTATGTGCTGGATTGTCTGGGAGGACTCTCTGGTCCTGTCTGGTGTGGTAGACTCTGCTTCTATTGATCTGGTGCCGATTGCCTGTTCCTGTGCTGCTAGTATTAGTGTCTCAGTGCTGTCTTTCAGTCCGGATTTATTTATTATATACATATACAGGATATATGTGTGTGTAAGCATCCTAATAACAATACTCTATAGTACTTTCACATGACATACCAGTAATTGAAATTAATAAGGGTCAAGGAATCCATACCACAAAAACCCATACAGTAACCATATGCTGTCACTGTGCTTTGGATATTAAAACTGGAGCCATGAAAGGGTTAAATATTGAAGAACGAATAAAATGATTTATCTGTGTGTAACCTCCACAGTGTTCCCCATTGATACTCAGATAACATGTTCAAACTGTATTCTCTTTATCCCATCCTGGACTACACTGGGGATTTGGTTAACATAATAAAACTCTCAGTTAATAATATGTAGAACTGTAATCTTATACAGAAAATCAAGTCTTTTACTTACATCACAGCATACACATGGAAAACACGAAAAAATAGTTCTACTATTTGCCATCTTTAGCTACGTGATCACCACAGCAGCTAAGCAGTGTCTACTGTCTAAGCAGTGTGTACTGACTGAACTGTGCTCAGCAAGGATTATGTCTCATTGATGTCTCAGTGATGTCACAGTGATGTCACAGCGAACAATCAGGCTATCTGTAGCTACCTCTGCCTTTCTATACTCAGTATAGGAGGAAATGCCTTAAATACTTAAAAATATAAATAAAATGCATTCCCCAGTGGAAATTAAAGTTTAAAAGTATATATACATACATACATACACACATACACAATGAGGGAAAAAAAGTATTTAATGCTCTGTCGGTTTTGAACGCTTGTCCACTGACAAAGAAATGATCAGTCTTTAATTCTAATGGTATGTGTATGTTAACAGTGAGAGACAGGATAACAAAACAAAACAAAAGTCCAGAAAAACTCATGTCAAAAAAAGTTATAAATTGATTTGCATGTCAATGAGTGAAATAAGTATTTGATCCCCTATCAATCAGAAAGATTTATGGTTCCCAGGTGGCTTTTATACAGGTAAAGAGCTGAGATTAGGAGCACTCTCTTAACCCCTTAAGGACCAAACTTCTGGAATAAAATGGAATCATGACATGTCACACATGTCATGTGTCCTTAAGGGGTTAAAGCAAGTGCTCCTAATATCAACTTGTTACCTGTATAAAAGACACCTGTCCACAGAAGCAATCAATCAATCAGATTCCAATCTCTCCACCATGGCCAAGACCAAAGAGCAGTCCAAGGATGTCAGGGACAAGATTGTGGACCTACACATGGCTGGAATGGGCTACAAGACCATCGCCAAGCAGCTTGGTGGTGCGATTATTTGCTGATGTGGATATCAATAAACAAATTGATTATCTTGTGTATCTGCCCCTGGCCAAATTAAAGAAATAGTGTGTGCACGCTCCTAAAGTAATTCACACCAGACACAAGTTTCAGGTTAATGAAAAACTAGAGGAATGTTTATTCGGTGGGGGGGGAACGACATGTCCCTTTTAAAGCAAAATTACATCATAGGCATTGTCAGAGATAACATGAAATAATACATCAATAATTGGTTAGGTGTTAAGTGGTTCATTTGGTGCTCTGCCTACTGAGGGTGATGTCACTGGCATCGTGGAAGTCTCCCCCAGATTCCAGCACCATCTTGCTAATGAGTGTGTTAATCGATGTTAGAGGGTCAACTCCCTAACGGCCATTTTAGATAATCACATAGAAAGTTGAATAATGCTGATTGTAGTTATGTTGAGTAAATAGACATTTTACTAATATGGATTAGGTTAATATTTTTGTCCACAACAGTCCCCCCTTAAAATGACTATTTACTAAAGAAAGGAAAGAAAAGACAGCCAACTACTAGCTAACCCTAATAATGTCCCTAATTTGGCTGCAGCTCATCTGTCTTAACAGGCCTCGAACACTTCACTGCGCAGGTATCCCGCAGCGGCTAACCCACTACATCTCCTGCGTCAGACTCCTGCCCGTAGAGACAGACGCTATCCCTATACTGTCCCTATAAGGTGGTAGTTGTTGTCTGTTTGACATGATGGGACTGAAGTGGTGTGTGGAGTGTCACAGTCAATATCATCAGCATCTTGGTGTATATATATAGGTGTGGTGCGGTCAATAGTCTGGTCTACGGTCTTTTGTAAATACCTTTGCACACATGGAACCACACAAGTTAGGACGAGGAAGAAGATCATTACAGTAGAACTGCCATCCCTATTTGAAAAGAGTCCTTTGCCATCCACTCATTCATCCAAACCATTTATCCCAAGAATTGGGAACCCCTGAATTCTTTTTTAATTCGTCAGAGAGATTTTCTAATTTCACTATGGCCATAGTCACTTTACCATTAGGACCGGTATTGTCTGGAATAAAAGTACAACACGTCATCGTCTCAGGGAGTATTTTACATACGCCCCCCTTTTCGGCCCAAATCATATCTAAGGCTATCCTGTTTTGGAATGTCATGTGAGAGGTAGCCTGTAACTGCTCGGCTAAGCCCTGTAGGGCATCTCGAGTGTAGTTGACAAAGCGTTGTTGGTTGTAGTAGATGTAATTAATCCAGTTGACTTTTTTATTAGCAGTGATAAGTGGGATCAAGGATTCGAATCCTGCTTCCACTTCATCTCTGGCTTTGAACTCATTTGGTACCCCCCTAGGTACTCCAATAGCATCTATATACACGTGTGGGTCAAAACTACCTCGTATGGGACTGTCTCTTTTCACTCTAAGATGTGTGTAAGAAGAATCATGCGGACCTTGGTGATTATCAGGGAAGATGTGAATGGGCATTATAACTTTAGTTAGAGTAGATTCTCCCCACCATAAACCAGTAATTTTTGGTCTGAGTTGCATGTCACCACATAACCAATAGATATCTACCACAGACTTAATCTGATTTACCAATAATGTTGTGGGTGGATTCCGGTAAGTTGCACAGTAACCAGAAGGAAATTTGCCTACGAATCTACCTGTGGCTCCGTGCATTGTATAGCATGTGTAATTACCTGGGTACACGGTGACTCCATCAGGTGGTCTGGTGTTCCCTTGCATAATTGGGTAAGCCTTTTTCCATGACTCACATGCTGACAAATTTACAATTGTTTGTGCATGGAGGCTTAAGAAACATGTTTCAACATCCAGGGGTAGATTTAGGTGTACTGTAACCAGGTGGGGCCTAGCTCCACCACAAACATAAGTTAGTTTTATTATGAGAGTTAGCATTGTACCTCATCCATTCAAGCCATAGATTAGTATCTGAAAAACCAGTCTCCACAGCCATAATGTCTTCAAATGTGGGATTGGCAATAGCCACCATGTCCTTGAGAATCTTGATGTTATTTACTGTCATGTGTGTTGACCCTACCCAGTCAGCTGATGTAAGCATGTCTTGCAAATAAAATGTTCCCAACTTCTTGTACGAGCCACTCCCTTTCCAATGCATTCCCCTTACGTATTCCCCGGCGTCACCTGGGCTGGCGTGTTCTATGTTTAAGGTCAATTTTATTGGAGTAGACCCTGTTGGTTTACACAAAGTCATTCGGTATAACAAAGGTTTCCCGTATCTGTCAACTCGGTCTAAGGCAGTCTGTGGTCTGTTACCCCATGGTCGGCCTGTGTTCCAACTTGCTGCTTTCCATGAGCTACAGTGATGTCCCCAATGACCGCCCGTTACACAAATGTACGGGTCCTTCTTGTTTGGTATGTCTTTGCATATTGCAGAGTGTTGTGATTGTGAAAAAAAGTACAAGTAACAATATCACAGTAATCAAAAGTAAATGTAGCCACATGTGTGTTTGAAGAATTGTACCACAATGTGTAAACATGATTGTCTTTGGTAATAGCAACTTGTTGGGCCTCTAAGAGGCCTAGCAGCAAACATAAATATAAAAGGCTCATGTTGGTGTGGGATCCGCTTCCTCTGGGTCAGGAACCTTCTTACAGTGCGAAGCGTGTATCCAAGTGTTCTTCCCAACCAACTTTATAGAGGTAGCTGTAGTCAATAGTACTTGGTATGGACCATCGAACCTTGGCTCAAGAGTATGTTTTCTTAGGAATTTCTTGACTTTAACCCAATCACCAGGTAGTAACTTGTGCGTGCCTGTATTGGATTCAGGCTCTGGAATAGAAGAAAACACCTGTGCATGGATTTTGGTCAAGGCATGAGAGAGTGCAGTTATATAATCTACCATTGCATCTGACTGGAGTTGAAGTTGTTGTGGAAAGTAACAACCTAACCTGGGTGCTGTCACAAACAAAATCTTGTAGGGGGATAGGTTAAACTTCCCTCTTGGAGTATACCTTACACTAAAGTGTGCTATGGGGAGACTCTCCGGTCAGGGCAAATTAGTTTCCTGTGACATATTAAGCATTCTGGCTTTCAGTATGCCATTCATGCGTTCTACCTTACCACTACTTTGTGGGTGATAGGGTGTGTGGAAAGCAAGGGTCACCCCAGTGCTGCCCAGATTTCTCTGGTCAGTAATGCGGTGAAATATGTACCTTGATCACTTTCAGTTACTTCAGGGACTCTCTATCTGCAGATAATTTCGGTGAGTAGGTGTTTAGTGGTAGTCTTTGCGGTAAGGTTGGCAAATGGGAAAGCTTCTGGCCACCCTGAAAACATATCCACTATGACCAGTGCATACTCGTAACGGCTGCTCTTCGGCATGTGGATATGATCAATTTGGATCCTTTGGAAGGGATATTGTGGTTTAGCCAAATGATTCGGTGCAGCTTTGATTATTTTCCCTGGGTTGCATTTAGCACAGATAGTACATGAACGGCAGTAATTTAGAGTTAAGGTAGTGATCCCAGGTGCTTCGAAATATTGATCAATCAAGGAGTTCATGAGTTGTTTTGACAAATGTGCTGGTCCATGAGCCCATTGGACAACAGCCGGGTACATATTCTTGGGTAGACAGAATTTGAGGTTGATTGTGTATATGTCACTCTGGATAATTGCTCCTTTGTCCTTCCAGCTTTGTTTTTCCTGTGGGGTAGCAGCAGCCTGTTGTTCTCTTAGGAATCTGAGGACATGGGTAAGGTTTGCATGGTGTAAATAGGGGTCTTCTCATCGGACACTCTTCTGTCCACTTCCCACTTCTGGCATGCTGCGTCTTTAGCCGCTTGGTCGGCCAGATGGTTACCATGGGCTTCTTCTGAATTCAATTTCCCATGGGCCTTGACTTTTAGTATAGCTACTTCTTCTGGCATTAGTAAGGCATCCATTAATTCGTTAATAGTCGCACCATGTTTTACAGGAGTACCTGTTGCTGTAAGGAATCCTCTGGTCTTCCAGATTAAGCCAAAGTCATGCGCTACTCCTAGGGCATACCTGGAGTCTGTGTAAATGTTGACACGCTTTCCTTCTGATATTCTGCATGCCACTGTAAGAGCTATCAACTCGGCTTCTTGAGCTGATTTGGAGGAGGGAAGTGGGGGTTCTTGGAGTATTTGGTCTTCTGTAGTGACTGCATACCCGGTATGGTACTGACCCTGTTCGTTTGCGAATCTGGAGCCATCCACAAACAGTGTGTAATCAGGGTTTGGTAAGGCGGTTTTGTGCACTGTGGGAAGATGGGTGGTTTCCATCTTCATCTGTTCAAAGCAGTCATGTGGAGCTTCTGGGTCTGGTTCTGCAGGAGGCACATCTTCACATATCTCTGCCTGATATCGGGGGTAAACGATTGTTTTGTAATTTATGGTCTTCTTAGTGACCCCCTTCACTGCACCTCCACCAGTCTAAGCAATTCTTCTTCATAGTATGAGTCAGGACCTGGAGCATCTCGAAACCGCAGGGTACAATGTTGTTGTGTTTCAGGTTGTTCATCATGCGGAATTGTGGGCTTTCCAATTTGTAGTTCCGTGTAAACATCAGGATGTATATGTAAATTTTACCAGTATTGTGGAACTCCCCCCTTGGGAAGGGGCAGAAGAGTGGCCGGATTCAGAGTTTAACATCGTTGCAGAGTAACACTGTCGGGTAAAAGAAGAGAAGTTTGAAGGCGAAGGACTTGGTTCAGAATGGCAGCAATGTCATGTAGAGCCAGAACAGTCAGTTTATGTCCAAGAACGAAATCATTAGTTTTATCCAAGAGGGCACTTGCAGCAAAGACAGCACGCAAACAGGAAGGACCCCCTCTGGCTACGGGGTCAAGCATGCAGGAAAAGTATCCTATGGGGCGTTGACGGGGCCCATAAGATTGAGTAAGGCATGGCCCATCTTCTCAGAGACAAACAGTTTAAATGGCAACTCGTAGTTAGGGAGGCCCAAAGCAGGGGCTGAAGAGATTGCCCTTTGTAGAGCAAAGTAGCAACTGAAGGCTGTTGAGGACAATGTGAAAGGTTCAGTCTTCAAGGCGTTGTAGAGGGGTTGCATGAGTTGAGAGGCCTCAGGGATCCAAGATCTGCAGTATGTGATGAGGCCTAGGAAGGCGTGGAGGGCCTGGTGAGTAGATGGAAGGGGAAGATTGGTGATGGCACGAACTCTGTCTCTTGTCAGATGACGGGTGCCATGGGAAAGACAATGTCCCAAGAAGACCACTGTGGGCCGCACCATTATAGTTTAGCTTTGGAGGCTTTGCAACCCTCTTCTGCGAGGAAACAGAGAAGATCCACTGAATGGCGTTCAGCTGTTGGAAAGTCATCTGCACAGAGCAGTAAATCATCAACATACTGGAGCAGGACCACATCTGGTGAGATTTCTGCCAGGGTTCTAGTACAGTAGACATTGCTTTGGCAAATTGTGTTGGAGAATTTTGTGCACCTTGAGGCATAAAACAGTCCATGAATATTGCTGGCGGTCATGTGTGAAAGCGAATAAATACTGACATGAGGGATCCAGAGGCACACTGAAGAAGGCGTTTGCAATATCAACCACTGTGAAGAATTTAGCAGTTGAAGGCACTTGTGATAACAATGTATGCGGATTTGGAACGACAGCTGTGTACCGTTTAGTAACCTCATTGACAACACGGAGATCCTGAACCATGCGATATTGGTCTGGTTGGCCTTTCTCAGTTTTCTTCTTTACAGGAAACAGGGGAGTATTGCACTGTGAAACACATTTGATTAACACATTTGATTGCAACTAGACTTTCAACCTACATGGAGATGGCAAGAGCTTGTGCGTGTTTCAAAGGGTACTGTGGTCGCCTTGGCGGGGTAGCTCCTTTGATGAGTATGACTACCACAGGTGGGACTCGGAGACGGCCAATATTATCAGGGCCTGTAGACCAGAGTTTAGTTGGAATGGAATCCAGCGCACTGGGGGCTTCAGGGACCCTTGTTTCCTCTGTGGGGGAAGTCATGTGCATGAGTAGGGGTAGAGAGCAATAGCTGAAGTATCCTTACGAGAAAGTGGGGTAAGTAATTGTACCTGACCCTCGGCAGTGAAAGAGATAGAAGCCTGAAGGCGAGACAGTACATCAGCTCCTAAGAGGTTAATAGAATAGGTGGATGAAACAACGAAACGGGAAAGGATGTTAGAACCAACACGCAAGAGTTTTGTTAATGGGTTATGTCGGAGGGTACCATCAACACCCACACAAGAAACATCGAGGTCAGACAAGTAAGAAGGATCTGGCAGGTCTTGTTCTCTGAGAACACTGCGGGCTACACCTGTGTCAACTAGGAAGGTAGTGGGATGACCCTCAACTGGTAGTACTACGGTAGCTAGGGGCCCCCCTTTATCCCTTGCAGACACTGCCATAACAGGGGTGCCAGACACAGGTTTGCCGGTTACCTACTGTACAAGATCTAGGTGAGACTGATCGGGGCCAGTGTAATGACGTGTAGTAGGGTGACTTGTTTGATGGTTTTGGCAGGGCAGGGCGATAATGAGTAGGTGCTGAGTGGTCAGTCTGCTGAAAGTCATTTGAATCATAAGTATCTGGGGGAGGATGTGTGTTAAATTGACTGGGTTCATAAGTAGCTTGGGTGTAATCCTGCGGTGGGTAATATGGTGCGTGTGGCTGTGGATGTGTCTGTGAAGGGAAACTATGTTGAGGACTCCCATATGTGGTCGTGTGTGTGATGGGGTGCAAAGGAGGTCTGATAGGTGGTGGGCGAGTTACCCGTGGTTGTGGGCAATCCCTGCGGACATGACCTGGTGTGTTACAGTTATAGCAAACCCTGGCTGGATGTCTGAGTGCTGGGGACTGTCCTTGTGTAGCAGGCATAATAGCCAATGTGGGGTGACTCTGGGGCCCCAAGGTGGGTCTGATAGTGGGGCCAGATTTAGAAAACATGAGTGGGTTACTCTTCTTATGTGTAGGCTGTAGAACTGATTCTAAACCCTTTGCTACCAACAAGAGAGTGTCCAAAGGAATAATTCTGTATTCAGGGCGTGCAAGTACTAAACCTTTCCTGATAGTCTCTTTAAGACCAGCCACAAAAGCGACTGACAGCATCTGAGTATGTGCTTTATTATATACACTGAACCCGAGATCAGAAAATGTTTGGGTTAACCTGGAATTATATTATTCCACTGACTCAAGTATATCTTGTATGATATCATTTATGCAAGTTGCCTGGTCAGCTAGTTTATCCTGGGCCCAGGCTTTGAGTTGTTCACAGAAAACAATACCCGACTGAAAATCTGTATCAGTAGTGAGTACAGCATCATTAAAACTCCTTTCCATAATTGACCAATAGATATCCCCAGCCTTGATCTCACACAAACTATACAAATCACACCAAGCTGCTGAGCATGTTTTACGAATCTGAGCAATTCTTCGGAAAAAGGGCATGGGTTGTTTCTCTGGATCGGGGAGGGAGGTTACCAGGGTCACAGCTTGGGATGGGTTAAATGTGACATACATTGGCGGGGCTCCTTCCACTGCTGATGAGGTAGGAAGGTGAGTAGCTGCAATAGTTTGTCTTTGGGTAGGTCTGTTATTTGAGGGACGGAACGGGCTAAGCTCCGGCACATTATCGTCCCCTGGTGGGACTGGGAGACCATGCTAGCTGACAACATCAAGTGAGTTGGGGACCGGGGCCATCGGGGTATTAGAACCGGGAGGGCCAACAGTGATAGTCTGGGGGGTGACTAACTGAGACGTAGTGGGATGGAAACCTAAGGCAGCGGGGGAAGCATCAGCAGCCTGAGGTTGTCCTGATGTGACAGACTCATTTGTCCCAACAATCATGAGCGGATAACTGGGGGTGTTTATCGGAGGGGTAGGAACAGGGACTAGAATGGGTGAAGGTGCGGGTTGGGTAAGCTGAGACAGTGGTTGGAGAGGGAGGAGATGAGTGACGCGAAATCGTGGGTAGAAACACCAGAGTTAGAGGTAGGAGGGGGAGAAGGATCTGAAACAGAAACAGGAGGAGCAGGTTGTGGAGAAGGAGGTGGGGGGGAGGTTCTAACATTGGGACTGTAGAAATGGAAGGGGATGGAACAGTGGGAGTGGAGCCAGGGGCGAGGAGAGTACAGAGGGTGGAGATAAGGGATGGAAGATCACGAGGAGAGGAGAGAGGATCCACTACGGGGGCAGGAGGAATAGGGAGGGGTGGAGGACCAGGAGTGGTATTGGAAGCAAGTGCAACAGTAAGGGCGGAGATGAGTGACGAAAGATCAGGGGGAGGAGAGGGTACGGGTAGAGGAGAAGGTTCTGGAACAGGAGGAGGAGGAATGGAAGGGAGTGGGTAATGGGGAATGGAACCAAGAGAAGTAGCAAGGGCTGAGGTCAGACAGGAGAGATCGGGGGAAGGAGAGGATACAGGAGGTGAAGGCTCTGGAATGGAAACGGGGGGAGTAGAGAGTGAAGCGATGAGAGTTGAAATGAGAGAGGAAAGGTCGGGGGAAGCAGAGGATGCGGGAGGCGGAGAAGGTTCTGGAATGGGAACAGGGGGAATAGTACGGGGCGGAGGAATAGGAGCCAGGGTTGGTGTGAGCGCAGTGGTAAGGGCGGAGACTAGGGAGGAAAGATCAAGAGGGTGTGAGGATGCGGGTGGTAATAAAGGTTCTGGGATGGGTGTAGGAGGAGTAGGAGGAAGTGGAGAAGTAGGAGTGAGGGCATTGGTAAGGGCTGAGACTAGAGGGGCAAGATCAAGAGGTGGTTACAGGGGTGCAAAAGGTTCTGGAATGGGGATAGGAGGAGTAGGAAGGGGTGGAGAAGTAGGAGTGAGGGCAGTGGTGAGGGCTGAGACAAGGGATGAGAGGTCAACAGAGGGAGAAGGAAGGGGACTGGAAATGGGAAGGGGAGAGGAATCTAGGGCAGGAGTCGGAGGGACAGCAGGGAGTGGGGAAATCTTAATAGGAGCGGCAGGAGCAACATTAGGGGGAGGAATCACGGGCACCCCTGGGGACACCAAGGGTGATGGCAATGAGGAAATCGGGGCAGAAGGAATAACAGGAAGGGGGGCCAGTGTAGTCACGGAAGGAACAATGCATACTGGGGGTGTGGGAACAGGGGTTGGGGAAATAGGAGGTACGGTAGTGAGTGTTAAGGAAGAAGCGGCATCAGGGGAAGGGATAGGGAAAGATGATGATGGTAAGGGGGCAACATCAGTAGCGATCTGTGGTAGTGGAGGTGAGGAAACATCAGTAGGGAGAGAGGCTGGGAGTGGGGATGGAACGGAAGTAGCGGATGGTATGGCTGACGGTGATGGGAGAGGGAAAGGGTAATAGTAGGATCCGTCCACACCAAAGACGGGCTACAGAGGGGTGGGAGTAGGAGGCCCTTTGGTAACAGGAGGTGGAACAATTGGGGGCAGAGATGGGGTAGTGTCTGAGGATGCGGGACATGGTTCACTCGTGACATTCTGGGCGCCATCATAGGGTGGTGGTCGGGGAACAACAGTGGATGAATCATCATTACAAACATTTCTGTGATACACAAATACTGTTTGTCCTCCAAAATCAATTTCCTTTTCTGACCATCCCTTCCGTTTGAGACCTCTTGCGACACGATACCAAGCCTCTACTGCTTTTGTCAATCCATTGTCTAGTAATATACCTTCTTTATCAACAAGCAATTTCCTCCAAAACTCTGGTTGTAACCTACCACTGGGTGACATTTGAAAACCACAAACTTTCGCTATCTTTTTCATCTTTAACATAGCTACCTCTCCTGCTCTTTCTTTAACAATGTCACAAGCTAAGAGACCCTTTGAAGGTCTAGCATATTCCTGTCCCATTTTTAACAAACAAGGTTCTCCCTGTAAAAAGGACAGAGATAGGGAGAAGAAAAAGAAGGAATGTCTACAGTGCTCGACTGCCACAAGGAATAAATTCATGTGCGTCTTCCCAAAACGTAGTCACGAGATCCGCCCACCCAAGATGGTGGCCACGGATCAGTACGGGTGAGCGTGGGTGACTAACACAGCTCTGGGCAACAAGTATAGGAGAGATAGAGAATCAGATAGAAAGTGAACGTAGAGAGACTAATCAATAAACATTTACAAGAATCCCAAATACGGACACGTCCACATAATCCGGAGTCGAGTATGAACCACACTAAACACACACACGCAATGAGGGTACCCACACTATGGCCATAACTGAGCAAAAAACAGAGTATAACGAGGAACAATAAAAATGTGAACATAGCAATAATGTTAAACAGCAAATAAACTCTATTCTACTCTGAACAGTACAACACAATGCACAGCCTTTCTCTAGGCTATCCCCAGCCCTTTACCAGGCGGTCGCGTTCCCTGCCCGCTAGGCAGTCAAGCTATAACAATAAATGCGTTCCCTGCCCGCTAGGCAGTCAAGCAATAACAATAAATGCGTTCCCTGCCCGCTAGGCAGTCAAGCTATAACAATTAATGCTTTCCCTGCCCACTAGGCAGTCAAGCTATAACAATAAATACAAATCATACACCAGGTGTCTCACACACACACACACACACACGCAATTTTCAGGAGGTAGATAGACAATCGACAGGTTCGTTAAAAAGGCACCGGATAAGTCTTGTAGCCTTCTGGAAGCCGGAAGTGGACACAGAGACAGACAGACACAAAACAAGAGAATACAGGCAAACCGCTGTATTAGGAGGTGATCATGCTCCGGTTTTCCTACTTTCCGGGGGTCTGCTCCGGTCCCGTTTTCCGAGAACCGGTGCCCCACGTTGGGCGCCAAATGGTGAGGATATCAATCAACAAATTAATTATCTTGTGTATCTGCCCATGGCCAAATTAAAGAAATAGTGCGTGCACGCTCCTGACCAGACACAAGTTTCGGGTTAATGAAAAACTTGAGGAATGTTTAATCGGGGGGTGGGGGGGCATGTGGAGGGAGCCAAAGGCTCGAGTTGCGAAATGTCAGCCTCTAAACCTTAATGAATTAAAGAGAATCTGCAAAGAGGAGTGCGACAAAATCCCTCCTGATATGTGTGCAAACCTGGTGGCCAACTACAAGAAATGTCTGACCTCTGTGATTGCCAACAAGGGTTTTGCCACCATGTACTAATTCGAAGACATCAAATATTTAGCAAAACGTACAAAAAGATGGGGTAGACCGCCAACTCCAAAAGAGGAGGTGGGATCTACTCCAATCCACAGATACCTCCAAATGTAAGTGTGACGGTAGCATATGGTATCACCGTCAAGCATTCCCTTCTTCCCATAAAAGAAAATCACCCAATACTCCACAAGTAGGAATATCCCTGGAATTGCCGAATAATCCACACATGAGCCAAGGCTTAATGCTGGAACAAGACTTATTTACTGGAACACAGGACTCACAATTTATGCAATACTAAACTCCTCCTCTGGGCCAGGCTAGATAATTGAGTTTCTACAATACACAAAGCTCAATTATCTGCTGGCCAGAAACATTACAATTTTTAACAATTTCAGAAACATACTTTTTACAAAACATACAAATATAATTTTAACATCCCTGGGTAGCGGAGGATACTGGTAGTTCCATATCCAAATCTCACAAATTTCCGTTCGGTAGTTTCCGTGTCACATCGTGTGGCAGTTTGACCGGCTCGCCATGTGGAGGTATCCGAGTTAGAGTTCCATAGAATCAGTAGCCGGTCTCCGTTAGCCGGTCTCCGTTCGCATCTAACTACACGAAAACCACCGTTCGTATGGTTCAGCTGGTTACCTACAAATGTTCCCCTCGTTCGGTAGATTCTATCTACCGCATACAAACAATAGGATAAGTGGCGCTCAACCAAAATAAATAAATAAACAAATCCCAGTGCGTCTATAACCAAACCAGTGTTTTAGTCACCTTAAAACACTTACATTAATATAAATGGATACAAGGAAAGGTGGTTTTGCGCACACAATGGATGCTTGATGAGATAATCTGCAATATAGACAGCTATCATAGGGCAATATGCATAAACCAATAACTGGTATAGAAAATAATTAGGAGCACTCACACTTTAGAGAGCCATATGAGTCGGCTCTCTACTGTAGTGGCATGTAGAATACTCTGTAGTTGGAATGGTCCCCCAGGAACTCAAGTCTGGATACAATCAGGAACCAAAAAATAAAACTTAAATAAAATGTGTTATTTTGTAATAATAAAACTGGATAAGCACAACGCGTTTCGACCATTAAAAGAGGTCTTCCTCAGGTGCAATGATAAAACAAACATTCAGTATACTTTTATACTTAAATAAATTACAAAATAGCACACACATGTAAAGAAATTACAAACCACACCCACCCAGACCAATATATGGGAATTCCGGTTCCCATTCCCCTCCCAACATGGAGCCCTTGCATTATAAGTTCACACAGGACGACCTTTTCAAGATGGTAGCTTAGTTTAGATGCTTGCCGTCCTATTTCGTGACTTCCGGTATTTTCCCGGAACGTCACTTCCTTTTTCGCCACTTCCGGTTCGCGGCATGTCTATTATTTACTTCCGGTTCGCGGTTTATTTTCGTTTTCGGCAATATTAGGAGAAATGTCACTTCCGGGTTTCATCACACAGGGGGAGGAGTGACCAGCCTCCCTCTGATTAACATAAAGAGCCACTCCTCAAAGTCCATATCCATTAATCCCGTAACGCACAAAACAGAGAAGGAGTAAAAAAAGGGTGAATTAATATATATTTACAAAAAACACATTAAAACAGAGGTAAACAAATAAATAGAATACCAATAAAAATTAATATAAAAGTTCATTAATAAAAGTCTTCCTCTATAAAAGGTATATCGACGATATTTTTATGGTATGGAAAGGAACAGAGAACAGTTTTAATGAATTTTTTAAGTATCTTAATCAAAACGATTGGGGGATAAAATTGACTAAGAGTATTAGCTCTGTCTCCATAGATTTTTTAGATCTTAACATTTTTGTTAGATTTTTTAGATCTTAACCAGCTTAAAACTAAAACCTTTTTCAAACAGGTGGATATAAATAGTTTTATAGAGATTAACAGTTGTCATTATGATCCCTGGCTGAGCAATATACCAAAGGGGCAGTTTCTACGTTTGAAACAAAACTGCACAGACCAGAAGGATTTTAATGAACAATCAGAGATTTTAAAACAACAGTTTATACAAAAAGGGTATAAAGAGGATATACTTCTACAGAATTTCAGAACTATCACAAGATCTGATTTACTGAAGTATAAAGATAAACAGGAGAAACCAAAAACAAGTAAAATCCCTTTTATCTTTAATTATTCCAGTAATACAGGAATCCTTAAAAAGACTATTAACAAAAATTGGCATATTCTCCAACAAGAGCATATCATCAAGGAATTCTTAGGAGAAAAACCCAAGTTTATATTTAGGGGTGCAAGGAATTTGAAGCAAATCCTTACATCTAACCATATACGCGAAGAAGAAAAATCCACATTTTTGGATGATTGGTCTAAAACACAAAAAAGGTTTCTTTCATTGTGGGTGTTGTAACGCCTGCAAAAATACTTCTGTTTTTAAAAAAAAAAGAAAGATACATTCATATCATCTATAACTAACAAACAATATTCCTTATCCTCTTTTGTGAATCGTGTGAATCGAAAAACGTCATTTATCTCTTAAACTGTAAATGTGGTTTGCAGTATGTAGGTAAAACCTCAAGATCTTTAAAAATCCGTATAAATGAACATATTAGAAATATAAGAAAAGGCTTTCCAAACCACAGTGTTTCTAAACATTTTCTAGAAATGCATCAATCCAACCCTAGAGTTTTAGAATATATGGCCATTCAAAAAGTTGCCAGTAACTGGAGAGGCGGAGACAGTGCCCTTAACCTGAGCAGAAAAGAAAGTACCTGGATTTTTGATCTACAGACACTTTATCCTAAAGGGTTAAATTTAGATTTTGATATTGGTCCTATTTTATAATCATATTTTGTGCTCTTTTTTTTTAAATCATTTTTGAGGTTTTTATTAATATTATGTGCTATTCATTATATATTATGTTCTTTTTTTATATATATATATTATCCATCTCTTTCCCTGGTAAAACATAGTGAAAGACTTTTATTAATGAACTTTTATATTAATTTTTATTGGTATTCTATTTATTTGTTTACCTCTGTTTTAACGTGTTTTTTGTAAATATATATTAATTCACCCTTTTTTAACTCCCTCTCTGTTTTGTGCGTTATGGGATTAATGGATATGGACTTTGAGGAGTGGCTCCTTCTGTTAATCAGAGGGAGGCTGGTCACTCCTCCCCCTGTGTGATGAAACCCGGAAGTGACATTTCTCCTAATATTGCCGAAAACAAAAATAAACCGCGAACCAGAAGTAAATAATAGACGTGCCGCGAACCGGAAGTGACGAAAACGGAAGTGACGTTCCGGCAAAATACCGGAAGTCACGAAATAGGACGGCAAGCATCTAAACTAAGCTACCATCTTGAAAAGGTCATCCTGTATTAACTTATAATGCAAGGACTCCATGTTGGTTGGGGAATGGGAACCGGAATTCCCATATATGGGTCTGGGTGGGTGTGGTTTGTAATTTCTTTACATGTGTGTGCTATTTTGTAATTTATTTAGGTATAAAAGTATACTGAATGTTTGTTTTATCATTGCACCTGAGGAAGACCTCTTTTAATGGTCGAAACGCGTTGTGCTTATCCAGTTTTTTATTTCAAAATAAAACATTTTATTTAAGTTTTATTTTTTGGTTCCTGATTGTATCCAGACTTGAGTTCCTGGGGGACCATTCCAACTACAGAGTATTCTACATGCCACTACAGTAGAGAGCTGACTCATATGGCTCTCTAAAGTGTGAGTGCTCCTAATTATTTTCTATACCAGTTATTGGTTTATGCATATTGCCCTATGATAGCTGTCTATATTGCAGATTATCTCATCACTTTTCCATTGTGTGCGCGTAAACCACCTTTCCTTGTATCTATCTACCAAATGCCAGTTGGATTCGTGTAAGGGAACGTATACATCCAGGACTTCCATGAAGACCGGGCGTTCACATGTTTGCCTTGACGAAAATAGTTCCAGGCAATTCATGCGTACGCCCGCTGACCGCGTTCGTGAGTTTTAAGATGGCCGCCATCCTTTGTTCTCGCCACGTGTTCGTATGCCGAATGGCGGCCACCCAGGAGCAATTAAGTTGTGGTTTTCTCCCCGTTCTACTGCTGATTGCTACCCAGGGTAGGTGGTCTCTCGTTCGGTAAACGAACACAAGCCTTCACATACAAAACCAAACGAACTGAATACAAGCATTTAAACAGCAGGGAGAGGACATAACTGAAGGCACACGGGTAAGTACAAGAGATCCTTCACAGTAAGTATAGCTAAAAAATGGTGGGAACCTTTACTGACAATCAAAAAAAAAAAATATATATATATATACATATATATATATATATATAAATTAAATTAAACTGAAGGCAAAATTGCTAGATACTCAAACGAACTCCAAAAAAACAACATGTAGCAATCATGAGAAAAGTGAAAACTTCACCTAGTTAAAATACCCGGTAACTAATGTAATGAAGACAAATCATAGGTAATTAGGGGCTAAACGTAGCTCATAGTATATGGGCCTTAATAGATCCCCAAGTAACGTCACGTTAACCCCAGACACCTGATGGTACCGTTGGAAACACCTCTAAAGATAGTGAGGACCCAACCCAATAGCCAAACACAAAAATCCCAGTAACTGTAAAGGAGGTAGAAGTCACTGGATAGGTTCCTATGGGTACTGGTCTACTTATTTAAATCAGTCGCAGAGGCGGTAGCTAGTGGACCTTACTAAGTATAAGTGGTATACTGAAGTGGCTGCTAGTGGCTGGGTGCAGAACTCAGTTGATCCATAGAAGTGAACAAAATTGTAAAAAGGGGACGGACTTCCCCCCCCTAGTACATACCAAATTGCACCAGTGAAACCCATATAGGGGTAAAATGCCCTGAATGAAATAGCCTAGAGACACTGCACTCTGGTCACTAACTGAACTTAAAAATGGCTAAGCTACCTGCTGCTTCGAGGCAGCCTCAAGCTATCCCTCATAAGTAGCACAGAGGAGCACAGTCCACTAACTTTGTTAGGTACACATAAGTACAGGCATCATGGTAACCCAGTTAAATATAAAAAATAAAGAAAAAAGAAATAGTTCTAGCAAATAATAGGCATCGGCATGGTACAGCTCGAAGCACGTTTCGGCATACGCCTTTGTCGAGAGCAAGCCGGTAAATGAGAGGAAGACTCCTTGTAAAGGGACAGAGGGAGACCACTCCCCTTGTCAGCGTCCAATACGGACTGGTGGGTGGATCAGGAGGCAAGACGGGGCGTGTTTAAGTTCCCTCTCCCCGCCCATACTGCCAATCAAATGGCGGTAATGAACCACCCCTAAAATAGTCATTTTCAAGCAGAGTGTTTCCAGTTGAGCTATTTTTTTGAATACTTTTAATTCACTATAACGGAATTATAAATAAGTGTAGAATCTGCATTTGGCCACAGCAATAGGCAACATGCACAACATCAGCTAGAGCACAAGATTGCACCCACATCACTTTTCACTTTCCCCTAAAAATGAATCCTGGAGACTTCACTGGGAGCTAGACATGATAGCAGGAGTATGGGGAAGGAGGAGACAGGCAGGACAGCAGGTTAATGGGGAAGGGGGAGCCAGGCAGGACAGCAGGAGAATGGGGAAAGGAGGAGCCAGGCAGGACAGCAGGAGAATGGGAAAGGAGGAGCCAGACAAGACAGCAGGAGAATGGGGAAAAAGGATTCAGGCAAGACAGCTGGAGGATGGGGAAAAAGGAGCCAGGCAAGACAGCAGGTGGATGGGGAAAATGGAGACAGCAGGAGGATGGGGAAAAAGAAGCCAGGCAGGACAGAAGGAGGATGGGGAAAAATTATTCAGGCAAGACAGCAGGGGGATGGGGGAAAAGGAGACAGCAGGAGGATGGGGAAAAATGATTCAGGCAAGACAGCAGGAGGATGGGGAAAAAGGAGCCAGGCAGGAAAGCTAGAGGATGGGAAAGGAGGAGCCAGGCAGGACAGCAGGAGGATGGGAAAGGAGGAGCCAGGCAGGAAAGCAAGAGGATGGGGAAGGAGGAGCCAGGCAGGAAAGCAGAAGGATGGGGAAGGAGGAGCCAGGTAGGACAACAGGGAGATGGAGAAAAAGGAGTCAGGCAGGACAGCAGCAGGATGGGGAAAAAGGAGCCAGGCAGGACAGCAGGGGGATGGAAAAGGAGGAGCCAGCCAGGACAGCAGCAGGATGGAAAAGGAGGAGCCAGACAGGACAGCAGGAGGATGGGGAAGGAAGAGCCAGGCAGGAAAGCAAGAGGATGGGAATGGAGGAGCCCGACAGGACAACAGGGAGATGGAGAAAAATGAGCCAGGCATGATATCAGGAGGATGGAAAGAAGGAGCATGGCAGTAGAGCAGATGGGTGTGAAGGAGGAGCCAGTCACAATACCTTAAATACCGGACGTGCTAGTAAAATACCAGTTAGGTGGCAACCCTACATGTGAGAGATTTATCAAAGTGTCTGTTCTAAACAGTGGTACAAAAATGTAATAACAGAAGAGTCACCATTAGAATATGTCTGCTGGTTTCAGTGGTTTCATGATGATTGCCCCAATTCTAGTTCTTTCGACCACTCTTTATAACAGAACACTATGATATATGTTTTCTCCTCCACCAATGCAATGTGTGTCCTGTCTGCACCTGAACTGGATTTTGGCGGTATTTGATAAATCCTAAAAATATATTGGATTGGCTATAGTGATGTCGCGAACCCGAAATTTTCGGTTCGCGAACGGCGAACGCGAACTTCCGCAAATGTTCGCGAACCGGCGAACCGCCCGAAACGCCATTGACTTCAATGGG
>OW240924.1:29110955-29122671 GCA_933207985.1 Pelobates cultripes | reverse complement strand
TTTTGCTAGGCTAGTACTTTTGCTCTTGACTAGCACTTTGGCTGCTGGCTAGTACTCTGGTTCTTGGCTAGTACTCCAATTTGAGTAGTACTTTTGCTCTTGGCTAGTACTTTGGCCCTTGGCTAGCACTTTGGTTCTTGACGAGCACTTTAGCTTGGCTAGTACCTTCGCTCCAACCTGATATTTCATCTCATGTGTAGTACTCTGGCCCTTGGCTAGTACTTTGGCTCATGGCTTGTACCTTTGCTTTTGGCTAGTACTTTGGCCCTTGGCTAGCACTCTGGCTCTTGGCTAGTACTCTGACTCTTGGCTAGTACTCTGGCTCTTGGCTCGTACTTTGGCTCATGGCTTGTACCTTTGCTTTTGGCTTGTACTTTGGCCCTTGGCTAGCACTCTGGCTCTGGGCATGTCCTTCAGGCTCATGGGTAGTACTTTTGCTCTTGGCTAGTACTTTTGCTCTTGGCTAGTACTTTGGACCTTGGCTAGCACTCAGGCTCTGGGCATGTACTTCAGGCTCATGGGTAGTACTTTTGCTCTTGGCTAGCCCTTTGGCTCTTGGCTAGTACTCCAGCTCGGCTAGTACTTCGGCTCATGGGAAGTACTTTTGCTCTTGGCTAGTACTCTGGCCCTTGTCTAGTATTTTGGCTCATGGGTAGTACTTTTGCTTTTGGCTAGTACTTTGGCTCTTGGCTTGTACTCTTGCCCTTGGCTAGTACTTTGGCTCATGGCTTGTACCTTTGCTTTTGGCTAGTACTTTGGCCCTTGGCTAACACTCTGGCTCTTGGCTAGTATTCTGGATCTTGGCTTGTACTTTAGGCTCTTGGCTAGTACTTTGGCCCTTGGCTAGCACTCAGGCTCTGTGCATGTACATCAGGCTCCTGGCTAATACTTTGGCTCTTGGCTAGTACTCCAGCTCGGCTAGTACCTCCGCTCACTGCCTGATACTTCATCTCAAGGGTAGTACTTTTGCTCTTGACTAGTACTTTTGCTTTTGGCTAGTACTTTAGCTCTTGGCTAGTACTCTGGCCCTTGGCTAGCACTCAGGCTCTTGGCATGTACTTCAGGCTCATGGGTAGTACTTTTGCTAGGCTAGTACTTTTGCTCTTGACTAGCACTTTGGCTGTTGGCTAGTACTCTGGTTCTTGGCTAGTACTCCAATTTGAATAGTACTCTTGCTCTTGACTAGTACTTTGGCCCTTGGCTAGTACTTTGGCCCTTGGCTAGCACTCAGGCTCTGGGCATGTACTTCAGGCTCATGGGTAGTACTTTTGCTTTTGGCTAGCCCTTTGGCTCTTGGCTACTACTTCGGCTCATGGGTAGTACTTTTGCTCTTGGCTAGTACTCTGGCCCTTGGCTAGTATTTTGGCTCATGGGTAGTACTTTTGCTTTTGGCTAGTACTTTGGCTCTTGGCTTCTACTCTGGCCCTTGGCTAGTACTTTGGCTCATGGCTTCTACTCTGGCCCTTGGCTAGTACTTTGGCTCGTGGCTTGTACCTTTGCTTTTGGCTAGTACTTTGGCCCTTGCCTAGCACTCTGGCTCTTGGCTAGTACTCTGGCTCTTGGCTTGTACTTTAGACTCATGGGTAGTACTTTTGCTCTTGGCTAGCACTCAGGCTCTGGGCATGTACATCAGGCTTCTGGCTAGGACTTTGGCTCTTGGCTAGTACTCCAGCTCGGTTAGTACCTCCACTCACGGCCTGATACTTCATCTCATGGGTAGTACTTTTGCTCTTGACGAGTACTTTTGCTTTTGGCTAGTACTTTAGCTCTTGGCTAGTACTCTGGCCCTTGGCTAGCACTCAGGCTCTTGGCATGTACTTCAGGCTCATGGGTAGTACTTTTGCTAGGCTAGTACTTTTGCTCTTGACTAGCACTTTGGCTGTTGGCTAGTACTCTGGTTCTTGGCTAGTACTCCAATTTGAATAGTACTCTTGCTCTTGACTAGTACTTTGGCCCTTGGCTAGTACTTTGGCCCTTGGCTAGCACTCAGGCTCTGGGCATGTACTTCAGGCTCATGGGTAGTACTTTTGCTCTTGGCTAGCCCTTTGGCTCTTGGCTAGTACTCCAGCTCGGCTAGTACTTCGGCTCATGGGAAGTACTTTTGCTCTTGGCTAGTACTCTGGCCCTTGGCTAGTATTTTGGCTCATGGGTAGTACTTTTGCTTTTGGCTAGTACTTTGGCTCTTGGCTTGTACTCTGGCCCTTGGCTAGTACTTTGGCTCATGGCTTGTACCTTTGCTTTTGGCTAGTACTTTGGCCCTTGGCTAGCACTCAGGCTCTGGGCATGTAAATCAGGCTCCTGGCTAGTACTTTGGCTCTTGGCTAGTACTCCAGCTCAGCTAGTTCTTTTGCTCTTGGCTAGTACTTTTATTCTTGGCTAGTACTTTGGTTCTTGACAAGCACTTTAGCTTGGCTAGCACTCCAATTTGAGTAGTACTTTATTTGGTTAGTACTTTTGCTCTTGGCTAGCACTTTGGCTCTTGACTAGTACTCCAGCTCAGCTAGTACTTCGGGTCTTGGCTTGTACTTTTGCTCTTGGCTAGTGTACGTTGGCTCTTTGCTAGTACTCCAGCTCGACTAGTACTTCGGCTCTGGGCTTCTACTTTTGCTCTTAGCTAGTACTCTGGCCCTTGGTTAGTACTTTGGCTCATGGCTTGTACTTTTGCTTTTTGGCTAGTACTTTGGCTCTTGGCTAGCACTCAGGCTCTTGGCTAGTACTGCAATTTAAGTAGTACTTTTGCTCTTGGCTAGTACTTTGGCCCTTGGCTAGCACTCAGGCTCTGAGCATGTACTACAGGCTCATTGGTAGTACTTTTGCTAGGCTAGTACTTTTGCTCTTGACTAGCACTTTGGCTGTTTGCTAGTACTCTGGTTCTTGGCTAGTACTGCAATTTAAGTAGTACTTTTGCTCTTGGCTAGTACTTTGGTCCTTGGCTAGCACTCAGGCTCTGAGCATGTACTACAGGCTCATTGGTAGTACTTTTGCTTTTGGCTAGTACTCTGGCTTTTGGCTTGTACTTCAGGCTCATGGGTAGTACTTTTGCTCTTGACTAGCACTTTGGCTGTTGGCTAGTACTCCAATTTGAGTAGTACTTTTGCTCTTGGCTAGTACTTTGGCTGTTGGCTAGTACTCCAGCTCGGCTAGTACTTTTGCTCTTGGCTAGTACTTTTGCTTTTGGCTATTACTGTGGTTCTTGACTAGCACTTTAGCTTGGCTAGTACCTCCGCTCATGGCCTGATACTTCATCTCATGGGTAGTACTGTTGCTCTTGACTACTTCTCTGGCTCTTGGTTAGTACTTTTGCTTTTGGCTAGTACTTTGCCTCTTGGCTAGTACTCTGGCCCTTGGCTTGTACTTTAGGCTAATGGGTAGTACCTTTGCTCTTGGCTAGTACTTTGGCTCTTGGCTAGTACTCCAGCTTGGCTAGTACTACGGCTTTTGGCTTGTACTTTTGTTCTTGGCTAGTACTTTGGCTCTTGGTAGTAGTGCAGCTCGGCTAGTACTTCGGCCCTTGGCTACAACTTTGGCTCTTGGCTAGTACTCTACCCCTTGGCTAGCACTCAGGCTCTTGGCATGTACTTCAGGCTTATGGGTAGTACTTTTGCTCTTGGCTAGTACTTTGGCTATTGCCTAGTACTCCAGCTCGGCTAGTACTACAGCTCTTGGCTTGTACTTTTGCTCTTGGCTAGTACTTTGGTTCTTGACTAGTACCTTAGCTCAGCTAGTACTCCAATTTGAGTAGTACTTTCTTTGGTAAGTACTTTTGCTCTTGGCTAGCACTTTGGCTCTTGGCTAGTACTTCAGCTCTTGGCTTGTACTTTTGCTCCTGGCTAGTAGTTTTGCTCTTGGCTAGTACTCTGGCTCATGGCTAGTACTTTATCTCGAATAGTACTTTGCTTGGCTAGAACGTTTGCTCATGGCTAGTATTTTGGCTCTTGGCTAGAACTCTGGCCCTTGGCTAGTACTTTGGCTTATGGCTTGTACTTTTACTTTTGGCTAGTACTCTGGCCCTTGGCTAGTACTTTGGCTTTTGGCTTGTACTTTAGGCTCATGGGTAGTACCTTTGCTCTTGGCTAGTACTTTGGCTCTTGGCTAGTACTCCAGCTCGGCTAGTACTATGTCTTTTGGCATGTACTTTTGCTCTTGGCTAGTACTTTGGTTCTTGACTAGTACCTTAGCTTGGCTAGCACTCCAATTTGAGTAATACTTTCTTTGGTTAGTACTTTTGCTCTTAGCTAGTACTTTGGCCTTTTGGCTAGTACTCCAGCTCAGCTAGAACCTCGTCTCTTGGCTTGTACTTTTGCTCTTGGCTAGTACGTTGGCTCTTGGCTAGTACTCCAGCTCGGCTAGTACTTTTGCTCTTGGCTAGCACTTTGGCTCTTGGCTAGTACTCCAGCTCAGCTAGTACTTCGGCTCTTGGCTTGTACTTTTGCTCTTGGCTAGCACTTTGGTTCTTGACTAGTACCTTAGCTCAGCTAGTACTCCAATTTGAGTAGTACTTTCTTTGGTAAGTACTTTTGCTCTTGGCTAGCACTTTGGCTCTTGGCTAGTACTCCAGCTCAGCTAGTACTTCGGCTCTTGTAGTTTTGCTCTTGGCTAGTGCTTTGGTTCTTGACTTGCACTTTAGCTTGGCTAATACCTCCGCTCATGGCCTGATACTTCATCTCATGGGAAGTACTTTTGCTCTTGGCTAGTACTCTGGCCCTTGGCTAGTACTTTGGCTCATGGCTTGTACGATTGCTCTTGGCTAGTACTCTGGCTTTTGGCTTGTACTTCAGGCTCATGGGTAGTACTTTTGCTCTTGACTAGCACTTTGGCTGTTGGCTAGTACTCTGGTTCTTGGCTAGTACTCCAATTTGAGAAGTACTTTTGCTATTGACTAGTACTTCGGCTCTTGGCTAGTACTTTGGCCCTTGGCTAGCACTCAGGCTCTGGGCATGTACTTCAGGCTCATGGGTAGTAGTTTTGCTCTTGGCTAGTATGTTGGCTCCTGGCTAGTACTCCAGCTCAGCTAGTACTTTTGCTCTTGGCTAGTACTTTGGTTCTTGACTAGCACTTTAACTTGGCTAGTACCTCCGCTCACGGCCTGATACTTCATCTCATGAGTAGTACTTTTGCTCTTGGCTAGTATTCTGGCCCTTGGCTAGTACTTTGGCTCATAGCTTGTACTTTTGCTTTTGGCTAGTACTTTGGCTCTTGGCTAGTACTCTGGCCCTTGGCTAGTACTTTGGCTCTTGGCTAGTACTCCAGCTCGGCTAGTACTACGGCTTTTGGCTTGTACTTTTGCTCTTGGCTAGTACTTTGGTTCTTGACTAGTACCTTAGCTTGGCTAGCACTCCAATTTGAGTAGTACTTTCTTTGGTTAGTACTTTTGCTCTTGGCTAGTACTCCAGCTCGGCTAGTACTTCGGCTCTTGGCTTGTACGTTGGCTCTTTGCTAGTACTCCAGCTGGACTAATATTTTGTCTCTGGGCTTGTACTTTTGTTCTTGGCTAGTACTTTTGCTCTTGGTAGTAGTGCAGCTCGGCTAGTACTTTGGCTCTTGGCTTGTACTTTTGCTCTTGGCTAGTACGTTGGCTCTTTGCTAGTACTCCAGCTCGACTAGTACTTCGGCTCTGGGCTTCTACTTTTGTTCTTGGCTAGTACTTTGACTCTTGGTAGTACTCCAGCTCGGCTAGTATTTCGGCTCTTGGATTTTACTTTTGCTCTTGGCTAATACTCTGGCCCTTGGCTAGCACTCAGGCTCTTGGCATGTACTTCAGGCTCATGGGTAATACTTTTGCTAGGCTAGTACTTTTGCTCTTGACTAGCACTTTGGCTGTTGGCAAGTACTCTGGTTCTTGGCTAGTACTCCAATTTGAGTAGTACTTTTGCTCTTGGCTAGTACTTTGGTCCTTGGCTAGCACTCAGGCTCTGGGCATGTACTTCAGGCTCATGGGTAGTACTTTTGCTCTTGTCTAGCACTCCAGCTCGGCTAGTACTTTGGCTCTTGGCTTGTACTTTTGCTCTTGGAGCGTTCTTTTGCTCTTGGCGCGTACTTTTGCTCTTGGCTAGTACTTTGGTTCTTGACTAGCACTTTAGCTTGGCTTGTACCTCCGTTCACGGCCTGATACTTCATCTCATGGGTATTACTTTTGCTCTTGGCTAGTACTTTGGCCCTTGGATAGTATTTTGGCTCATGGGTAGTACTTTTGCTTTTGGCTAGTACTTTAGCTCTTGGCTAGTACTCTGTTTCTTGGCTAGTACTCTGGTTCTTGGCTAGTACTTTGGCTCATGGCTTGTACTTTTGCTTTTGTCTAGTACTCTGGCTTTTGGCTTGTACTTCAGGCTCATGGGTAGTACTTTTGCTCGGCTAGTACTTTTGCTTTTGACTAGCACTTTGGCTGTTGGCTAGTACTCCAATTTGAGTAGTACTTTTGCTCTTGACTAGTACTTTGGCCCTTGGCTAGCAGTCAGGCTCTGGGCATGTACTTCAGGCTCATGGGTAGTAGTTTAGCTCTTGGCTAGTACTTTGGCTCTTGGCTAGTACTCCAGCTCGGCTAGTACTTTTGCTCTTGGCTAGTACTTTGGTTCTTGACTAGCACTTTAGCTTGGCTAGTACCTCCGCTCATGGCCTGATACTTCATCTCATGGGTAGTACTGTTGCTCTTGGCTAGTACTGTGGCCCTTGGCTAGTACTTTTGCTTTTGGCTAGTACTTTGCCTATTGGCTAGTACTCTGGCCCTTGGCTTGTACTTCAGCCTCATGGCTAGTACTTTTGCTCTTGGCTAGTACCTTGGTTCTTGACTAGTACCCTGGCTCATGGCTAATACTTTTGCTTGGTACTTTGCTAGGCTAGCACTTCTGCTCTTGGCTAGTACTCTTGCTTGACTAGTACTTTTAATTTTGGCTAGTACTTTGGCTCATGGCTTGTACTTTTGCCTGGCTAGTACTTTTACTATAGGCTAAAACTTTGGTTCTTGGCTAGTACCTTAGCTTGGCTAGTACTTCGGCTCATGGGTAGTACTTTTGTTTGGCCAGTACTTTTGCTCTTGGCTCGTCCTTTGGCTCTTGGCTTATACTTTGGCTCTTTGCTAGTACTCTTACTTGCCCAGTACTTTTAATTTTGGCTAGAACTCTGGCTCTTGGCTAGTACTTTGGCTCATTGCTAGTACATTTGCTCTTGGCTAGTACTCTGGCCCTTGGCTATTACTTTGGCTCATGACTAATACTTTTGTTCGGCTAGTACTTTAGCTCTTGGCTAGTACTCTTGTTCTTAACTAGCACTCCTGCTCATGGCTTGTACTATGGCTCTTGACTTGTGCTTCGGCTCTTGGCTAGTACTCCAATTTCAGTAGTTCTTTCTTTGGTTAGTACTTTGACTCTTGGCTAGTACTGCAGCTTGGCTAGTACTTTTGCGCTTGCATTGTACTTTTGCTCTTGGCTAGTACTTTGGCTCTTGGTTAGTACTCAGGCTTTTGGCTAGTACTTTAATTTGAGTAGTCCTATCTTTGGTTAGTACTTTAGCTCTTGGCTAGTATTCCAGCTTGGCTTGTACTTTTGCTCTTGGCTAGTACTTTGGTTCTTGACTAGTACCTTAGCTTGGCTAGTACCTCAGCTCACGGCTAGTACTTCGGCTCATGGGTAGTACTTTTGCTCTTGGCTAGTACTCTGGCCCTTGGCTAGTACTCTGGCTCATGGCTAGTACTTTTGCTCGAATACTACTTTGCTTGGCTAGAACTTTTGCTCATGGCTAGTATTTTGGCTCTTGGCTAGTACTCTGGCCCTTGGCTAGTAGTCTGGCTTTTGGCTTGTACTTTAGGCTCATGGGTAGTACCTTTGCTCTTGGCTAGTACTCCAGCTCGGCTAGTACTACGGCTTTTGGCTTGTACCTTTGCTCTTGGCTAGTACTTTGGCTCTTGGCTAGTACTCCAGCTCGGCTAGTACTTTTGTTCTTGGCTTGTAGTTTTGCTCTTGGCTAGTACTTTACATCTTGACTAGTACATTAGCTTGGCTAGTACCTCGGCTCACAGCTAGTACTTCGGCTCATGGGTAGTATTTTTGCTCTTGGCTAGTACTCTGTCCCTTGGCTAGTACTTTGGCTCATGGCTTGTACTTTTACTTTGGCTAGTACTTTGGATTTTGGCTAGTGCTCTGGCTCTTGGCTTGTACTTCAGGCTCATGGCTAGTACTTTAACTCTTGGCTAGTACTTTGGCTCTTGGCTAGTACCTTAGCTTGGCTACTACCTCGGCTCTTGGCTAGTACTCTGGCTCTTGGCTAGTACTTTTGCTCAGCTAGTATTTTTGCTTGGCTAGTACTTTGGCTCTTGGCTAGTACTCCACCTCAAGTAGTACTTCAGCTTTTGGTTAGTACTCCTGCTGGGCTAGTACTACTCCTGCTCGACTAGTACTCCAGATCAAGCTTTTGGCTTGCACTCCATCTCGAGTAGTACTCTGGTTCTTGGCTAAGACTTCGGTTCTTTGATAGTATTTCAACTCTGTTAAAAATTCGGCTCTTGACTAGTACTCTTGCTAGGCTAGTGCCCCTGCTCAGCTAGCATTCCAGCTCTGGGGTAGTATTCTGGCTTGGTTAGTACTGCGGCTCTTGGCTACTATTTCAGCTCTCGGCTAGTACTTCAGCTTTGCTAGTAATCTTGACCAGCTAGTATTCCAGCTCTTATTATTATTATTATATTACAGATTAAGTACAGCGCACACATAAAAATAATGTTTTGCATTTTATAAGGCTACTTAAAATAATCTTAGCGAAAAAATATGGAGATTAAGTTCCACTGTGTGGCCATATTGTGTTAAGCCCTCCACTACTTCACAGTACCCCAATATCGGTGGGTCCTACACTAATTCCAACGTGGAGACAGATTAAATAGTGCTGGTGCTAAATAAACTAAAGTGTATTTTAATAATCTGTTGAAAGAGCATTGTGAATATATAATGCAGGGACCCCCTCAGGGACCCCCTCCCGCCCGGCTCTGGAAAGGGGAAAAGGGGTAAAACGTACCTTTTTCCAGCGCTGGGCGGGGAGCTCTCCTCCTTCTCTCCTCCTCCGTTCCGCCCCGTCGGCTGAATGCGTATGCGCGGCAAGAGCTACGCGTGCATTCAGCCGGTCGCATAGGAAAGCATTTACAATGCTTTCCTATGGGATGCTGGAGTGTTTCTCACGTGAAATCACAGTAGAGAGAAAAGCGTTTCTAGTGGCTGCCACGACAGCTACTAGGTGAAGGTTTTAACTTATTATTAAACATAGCAGTTTCTCTGAAATCTGCTATGTTTATTAAAAAATGGGTTAACCCTAGCTGGACCAGGCACCCAGACCACTTCATTAAGCTGAAGTGGTCTGGGTGCCTAGAGTGGTCCTTTAATGTGATAAACACAATTCAATTCAGTGTCTAAACTAAATAAAGTGATAGTGCTCTGATGTATATAATCACAATGCTTATAATATATCTGCTCTATGAAAATTATAATAAAAGTGACATTACTATCCAAAAATCTCCTCAAATAAATACCTTCTTGTAGTCACCTCCGAAGGGGCCTCTGAAGTATTCCTGCTCGGCTAGTATTCCTGCTCGGCTAGTACTTTGCGCACTCGGCTAGTACTCTGCGCTCTCGGCTAGTATTCCTGCTCGGCTAGTACTTTGCATGTCGGCTAGTATTCCTGCTCGGCTAGTACTCTGCACTCTCAGCTAGTATTCCTGCTCGGCTAGTTCTTTGCGCTCTCGGCTAGTATTCCTGCTCGGCTAGTACTTTGCGCTCTCGGCTAGTATTCCTGCTCGGCTAGTACTTTGTGCTCTTGGCTAGATTTCCTGCTCTGCTAGTACGTTGCGCTCTCGGGCTAGTATTCCTGCTCGGCTAATACTCTGCGCTCTCGGTTAGTATTCCTGCTCGGCTAGTACTTTGCACTCTCGGCTAGTATTCCTGCTCGGCTAGTACTCTGCGCTCTCGGCTAGTATTCCTGCTCGGCTAGTACTCTGCGCTCTCGGCTAGTATTCCTGCTTGGCTAGTACTCTGCGCTCTCGGCTAGTATTCCTGCTCGGCTAGTACTTTGCGCTCTCGGCTAGTATTCCTGCTCGGCTAGTACTTTGCGCTATTGGCTAGTATTCCTGTTCGGCTAGTACTTTGCGCTCTCGGCTAGTATTCCTGCTCGGCTAGTACTTTGCGCTCTCGGCTAGTATTCCTGCTCGGCTAGTACTCTGCGCTCTCGGCTAGTATTCCTGCTCGGCTAGTACTTTGCGCTCTCGGCTAGTATTCCTGCTCGGCTAGTACTTTGCGCTCTCGGCTAGTATTCCTGCTCGGCTAGTGCTTTGCGCTCTCAGCTAGTATTCCTGCTCGGCTAGAACTCTGCGCTCTCGGCTAGTATTCCTGCTCGGCTAGTATTCCTGCTCGGCTAGTACTCTGCGCTCTCGGCTAGTATTCCTGCTCGGCCAGTACATTGCGCTCTCGGCTAGTATTCCTGCTCGGCCAGTACTCTGCGCTCTCGGCTAGTATTCCTGCTCGGCCAGTACTTTGCGCTCTCGGCTAGTATTCCTGCTCGGCTAGTATTCCTGCTCGGCCAGTACTCTGCGCTCTCGGCTAGTATTCCTGCTCGGCCAGTACTTTGCGCTCTCGGCTAGTATTCCTGCTCGGCTAGTACCTTGCGCTCTCGGCTAGTATTCCTGCTCGGCTAGTACTTTAGCTCGGCTGAAGATGTTCCTGCTCGGCTAATTACCTTGGCTCGGCTAGTATTCCTGCTCGTACAATTACTCTCGGCTCTCGGCTAGTACTTTGCGCTCTCGGCTAGTATTCCTGCTCGGCTAGTACTTTGCGCTCTCGGCTAGTATTCCTGCTCGGCTAGTACTTTGCGCTCTCGGCTAGTATTCCTGCTCGGCTAGTACTTTGCGCTCTCGGCTAGTATTCCTGCTCGGCTAGTACTTTGCGCTCTCGGCTAGTATTCCTGCTCGGCTAGTACTATGCGCTCTCGGCTAGTATTCCTGCTCGGCTAGTACTTTGCGCTCTCGGCTAGTATTCCTGCTCGGCTAGTACTTTGCGCTCTCGGCTAGTATTCCTGCTCGGCTAGTACTTTGCGCTCTCGGCTAGTATTCCTGCTCGGCTAGTACTTTGCGCTCTCGGCTAGTATTCCTGCTCGGCTAGTACTTTGCGCTCTCGGCTAGTATTCCTGCTCGGCTAGTACTTTGCGCTCTCGGCTAGTATTCCTGCTCGGCTAGTACTTTGCGCTCTCGGCTAGTATTCCTGCTCGGCTAGTACTTTGCGCTCTCGGCTAGTATTCCTGCTCGGCTAGTACTTTGCGCTCTCGGCTAGTATTCCTGCTCGGCTAGTACTTTGCGCTCTCGGCTAGTATTCCTGCTCGGCTAGTACTTTGCTCTCTCGGCTAGTATTCCTGCTCGGCTAGTACTTTGCGCTCTCGGCTAGTATTCCTGCTCGGCTAGTACTTTGCGCTCTCGGCTAGTATTCCTGCTCGGCTAGTACTTTGCGCTCTCGGCTAGTATTCCTGCTCGGTTAGTTTGGCCTTCCACACATTTCCTGCTTTAGTCAATAAATAACTAAATATTTCGGGGCAGGAGGGGAATAATACAGCTAGCTCAGCTCCCCCTTTATGGGAAGTTTTCCTCAACACAGATCACTTTCACCTGCTGATGGGCAGTGCATGAAAAGTGATTCCCTGCAGTATGCAGCATTCATGTGCTGCTGGAAGGCAATCAGTTCATACCTGATATAAAGCA
>OW240924.1:28987932-29098216 GCA_933207985.1 Pelobates cultripes | reverse complement strand
GTACTTTTGCTCTTGGCTAGTACTTTGGTTCTTGACTAGCACTTTAGCTTGGCTAGTACCTTCTCTCACGGCCTGATATTTCATCTCATGGGTAGTACCTTTGCTCTTGGCTAGTACTTTAATTCTTGACTAGTACCTTAGCTTGGCTAGCACTCCAATTTGAGTAGTACTCCAGCTCGACTAGTACTTCGGCTCTTGGCTTGTACTTTTGCTCTTGGCTTGTACTTTTGCTCTTGGCTAGTACTTTGGTTCTTGACTAGCACTTTAGCTTGGCTAGTACCTCCGCTCATGGCCTGATATTTCATCTCTTGGCTAGTACTTTGGCTCATGGGTTGTACTTTGGCTCTTGGCTAGTACTCTGGCTCTTGGCTTGTACTTTAGGCTCATGGGTAGTACCTTTGCTCTTGGCTAGAACTTTGGCTCTTGGCTAGTACGCCAGCTCGGCTAGTACTTTTGGCTTGTACCTTAGCTCTTGGCTAGTACTCTGGCCCTTGGCTAGCACTCAGGCTCTTGGTATGTACTTCAGGCTCATGGGTAGTACTTTTGCTCTTGGCTAGTACTCTGGCTCTTGCCTAGTACTCCAGCTCTGGTAGTACTCCAGCTCTTGGCTTGTATTTTGGCTCTTGGCTAGTACTCTACCCCTTGGCTAGCACTCAGGCTCTTGGTATGTACTTCAGGCTCATGGGTAGTACTTTTGCTCTTGGCGGGTACTCTGGCTCTTGCCTAGTACTCCAGCTCTGGTAGTACTCCAGCTCTTGGCTTGTACTTTTGCTCTTGGCTAGTACTTTGGTTCTTGACTAATATTTTGGTTCTTGACTAGCACTTTAGCTTGGCTACTACTTCCGCTCACGGCCTGATACTTCATCTCATGGGTAGTACTTTTGCACTTGGCTAGTACTCTGGCCCTCGGCTAGTACTCTGGCTCTTGGCTTGTACTTTAGGCTCATGGGTAGTACCTTTGCTCTTGGCTAGTACTCCAGCTTGTTTAGTACTATGGCTTTTGGCTTGTACCTTTGCTCTTGGCTAGTACTCTGGCCCTTGGCTAGTACTTTGGCTCATGGCTTGTACTTTTGCTTTTGGCTAGTACTTTGGCTCGTGGCTAGTACTCTGGTTCTTGGCTAGTACTCCAATTTGAGTAGTACTTTTGCTCTTGACTAGTACTTTGGCTCTTGGCTAGTACTTTGGCCCTTGGCTAGCACTCAGGCTCTTGGCTTGTACTTTTGCTCTTGGCTAGTACGTTGGCTCTTTCCTAGTACTCCAGCACTACTAGTACTTCGGCTCTTGGCTTGTACTTTGGCTCTTGGCTTGTACTTTGGCTCTTGGCTAGCACTTTGACTGCTGGCTAGTACTCTGGTTCTTGGCTAGTACTCCAATTTGAGTAGTACTTTTGCTCTTGACTAGTACTTTTGCTCTTGGCTAGTACTTTGGCCCTTGGCTAGCACTCAGGCTCTGGGTAGTACTTTTGCTCTTGGCTAGCACTTTGGCTCTTGGCTAGTACTCCAGCTCGGCTAGTACTTTGGCTCTTGGCTTGTACTTTTGCTCTTGGCTAGTACTTTGGTTCTTGACGAGCACTTTAGCTTGGCTAGTACCTCCGCTCACGAGCTTATATTTCATCTCATCGGTAGTACTTTTGCTCTTGGCTAGTACTTTGGCTCATGGCTTGTACTTTTTGCTAGTACTCTGGCTCTTGGCTAGTACTCTGGCCCTTGGCTAGTACTCTGGCTTTTAGCTTGTACTTTAGGCTCATGGGTAGTACGTTTGCTCTTGGCTAGTACTTTGTCTCTTGGCTAGTACTTTGGCCCTTGGCTAGTACTCAGGCTCTGGGCATGTACTTCAGTCTCTTGGCTAGTACTTTGGCTCTTGGCTAGTACTCCAGCTCGGCTAGTACTTTGTTTCTGGGCTTGTACTTTTGTTCTTGGCTAGTACTTTGGCTCTTGGTAGTAGTGCAGCTCGGCTAGTACTTCAGCTCTTAGCTTGTACTTTTGCCCTTGGCTACAACTTTGGCTCTTGGCTAGTACTCTGCCCCTTGGATAGCACTCAGGCTCTTGGCATGTACTTCAGGCTCATGGGTAGTACTTTTGCTCTTGGCTAGTACTTTGGCTCTTGCCTAGTACTCCAACTCTAGTAGTACTACAGCTCTTGGCTTGTACTTTTGCTCTTGGCTAGTACTTTGGTTCTTGACTAGTACCTTAGCTTGGCTAGTACTTCGGCTCTTGGCTTGTACTTTTGCTCTTGACCAGTGCTTTGGTTCTTGAGTAGCACTTTAGCTTGGCTGCTACCTCCGCTCACGGGCTGATATTTCATCTCATGGGTAGTACTTTTGCTCTTGGTTAGTACTTTGGCTCATGGCTTGTACTTTTGCTCTTGGCTAGTACTTTTGCTCTTGGCATGTACTTCGGGCTCATGGGTAGTACATTTGCTTTTGGATAGTACTTTGGCTCTTGGCATGTACTTCAGCTCAGCTAGTTCTTCGGCTCCTGGTTTGTACTTTTGCTCTTGGCTAGTACTTTGGTTCTTGACTAGCACTTTAGCTTGGCTAGTACCTTCACTCACGGCCTGATATTTCATCTCATGGGTAGTACTTTTGCTCTTGGCTAGTACTCTGGCCCTTAGCTAGTACTTTGGCTCATGGCTTGTACTTTGGCTCTTGGCTAGTACTCTGGCCCTTTGCTAGTACTTCAGCTATTAGTTTGTACTTTAGGCTCATGGGTAGTACCTTTGCCCTTGGCTAGTACTTTAATTCTTGACTAGTACCTTAGCTTGGCTAGCACTCCAATTTGAGTAGTACTCCAGCTCGACTAGTACTTCGGCTCTCGGCTTGTACTTTTGCTCTTGGCTTGTACTTTTGCTCTTGGCTAGTCGTTTTGCTCTTGGCTAGTACTTTGGTTCTTGACTAGCACTTTAGCTTGGCTAGTACCTCCGCTCCCGGCCTGATATTTCATCTCTTGGCTAGTACTTTGGCTAATGGCTTGTACTTTGGCTCTTGGCTAGTACTCTGGCTCTTGGCTTGTACTTTAGGCTCATGGGTAGTACCTTTGCTCTTGGCTAGTACTTTGGCTCTTGGCTAGTACGCCAGCTTGGCTAGTACTATGGCTTTTGGCTTGTACCTTTGCTCTTGGCTAGTACTTTTGGCTTGTACCTTAGCTCTTGGGTAGTACTCTGGCCCTTGGCTACAACTTTGGCTCTTGGCTAGTACTTTGGCCCTTGGCTAGCACTCAGGCTCTTGGCATGTACTTCAGGCTCATGGGTAGTACTTTTGCTCTTGGCTAGTACTTTGGCTCTTGCCTAGTACTCCAGCTCTGGTAGTACTCTTGCTCTTGGCTAGTACTTTGGTTCTTGACTAGTATTTTGGTTCTTGACTAGCACTTTAGCTTGGCTACTACTTCCGCTCACGGCCTGATACTTCATCTCATGGGTAGTACTTTTGCTCTTGGCTAGTACTCTGGCCCTCGGCTAGTACTCTGGCTCTTGGCTTGTACTTTAGGCTCATGGGTAGTACCTTTGCTCTTGGCTAGTACTCCAGCTTGTTTAGTACTATGGCTTTTGGCTTGTACCTTTGCTCTTGGCTAGTACTCTGGCCCTTGGCTAGTACTTTGGCTCATGGCTTGTACTTTTGCTTTTGATTAGTACTTTGGCTCGTGGCTAGTACTCTGGTTCTTGGCTAGCACTCAGGTTCTGGGCATGTACTTTTGCTCTTGGCTAGCCCACTGGCCCTTGGCTAGTACTCCAGCTCGGCTACTACTTCAGCTCTCTACTTGTACGTTGGCTCTTGGCTAGTACGTTGGCTCTTGGCTAGTACTCTCAGCTAGTACTTATGCTCTTGGCTTGTGCTTTTGCTCTTGGCTAGTACTTTTGCTCTTGGCTAGTACTTTAATTCTTGACTAGTACTTTAGCTTGGCTAGCACTCCAATTTGAGTAGTACTCCAGCTCGACTAGTACATCGGCTCTTGGCTTGTACTTTTGCTCTTGGCTTGTACTTTTGCTCTTGGCTAGTACTTTGGTTCTTGACTAGCACTTTAGCTTGGCTAGTACCTCCGCTCACGGCCTGATATTTCATCTCTTGGCTAGTACTCTGGCTCTTGGCTTGTACTTTAGGCTCATGGGTAGTACTTTGGCTCTTGGCTAGTACTTTGGCTCTTGGCTAGTACGCCGGCTCGGCTAGTACTACGGCTTTTGTCTTGTACCTTTGCTCTTGGCCAGTACTTTTGGCTTGTACCTTAGCTCTTGGCTAGTACTCTGGCTCTTGGCTACAACTTTGGCTCTTGGCTAGTACTCTGCCCCTTGGCTAGCACTCAGGCTCTTGGCATGTACTTCAGGCTCATGGGTATTACTTTTGCTCTTGGCTAGTACTTTGGCTCTTGCTTAGTACTCCAGCTCTGGTAGTACTACAGCTCTTGGCTTGTACTTTGGTTCTTGACTAGTACCTTAGCTTGGCTAGTACTTTGGCTCTTGGCTTGTACTTTTGCTCTTGGCTAGTACTTTAGCTTGGCTAGTACCTCCGCTCACGGCCTGATATTTCATCTCTTGGTAGTACTCTGGCCCTTGGCTAGTACTTTGGCTCATGGTTTGTACTTTTGCTTTTGGCTAGTACTTTGGCTCTTGGCTAGTAATCTGGCTCTTGGCTTGTACTTTAGACTCATGGGTAGTACCTTTGCTCTTGGCTAGTACTTTGGCTCTTGGCTAGTACTACGGCTTTTAGCTTGTACGTTTGCTCTTGAATAGTACTTTAATTCTTGACTAGTACCTTAGCTTGGCTAGCACTCCAATTTGAGTAGTACTTTCTTTGGTTAGTACTTTTGCTCTTGGCTAGCACTTTGGCTCTTGGCTAGTACTCCAGCTCGACTAATACTTTGTTTCTGGGCTTGTACTTTTGTTCTTGGCTAGTACTTTGGCTCTTGGTAGTACTGCAGCTCGGCTAGTACTTCAGCTCTTGGCTTGTACTTTTGCTTTTGGCTAGTACTCTGGCCCTTATCTACAACTTTTGCTCTTGGCTAGTACTCTGCCCCTTGGCTAGCACTCCAGCTCTGGTAGTACTTCAGCTCTTGGCTTGTACTTTTGCTCTTGGCTAGTACTTTGACTCTTGGCTAGTACTCCAGCTCTGGTAGTACTACAGCTATTGGCTTGTACTTTGGCTCTTGGCTTGTACTTTTGCTCTTGGCTAGTACTTTGGTTCTTGACTAGTACATTAGCTTTGCTAGTACTCCAATTTGAGTAGTACTTTCTTTGGTTAGTACTTTTGCTCTTGGCTAGCACTTTGGCTCTTAGCAAGTACTCCAGCTTGGCTAGTACTTCAGCTATTGGCTTGTACTTTAGCTTTTGGCTAGTACTCCAGCTCGACTAGTACTTTGGTTCTTGACTTGTACTTTTGCTCTTGGCTAGCACTTTGGCTGTTGGCTAGTACTCTGGTTCTTGGCTAGTACTCCAATTTGGGTAGTACATTTGCTTTTGGATAGTACTTTGGCTCTTGGCATGTACTTCAGCTCAGCTAGTTCTTCGGCTCCTGGCTTGTACTTTTGCTCTTGGCTAGTACTTTGGTTCTTGACTAGCACTTTAGCTTGGCTAGTACCTTCGCTCATGGCCTGATATTTCATCTCATGGGTAGTACTTTTGCTCTTGGCTAGTACTCTGGCCCTTAGCTAGTACTTTGGCTCATGGCTTGTACTTTGACTCTTGGCTAGTACTCTGGCCCTTTGCTAGTACTTCAGCTCTTAGTTTGTACTTTAGGCTCATGGGTAGTACCTTTGCCCTTGGCTAGTACTTTAATTCTTGACTAGTACCTTAGCTTGGCTAGCACTCCAATTTGAGTAGTACTCCAGCTCGACTAGTACTTCGGCTCTCGGCTTGTACTTTTGCTCTTGGCTTGTACTTTTGCTCTTGGCTAGTCGTTTTGCTCTTGGCTAGTACTTTGGTTCTTGACTAGCACTTTAGCTTAGCTAGTACCTCCGCTCCCGGCCTGATATTTCATCTCTTGGCTAGTACTTTGGCTCATGGCTTGTACTTTGGCTCTTGGCTACTACTCTGGCTCTTGGCTTGTACTTTAGGCTCATGGGTAGTACCTTTGCTCTTGGCTAGTACTTTGGCTCTTGGCTAGTACGCCAGCTTGGCTAGTACTACGGCTTTTGGATTGTACCTTTGCTCTTGGCTAGTACTTTTGGCTTGTACCTTAGCTCTTGGGTAGTACTCTGGCCCTTGGCTACAACTTTGGCTCTTGGCTAGTACTTTGGCCCTTGGCTAGCACTCAGGCTCTGGGCATGTACTTCAGGCTCATGGGTAGTACTTTTGCACTTGGCTAGTACTTTGGTTCTTGACGAGCACTTTAGCTTGGCTAGTACCTCCGCTCACGACCTGATATTTCATCTTATGGGTAGTACTTTTGCTCTTGGCTAGTATTTTGGCTCATGGCTTGCACTTTTGCTTTTGGCTAGTACTTTGGCTCTTGGCTAGTACTGTGGCCCTTGGCTAGTACTCCAGCTCGGCTAGTACTTCCACTCACGGCCTGATACTTCATCTCATGGGTAGTACTTTTGCTCTTGGCTAGTACTCTGGCCCTTGGCTGGTACTTTGGCTCATGGCTTGTACTTTTGCTTTTGGCTAGTACTTTGGCTCTTGGCTAGTATGCCAGCTTGGCTAGTACTACGGCTTTTGGCTTGTACCTTTGCTCTTGGCTAGTACTTTTGGCTTGTACCTTAGCTCTTGGGTAGTACTCTGGCCCTTGGCTACAACTTTGGCTCTTGGCTAGTACTTTGGCCCTTGGCTAGCACTCAGGCTCTTGGCATGTACTTCAGGCTCATGGGTAGTACTTTTGCTCTTGGCTAGTACTTTGGCTCTTGCCTAGTACTCCAGCTCTGGTAGTACTCCAGCTCTTGGCTTGTACTTTTGCTCTTGGCTAGAACTTTGGTTCTTGACTAGTATTTTGGTTCTTGACTAGCACTTTAGCTTGGCTACTACTTCCGCTCACGGCCTGATACTTCATCTCATGGGTAGTACTTTTGCTCTTGGCTAGTACTCTGGCACTCGGCTAGTACTCTGGCTCTTGGCTTGTACTTTAGGCTCATGGGTAGTACCTTTGCTCTTGGCTAGTACTCCAGCTTGTTTAGTACTATGGCTTTTGGCTTGTACCTTTGCTCTTGGCTAGTACTCTGGCCCTTGGCTAGTACTTTGGCTCATGGCTTGTACTTTTGCTTTTGGCTAGTACTTTGGCTCGTGGCTAGTACTCTGGTTCTTGGCTAGTACTCCAATTTGAGTAGTACTTTTGCTCTTGACTAGTACTTTGGCTCTTGGCTAGTACATTGGCCCTTGGCTAGCACTCAGGTTCTGGGCATGTACTTTTGCTCTTGGCTAGCCCTTTGGCCCTTGGCTAGTACTCCAGCTCGGCTACTACTTCAGCTCTCTACTAGTACGTTGGCTCTTGGCTAGTACATTGGCTCTTGGCTAGTACTCTCAGCTAGTACTTATGCTCTTGGCTTGTGCTTTTGCTCTTGGCTAGTACTTTTGCTCTTGGCTAGTACTTTAATTCTTGACTAGTACTTTAGCTTGGCTAGCACTCCAATTTGAGTAGTACTCCAGCTCGACTAGTACATCGGCTCTTGGCTTGTACTTTTGCTCTTGGCTTGTACTTTTGCTCTTGGCTTGTACTTTTGCTCTTGGCTAGTACTTTGGTTCTTGACTAGCACTTTAGCTTGGCTAGTACCTCCGCTCACGGCCTGATATTTCATCTCTTGGCTAGTACTCTGGCTCTTGGCTTGTACTTTAGGCTCATGGGTAGTACTTTGGCTCTTGGCTAGTACTTTGGCTCTTGGCTAGTACGCCGGCTCGGCTAGTACTACGGCTTTTGTCTTGTACCTTTGCTCTTGGCCAGTACTTTTGGCTTGTACCTTAGCTCTTGGCTAGTACTCTGGCTCTTGGCTACAACTTTGGCTCTTGGCTAGTACTCTGCCCCTTGGCTAGCACTCAGGCTCTTGGCATGTACTTCAGGCTCATGGGTAGTACTTTTGCTCTTGGCTAAGACTTTGGCTCTTGCTTAGTACTCCAGCTCTGGTAGTACTACAGCTCTTGGCTTGTACTTTGGTTCTTGACTAGTACCTTAGCTTGGCTAGTACTTTGGCTCTTGGCTTGTACTTTTGCTCTTGGCTAGTACTTTAGCTTGGCTAGTACCTCCGCTCACGGCCTGATATTTCATCTCATGGGTAGTACTCTGGCCCTTGGCTAGTACTTTGGCTCATGGCTTGTACTTTTGCTTTTGGCTAGTACTTTGGCTCTTGGCTAGTAATCTGGCTCTTGGCTTGTACTTTAGACTCATGGGTAGTACCTTTGCTCTTGGCTAGTACTTTGGCTCTTGGCTAGTACTACGGCTTTTAGCTTGTACGTTTGCTCTTGAATAGTACTTTAATTCTTGACTAGTACCTTAGCTTGGCTAGCACTCCAATTTGAGTAGTACTTTCTTTGGTTAGTACTTTTGCTCTTGGCTAGTACTTTGGCTCTTGGTAGTAGTGCAGCTCGGCTAGTACTTCAGCTCTTGGCTTGTACTTTTGCTTTTGGCTAGTACTTTGGTTCTTGACTAGTACCTTAGCTTTGCTAGTACTCCAATTTGAGTAGTACTTTCTTTGGTTAGTGCTTTTGCTTATCTACAACTTTTGCTCTTGGCTAGTACTCTGCCCCTTGGCTAGTACTCCAGCTCTGGTAGTACTACAGCTATTGGCTTGTACTTTGGCTCTTGGCTTGTACTTTTGCTCTTGGCTAGTACTTTGGTTCTTGACTAGTACCTTAGCTTTGCTAGTACTCCAATTTGAGTAGTACTTTCTTTGGTTAGTACTTTTGCTCTTGGCTAGCACTTTGGCTCTTAGCAAGTACTCCAGCTTGGCTAGTACTTCAGCTATTGGCTTGTACTTTAGCTTTTGGCTAGTACTCCAGCTCGACTAGTACTTTGGTTCTTGACTTGTACTTTTGCTCTTGGCTAGCACTTTGGCTGTTGGCTAGTACTCTGGTTCTTGGCTAGTACTCCAATTTGGGTAGTACATTTGCTTTTGGATAGTACTTTGGCTCTTGGCATGTACTTCAGCTCAGCTAGTTCTTCGGCTCCTGGCTTGTACTTTTGCTCTTGGCTAGTACTTTGGTTCTTGACTAGCACTTTAGCTTGGCTAGTACCTTCGCTCATGGCCTGATATTTCATCTCATGGGTAGTACTTTTGCTCTTGGCTAGTACTCTGGCCCTTAGCTAGTACTTTGGCTCATGGCTTGTACTTTGACTCTTGGCTAGTACTCTGGCCCTTTGCTAGTACTTCAGCTCTTAGTTTGTACTTTAGGCTCATGGGTAGTACCTTTGCCCTTGGCTAGTACTTTAATTCTTGACTAGTACCTTAGCTTGGCTAGCACTCCAATTTAAGTAGTACTCCAGCTCGACTAGTACTTCGGCTCTCGGCTTGTACTTTTGCTCTTGGCTTGTACTTTTGCTCTTGGCTAGTCGTTTTGCTCTTGGCTAGTACTTTGGTTCTTGACTAGCACTTTAGCTTAGCTAGTACCTCCGCTCCCGGCCTGATATTTCATCTCTTGGCTAGTACTTTGGCTCATGGCTTGTACTTTGGCTCTTGGCTACTACTCTGGCTCTTGGCTTGTACTTTAGGCTCATGGGTAGTACCTTTGCTCTTGGCTAGTACTTTGGCTCTTGGCTAGTACGCCAGCCCAGTGATACTCGGCTTTGGATTGGCTGCTGCTCTTGGCTGAGTACTTTTGGCTTGTACGCCAGCTCTTGGGTAGTACTCTGGCCCGCCAAGCGCAACTGGCTCTTAGTACTTTGGCCTTGGCTGGCACTCGGGCTCTGGGCATGTACTTCAGGCTCGCCGTTAGTACTTTTGCACTTAGCTGGTACTTTGGTTCGCCGTGAGCGCGCTTTGAAAGCGTATCTCAGCTCCGCGACCTGATATTTCATCTTATGGGTAGTACTTTGCTCTTAGCTGAGTATTTTTGGCTCATGGCTTACACTTTTGCTTTTGGCTAGTACTTTTGGCTCTTGGCTAGTACTGTGGCCTGGCTAATTACTCCAGCTTGGCTAGTACCTCCGCTCACGACCTGATATTTCATCTCATGGGTAGTACTTTTGCTCTTGGCTAGTACTCTGGCCCTTGGCTGGTACTTTGGCTCATGGCTTACACTTTTGCTTTTGGCTAGTACTTTGGCTCTTAGCTAGTCCTCTGGCCCTTGGCTAGTACTCTGGCTCTTGGCTAGTACTCTGGCTCTTGGCTTGTACTTTAGGCTCATGGCTTGTACTTTTGCTCTTGGCTAGTACTTTGGCCCTTGGCTAGCACTCAGGCTCTGGGCATGTACTTCAGGCTCTTGGCTAGTACTCCAGCTCGGGTAGTACCTCCACTCACGGCCCGATACTTCATCTAATGGGTAGTACTTTTGGTCTTGACTAGTACTCTGGCCCTTAGCTAGTACTTTGGCTCATGGCTTGTACTTTGGCTCTTGGCTAGTACTCTGGCCCTTAGCTAGTACTTCAGTTCTTGGTTTGTACTTTAGGCTCATGGGTAGTACCTTTTCTCTTGCTAGTACTTTAATTCTTGACTAGTAACTTAGCTTGGCTAGCACTCCAATTTGAGTAGTACTCCAGCTCGACTAGTACTTCGGCTCTTGGCTTGTACTTTTGCTCTTGGCTTGTACTTTTGCTCTTGGCTAGTACTTTGGCTTGTGGCTAGTACTTTTGCTTTTGGCTTCTACTTCAGGCTCATGGGTAGTACTTTTGCTCTTGACTAGTACTTTGGCCCTTGGCTAGCACTCAGGCTCTGGGCATGTACTTCAGGCTCTTAGCTAGTACTTTGGCTCTTGGCTAGTACTTCAGCTCAGCTAGTATCTCCACTCTCGGCCCGATACTTCATCTCATGGGTAGTACTTTTGCTCTTGACTAGTACTGTGGCCCTTGGCTAGTACTTTGGCTCATGGCTTGTACTTTTGCTTTTGGCTAGTACTTTGGCTCTTGGCTAGTACTCTGGCCCTTGGCTTGTACTTTAGGCTCATGAGTAATACTTTTGCTCTTGGCTAGTACTTTGTCTCTTGGCTAGTACTTTGGCCCTTGGCTAGCACTCAGGCTCTGGGCATGTACTTCAGGCTCTTGGCTAGTACTCCAGCTCGGGTAGTACCTCCACTCACGGCCCGATACTTCATCTAATGGGTAGTACTTTTGGTCTTGACTAGTACTCTGGCCCTTGGCTAGTACTTTGGCTCGTGGCTAGTACTTTTGCTTTTGGCTTCTACTTCAGGCTCATGGGTAGTACTTTTGCTCTTGGCTAGTACTTTTGCTCTTGACTAGTACTTTGGCCCTTGGCTAGCACTCAGGCTCTGGGCATGTACTTCAGGCTCTTAGCTAGTACTTTGGCTCTTGGCTAGTACTCCAGCTCGGCAAGTACTTTTGCTCTTGGTGAGTACTTTGGTTCTTGACTAGCACTTTAGCTTGGCTAGTACCTCCGCTCACAGCCTGATACTTCATCTCAAGAGTAGTACTTTTGCTATTGGCTAGTACTCTGGCTCTTGGCTAGTACTTTGGCTCATGGCTAGTACTTTTGCTTTTGGCTAGTACTTTAGCTCTTGGCAAGTACTCTGGTTCTTGGCTAGTACTCTGGCTCTTGGCTTGTACTTTAGGCTCATGGGTAGTACCTTTGCTCTTTGCTAGTACTTTGGCTCTTTGCTAGTACGTTTGCTCTTGGCTAATACTACAGCTTTTGGCTTGTACTTTTCCTCTTGGCTAGTACTTTAATTCTTGACTAGTACCTTAGCTTGGCTAGCACTCCAATTTGAGTAGTACTTTCTTTGGTTAGTACTTTTGCTCTTGGCTAGTACTCCAGCTCGGCTAGTACTTCGGCTCTTTGCTTGTGCTATTGCTCTTGGCTAGTACTTTGGCTCTTTGCTAGTACTCCAGCTCGACTAATACTTTGTCTCTGGGCTTGTACTTTTGTTCTTGGCTAGTACTTTGGTTCTTGACTAGTACCTTAGCTTGGCTAGTACCTCAGCTCACGGCTAGTACTTCAGCTCATGGGTAGTACTTTTGCTCTTGGCTAGTACTCTGGCCCTTGGCTGGTACTTTTGTTCTTGGCTAGTACTTTTGCTCTTGACTAGTGCTTTGGTTCTTGACTAGCACTTTAGCTTGGCTACTACCTCCGCTCACGGCCTGATACTTCATCTCATGGGTAGTACTTTTGCTCTTGACTAGTACTTTGGCCCTTTGCTAGCACTCAGGCTCTGGGCATGTACTTCAGGCTCATGGGTAGTACTTTGGCTCTTGGCTAGCACTTTGGCTCCAGGTCGGCTAGTACTTCGGCTCACGGACCGATACTTCATCTCATGGGTAGTACTTTTGCTCTTGACTAGTACTCTGGCCCTTGGCTAGTATTTTGGCTCATGGCTAGTACTTTTGCTTTTGGCTAGTACTCTGGTTCTTGGCTAGTACTCTGGCTCTTGGCTAGTACTTTTGCTTTGGCTAGTACTCTGGACCTTGGCTAGTATTTTGGCTCATGGCTAGTACTTTTGCTTTTGGCTAGTACTCTGGTTCTTGGCTAGTACTCTGGCTCTTGGCTAGTACTTTTGCTTTGGCTAGTACTCTGGCCCTTGGCTAGTACTCTGGCTTTTGGCTTGTACTTTTGCTCTTGGCTAGTACTTTAATTCTTGACTAGTACCTTAGCTTGGCTAGCACTCCAATTTGAGTAGTACTTTCTTTGGTTAGTACTTTTGCTCTTGGCTAGCACTTTGGCTCTTGGCTAGTACTCCAGCTCGACTAATGCTTTGTCTCTGGGCTTGTACTTTTGTTCTTGGCTAGTACTTTAGCTCTTGGTTAGTACTCTGGCTCATGGCTAATACTTTTGCTCGAATAGTACTTTGCTTGACTAGAACTTTTGCTCATGGCTAGTATTTTGGCGCTTGGCTAGACCTCTGGCCCCTGGCTAGTACTCTGGCTTTTGTCTTGTACTTTAGGCTCATGGGTAGTACCTTTGCTCTTGGCTAGTACTTTGGCTCTTGGCTAGTACTCCAGCTCGGCTAGTACTACGTCTTTTGGCATGTACTTTTGCTCTTGGCTAGTACTTTGGTTCTTGACTAGTACCTTAGCTTTGCAAGAACTTAAATTTGAGTAGTACTTTCTTTGGTTAGTACTTTTGCTCTTGGCTAGTACTTCGGCTCACGGACCGATACTTCATCTCATGGGTAGTACTTTTGCTCTTGACTAGTACTCTGGCCCTTGGCTAGTATTTTGGCTCATGGCTAGTACTTTTGCTTTTGGCTAGTACTCTGGTTCTTGGCTAGTACTCTGGCTCTTGGCTAGTACTTTTGCTTTGGCTAGTACTCTGGACCTTGGCTAGTATTTTGGCTCATGGCTAGTACTTTTGCTTTTGGCTAGTACTCTGGTTCTTGGCTAGTACTCTGGCTCTTGGCTAGTACTTTTGCTTTGGCTAGTACTCTGGCCCTTGGCTAGTACTCTGGCTTTTGGCTTGTACTTTTGCTCTTGGCTAGTACTTTAATTCTTGACTAGTACCTTAGCTTGGCTAGCACTCCAATTTGAGTAGTACTTTCTTTGGTTAGTACTTTTGCTCTTGGCTAGCACTTTGGCTCTTGGCTAGTACTCCAGCTCGACTAATGCTTTGTCTCTGGGCTTGTACTTTTGTTCTTGGCTAGTACTTTAGCTCTTGGTTAGTACTCTGGCTCATGGCTAATACTTTTGCTCGAATAGTACTTTGCTTGACTAGAACTTTTGCTCATGGCTAGTATTTTGGCGCTTGGCTAGACCTCTGGCCCCTGGCTAGTACTCTGGCTTTTGTCTTGTACTTTAGGCTCATGGGTAGTACCTTTGCTCTTGGCTAGTACTTTGGCTCTTGGCTAGTACTCCAGCTCGGCTAGTACTACGTCTTTTGGCATGTACTTTTGCTCTTGGCTAGTACTTTGGTTCTTGACTAGTACCTTAGCTTTGCAAGAACTTAAATTTGAGTAGTACTTTCTTTGGTTAGTACTTTTGCTCTTGGCTAGTACTTTGGTTCTAAACTAGTACCTTAGCTTGGCTAGTACTTTTGCTCTTGGCTTGTACTTTTGCTCTTGGCTAGTACTTTGGTTCTTAACTAGTACCTTAGCTTGGCTAGTACCTCGGCTCATGGCTAGTACTGCAGCTGATGTGTAGTACTTTAGCTCTATGCTAGTACTCTGGCTCTTGGCTAGTACTTTGGCTCATGGCAAGTACTTTTTCTTGCCTAGTACTTTTGCTCTTGGCTTGTACTCCTAGCTCATGGCTAGTACTTTTGCTAGGATATTACTTTGCTTGGCTAGCACTTCTGCTCTTGGGTAGTACTCTTCCTTGCCTATACTTTTAATTTTGGTTAGTACTCTGACTTTTGGTTAGTACTTCGGCTCATGGCCTGCACTTTTGCTTGGCTAGTACTCCAGCTCAAGTAGTACTTCAACTTTTGGTTAGTACTCCTGCTTGGCTAGTACTACTCCTGCTTGACTAGTACTCCAGATCAAGTAGTACTTTGGGTCTTGGCGAGTACTTTGGCTTTTGGCTCGCACTCCATCTCGAGTAGTACTCTGGTTCTTGGCTAGTATTTCAACTCGGTTAATAATTTGGCTCTTGACTAGTACTCATGCTAGGCTAGTACCCCTGCTCAGTTAGCATTCCAGCTCTCGGTTGGTATTCCGCCTTGGTTAGTACTGCAGCTCTCGGCTACTATTTCAGCTGTCGGCTAGTACTTCAGCTTTGCTAGTAATCTTGACCAGCTAATATTCCAGCTCTTATTATTATTATTATTATTATTATATTACAGATTAAGAACAGCACACACATAAAAAGAATGTTTTGCACTTTATAAGGCTACTTAATATCATCTTAGCGAACAAATATGGAGATTCAATTCCACCGTGTGGCCATATTGTGTTAAGCCCTCCACTACTTCACAGTACCCCAATATCGGTGGGTCCTACACTAATTCCAACGTGGAGACAGATTAAAGAGCATTGTGAATATATAATGCAATATTAATGTGATAAACACAATTCAATTCAGTGTCTAAACTAAATAATTAAAGTGATGGTGCTCTGATGTATATACTCACAATGCATATAATATATCTGCTCTATGAAAATTATAATAATAGTGACATTACTATCCAAAAACCTCCTCAAATAAATACCTTCTTGTAGTCACCTCCAAAGGGGCCTCTGAAGTATTCCTGCTCGGCTAGTATTCCTGCTCGGCTAGTACTTCACGCTCTCAGCTAGTATTCCTGCTCGGCTAGTACTTCACGCTCTTGGCCAGTACTTTGCGCTCTCGGCTAGTATTCCTGCTCGGCTAGTACTTTGCGCTCTCGGCTAGTATTCCTGCTCGGCTAGTACTTTGCGCTCTCGGCTAGTATTCCTGCTCGGCTAGTACTTTGCTCTCTCGGCTAGTATTCCTGCTCGGCTAGTATTTGCCTCTCGGCTAGTATTCCTGCTCGGCTAGTACTTTGCGCTCTCGGCTAGTATTCCTGCTCGGCTAGTACTTTGCGCTCTCGGCTAGTATTCCTGCTCGGCTAGTACTTTGCGCTCTCGGCTAGTATTCCTGCTCGGCTAGTACTTTGCGCTCTCGGCTAGTATTCCTGCTCGGCTAGTACTTTGCGCTCTCGGCTAGTATTCCTGCTCGGCTAGTACTTTACGCTCTCGGCTAGTATTCCTGCTCGGCTAGTTTGGCCTTCCACACATTTCCTGCTTTAGTCAATAAATAACTAAATATTTCGGGGCAGGAGGGGAATAATACAGCTAGCTCAGCTCCCCCTTTATGGGCAGTTTTCCTCAACACAGATCACTTTCACCTGCTGATGGGCAGTGCATGAAAAGTGCTTCCCTGCAGTATGCAGCATTCATGTGCTGCTGGAAGGCAATCAGTTCATACCTGATATAAAGCAGCAAAGCTCCCAGACTCCGCTAAGCTCCGCCTCCGCACTCTGATTGACGTATGTTGACATCCCTGGTTGCTATGGTGACGGGATGCCTAGCACGGTTGCCATGGTTTCCCAGACGCTGCTGAGTGACATTCCACTGCAATACCGGCGCCGGCCAGTAGGTGGCGCTGTGTGGAGAGAGGCAGGGATAGGAAGTGACATCACCCCCCCTCTCTCTACTCTCTGATTCCGCGGGGGAGCAGCTCTGAACTCTATCAGGCAGCAAGTTCAGCTCCAGCCTGTAATCAGCCAACAGATCAGGTAAGTGAGGGATGGGGGGACACAAGTAGGAGGGCAAGGAGAGACATATAGGGGTTAATATACTGAGACAGAGACACAGATAGGGGTTAATATACTGAGACAGAGAGAGACAGATAGGGGTTAATATACTGAGACAGAGAGAGACAGATAGGGGTTAATATACTGAGACAGAGACACAGATAGGGGTTAATCTACTGAGACAGAGACACAGATAGGGGTTAATATACTGAGACAGAGACACAGATAGGGGGTTAATATACTGAGACAGAGAGACAGATAGGGGTTAATATACTGAGACAGAGACACAGATAGGGGTTAATATACTGAGACAGAGACACAGATAGGGTTAATATACTGAGACAGAGACACAGATAGGGGTTAATATACTGAGACAGAGACACAGATAGGGGTTAATATACCGAGACAGAGACACAGATAAGGGTTAATATACCGAAACAGAGACAAAGATAGGGGTTAATATACTGAGACAGAGAGACAGATAGGGGTTAATATACTGAGACAGAGACACAGATAGGGGTTAATATACTAAGACAGAAAGAGAGACAGATAGGGGTTAATATACTGAGACAGAGAGAGACAGATAGGGGTTAATATACTGAGACAGAGACAGATAGGGGTTAATATACTGAGACAGAGACACAGATAGGGGTTAATATACTGAGACAGAGACAGATAGGGGTTAATATACTGAGACAGAGACAGATAGGGGTTAATATACTGAGACAGAGACACAGATAGGGGTTAATATAATGAGACAGAGAGACAGATAGGGGTTAATATACTGAGACAGAGACACAGATAGGGGTTAATATACTGAGACAGAGACACAGATAGGGGTTAATATACTGAGACAGAGACACAGATAGGGGTTAATATACTGAGACAGAGAGAGACAGATAGGGGTTAATATACTGAGACAGAGAGAGACAGATAGGGGTTAATATACTGAGACAGAGAGAGACAGATAGGGGTTAATATACTGAGACAGAGAGAGACAGATAGGGGTTAATATACTGAGACAGAGAGAGACAGATAGGGGTTAATACACTGAGACAGAGACACAGGGGTTAATATACAGACACAGAGATAGGGGTTGATATACTGAGACAGAGACACAGATAGGGGTTAATATACTGAGACAGAGACACAGATAGGGGTTAATATACTGAGACAGAGACACAGATAGGGGTTAATATATTGAGACAGAGACACAGATAGGGGTTAATATACTGAGACAGAGACACAGATAGGGGTTAATATACGGAGACAGAGAGACAGATAGGGGTTAATATACGGAGACAGAGAGACAGATAGGGGTTAATATACTGAGACAGAGAGACAGATAGGGGTTAATATACTGAGACAGAGAGACAGATAGGGGTTAATATACTGAGACAGAGACACAGATAGGGTTAATATACTGAGACAGAGAGAGACAGATAGGGGTTAATATACTGAGACTGAGAGACAGATAGGGTTAATATACTGAGACAGAGAGACACAGATAGGGGTTAATATACTGAGACAGAGAGACATAGATAGGGGTTAATATACTGAGACAGAGAGACAGATAGGGGTTAATATACTGAGACAGAGACACAGGGGTTAATATACTGAGACAGAGAGAGACAAATAGGGGTTAATATACTGAGACAGAGATTGGGGTTAATATACTGAGACAGATAGGGGTTAATATACCGAGACAGAGAGACAGATAGGGGTTAATATACTGAGACAGAGAGACATAGATAGGGGTTAATATACTGAGACAGAGAGACATAGATAGGGGTTAATATACTGAGACAGAGACACAGATAGGGGTTAATATACTGAGACAGAGACACAGATAGGGGTTAATATACTGAGACAGAGAGAGTCAGATAGGGGTTAATATACTGAGACAGAGAGTCAGATAGGGGTTAATATACTGAGACAGAGAGAGACAGATAGGGGTTAATATACTGAGACAGATAGGGGTTAATATACTGAGACAGAGACACAGATAGGGGTTAATATACTGAGACAGAGACACAGATAGGAGTTAATATACTGAGACAGAGAGAGACAGATAGGAGTTAATATACTGAGACAGAGACACAGATAGGAGTTAATATACTGAGACAGAGACACAGATAGGGGTTAATATAAAATAGAGGAACGGTAAGTGGGAATAAAAGTGCTTAAAGTCGTGCAGGCTAGCCACTCCAAAATAGGGATCACTCCCAATCCCAAACAGTACAATCCAACAAATTAGTATAGTTAAAAAACATATACCACCGGGGGCGCCACAATCACACACGTGTAATTATATTTACCAAATAGTAGACACAAGGTATCATGTAAAGAGATAAAAATGGAACAGTATATAGTGAAGTATTTAATGGTACAAATACAAATATTAAAAAAGATAAAAAATACACTCACAAAAGTATTGGCACAATAGGGACATATGTCTAAATTGTGCTATAAAAGCTTGTCAGCCCCTTGGGCTAAATACCCTTTGTACAGTGGATCCGATTTCTCCAGATTCAGTAATGGTCAATCCTTATTCAGCTTGAGTCCAAATCTGTCCAATAAATATCAATAGGGGTGTTTAAGCTGCTCGACGCGTTTCGTCTCACCGACTTTCTCAAGAGCTGTACATGGCTTCTTTCTTCCGGCTTTTTAAATCCTGTGTTTCGCGCGTTCTTTTCATTGCGCGCATGCGCATCGTGGCTAAAATGTCCATACCCATAGCCGCGCGTGCGCATGTGTTCCACCTTGGAACGCAAACAACTTTATCAGCAATTTGTGCCGGAACACACTTCCGTATTAGACCACCGGGTCCTACGGAATAGTGTGAAAGCACTCAGGCACTGTTATATATTAAAAAATTATATCATATCACATTTATATTTAACATTATATGTGACAAAAACAACTATTTATCTAATCTACTATATTATACATATAGTACAATCTATTATATTATACATCAAAAATTACTAGTAACATACGGAAATACATAAATCATAGTATATAGCTAGAGACAGTTAAGGTATATAACCCATCAATTGCATTATACATCACTAATACAGATGGCAAAAAATATGGACATTTAGAGATATGGAATTATAAATCTCTGAAACAGAAGATGATAGTATATATTAATAGACTCATATCCAAAAGAATACAATTCAAGTTATAACCATATGTGGTCATCATTTTCTAATTTTTAATTTTTAAATTTTTAAAGAGGTATGGCAAGGGCACCATCAGATTTAAAATATCAAAAAAGAGGGATAAATTTTGCCTATCTAAAAGTAGGTCAATAAAAATAAAAATAAAAAATAAAATATAAAAGACAGAAGTATAAAAACAGGGTACATAAATCAGTCCATAAAGACTAATATATCTAGATCTACATTTAACCCTTTTGTTGTTTTGAGTCTATAAATCCACTCCGTTTCTTTCATAGCCAGCGCTTTTTCTATATCTCCTCCTCTCCAATGTGGGGTTATAGTGTCTATCCCTATACATCTAAAATCTTGGAAACTAAAATCAGAGCAGTTTATACAATGTCTAGGGACGCTATGTTTTATATTTCCTCTTTTTATCCCATTAAAATGTTCCAAAATCCTAATGTGCAATTTTCTTATTGTGCGACCTATGTATTGTATACCGCATTTACACTCCAATAAGTAAATTACATTTTTTGTTTGACAATTTATAAAATGCTTTATTTTAAAAACTTCTTTTGTGGCAGTGCATATAAATTCTGTTGTTTTTTGTTTTTGGAACTTACATGTACTACATTGTCCACATTTAAAAAAACCTTTTGGTTTTTCTTTAAGAAAATTGTTACCTGAAGTTTCTGTTTTCTCCAAGGTGTCTCTCCGTGGTAAAGCGCTGGGAGCTAAAATCGATTTAAAATTCTGAGTTTTTTTATAAATGATCTGGGGTTTACTTGGTAAAATATTAGTTAAAAATTGATCCTGTTTTAAAATAGGCCAAATTTTTTTAATAATTTTCTCGATGGTGTGTGCTTTACTATTATATCTAGTTAAAAACGAAATGTTATAGTCTTTGTTATCTTTCTTATGTACCTTTTTATTTTTTAAAATTTCTACTCTGTCTTTAATTTCTACTTGTTTTTCTGAGTCTATCAACAATCTTTGAGGGTAATGTCTTTTCTCAAATTTTTCGTTTAGTACTTTGACCTGTTCTTTAAAGTCCTTTTTGTTAGTACAATTTCTAAGGAGTCTTGTTTGCTGTCCTTTTGGTATATTATTAAGCCAATTAGGATGGTGGCAGCTAGAGTACTCTATAAAGCTGTTCCCATCTGTTGGTTTAAAATATGTTTTATTGCAAACGACTCCCGAGGAAAACCTCAACCCATAAGTATTGACATTAATATATGATAGGAATTCTTCTAAAAGTGGTCTCTCTCCCTCCCAAATAATAAGAACGTCGTCGATATATCTTTTCCAGAGCACCAGGTTCGCACCGTAGGGATTATTGTCCCAAATGTTTTTAGCTTCCCAGTCCGCTACAAATATATTGGCGTAGCTCGGTGCAAACCTGGTGCCCATGGCAGTTCCACATGTCTGAAGGTAATAATAACCTTCAAACCAAAAAAAATTGTGGAAAAGAATAAAACGAATCATATTTACAATCAAAGTGGCTTGTGCTTCATGCATATTTTCATCCTTTTCTAAAATCTCTTTAATGGCTCTAATTCCTTTTTCATGGTCTATTGACGTGTATAAAGATGCTACGTCTACCGTGGCCCAGATATAGTTATCCTTCCACGTTAGACCTTCCACATCTGTAATAATCTGACTTGAATCTTTAATATAGGAACGAGTCATTAAAACATATTTTTGTAGAAAATGATCTACATATTCTGAGACATTACTCGTCAATGATCCAATGCCACTGATTATAGGTCTACCTGGGGGTTAGTGAGGGACTTATGAATTTTTGGTAGATAATAAAATATAGCCATTTTAGGGGATTTAATAAAAAGATATTCAAACTCGTCTTTGGTAATGATATTTTTATTTTGTCCTTCCAACAGCATTTTAAAAAGTTCCTTTTTATATGCCTCCATTGGATTAGATTTTAAGACTATGTATGTATCCTTATCATCTAGAATTCTAGACGCTTCCCTCATATAATCCTCACGATTTAAGATGACTATACCCCCTCCCTTATCTGCTTGTTTTATAACGAGCTCATGGTTCTCTTTGAGTTGTTTTAAGGCAATATTTTCTTTTTTGGTAAGGTTATCTTTTCCTTTGTCTTTTGTTAGATTCTCAAATTCTTTTAAAATCATATCGCTAAAAACCGGAATGAAGTTCCCTTTTTCCCAGGTTGGAAAAAATTTGGATTTATGTTTTAAACCCGAATGTACTATCTGTGGAGATAAAGGTTCCACATTCTCCTCCTTGGTGCCCTTGCCATATTCCTCAACCTCTTTTTTCTTCTTTTCAAAGAAGCGTTTAATAGTCAGTTTTCTCATAAATTTTTGAGTGTCTATAAATAGTTCAAATTGATTTGGACCCTTTTGTGGGGCAAATTTTAATCCTTTATCTAAGATCTTAATTTCAGCTTTATCTAGTTCATGTTTAGACAGGTTAAAGATGCCTTCCCAATTGTCTGAAGATCTTATATCATCTGACTTATTTAATATTCTGACATCTCCCCCTCTTCTAGATCCTCTAGCCCTCCTACGGCTCCTATGAGTTTTCTCTTTTTGGGTGGGGTTTGGGCTGTGTTTAGTGGGGCAAATCTGTTCCTTTGTTGCCAATAATTCTTTATTGGACTTTTCTTTTGTCTTCTTCCTAAAAAATCCCCTTGTGTCCTTTTAGAACTATCTCTTATCCTATCTGTCTCAGATATATAAAAATAGGGATAGAAAGGAGGTGGAAAAACCCTATAAAACCAGGTGGAACACTCCTACACAATTTGAAAGAAATAAATATGAAAATCCCGTAGTAAGACGAAAAGAGAATTTAAGATTTACTGAGACAGATAGGGGTTAATATAATGATTGTAGGATGTATATTTATATGCACATATAGATTTTTTATTTCTTTAATATTTTTATTTCTATTTCTATTTTATTCATTTTATATTTATACTTATATTTATATTTATTTTTATTTTTATTTATATTTATATATTCATTTTTTCTATTTAGATATATATGTGTATTTTATGCCCACACCCTCCAATGCAGCCCCCTATGCTTCGTTCTTGTGTTCAGATGTCTCAGGCTGTTTTTTGGTCTTTCGTTTTATATTTTGTCTAGGTTTCGATCTTTTGCCATGTGCGCATGCGCGCTTCTCGCACGCATGCGCAATAGAAATACGGAACTGTCTCTTCAATTTTTCGTCATATCCTTGCGTCTTTGTGCGTTCCACGGATGGAACGCACGCCGATCAACAGAAGAACGCAATCAAGAGGAGATTTCTACCGGTATAAAAACCGGAGAAATGGAAGTATAGAAGCATCCCTGATGAAGTCCTACACCCTACAGGACGAAACGCGTTGGATTTCTATATTGGACTTATTTTATATTGTTTTAATTGTTTTATTTGTATTTTTGGCTACTCATTTATAACTACTCCTGTTCATCCCTATTCCTGGATTGATAACAACATTGCATGGAGTTCCAAGTTATTGAGAGATACGCTCTTTGTGATTTACACACATGTAAGTGTGACCAATAAATGTGATTTTGTACTTTTTATAACAAACTTCACTATTCTGTTTTTTCCTTTATTTTTATATATCCCATGAGGTAATTCTCTAATTCATCCATCGGATTACATACTGCCCCTGGGTGGGCGAGAAGCTCTATTTCACGCGCGTTTGTGAGTGCATCTATAATCATTTTTATTCATAAAGTTGAATTACTTAACTGTATCACGCTATGTCAAATTTCTGATTTTTATACAGAATTCATACGGATTTCACTTTCCATCAGGTTGTTATATATTTTATATAGTAACCTACACGTATTCTGGGTGTTTTCCACTTTTTCATTATTTCACATTGTTTCTTGGGTGTCTGTGAGGTACACCTAGGAATTCTTCCAGTTATACGTTTTATTTTGTAGTGTATATACTATTTTCTGTTTATATGATAGGGGTTAATATACTGACAGAGAGACAGACGGGGTTAATATAATGAGACAGTGAGACAGATAGGGGTTAATATTCTGAGAGAGAGACAGATTGGGGTTAATTTACTGAGACAGATGGGTGTAGGGTATCCCAGTGTGCCAGATTGCTCGGTACAGTCCCGCATTATGTGTGTCTGTCCCGGGTCCGGGCACTTTAATTCTGGGACAATGTAATGTCCCAGAATGAGCTGGTGCCCGCTGGCTTCCCCACTATGCCAGCGCTGCGGCTCCCCATTTGCTGCCCGCCGGTGGAGATGTCCCTCTCTCCCTCCCCTCCCAGCGCTTCGAGGAAGTGAGGTCACACGCCATGATTTGAAACCTATCTCGATATAAATAGGTATACCAGTAAATTCTGTTTAAAATTTTTTTTTAAGAGGAAAGAAACACAAACACCTTTTAATCCGAACATTATTCAAAATGACAATCTGGACATCATACATTTAAATTGAAAGAGTAAATCTAATTTTGATCCTGTGTTTTTAAAATCGGATAATATGAAGGTTTTTGAACGTGCATGTCTTGAAGAAATCTATAAAATAAAACCCTTATCTAAGTACTGTCAAAACCTTACATTTCAGGAAAAACAAGCTATAGAGGAGATACAAAAGGACCCAACAATAGTAGTGAAACCAGCGGACAAAAGGGGGGTGGGAGTTGTGATTCTAGATAAAGTGCAATATTTGTAAGAGAGAGAACGACAATTAGGGGATAAAAACACATACAAGAAAATTAAATAAAGACCCAACAAGTGACATCAAAGAAGTGTATACAACATATCTGAAAGAAGTACTCAGTAATGGTATTATTAATGAAGGAGAAATGTCCTTCTTACTGTAAGAACATCCGAGAATACCAGGAATATACATACTTCTGAAAATACATAAGGACCCCACTAATCCCCCTGGATGTCCAATAATATCAGGCATTAATTCAGTCCTATCGACTTTCATCTCCAACCTTTAGTTAAAAAGAGCCAATCATATCTCCATGATACGATGAATTTACTAAATATTCTTAAGGATTTCAAATGGGAAAAAGACTATTTCTTAGTTACATGCGATGTAACCAGCCTTTACACAATAATTGAGCATAAAAAAGGATGCAAGGCTATAAAATGTTCCCTAGACCAATCTAACCTTTATAAGGAGACCCAGAGAGATTTTATTTAACGGGGTATCAAGATGATACTTGAAAATAATTATTTCTGGTTTGAGAACGACTTTTATATGCAAATGAAAGGAACAACAATGGGAACCAGGTTCGCACTGAGTTATGCTAATTTGTTCATGATTCATTGGGAACAACAATTTATTTATCAAGACCATGAATTCAGTGCGAACCTGGTTCTATATAAAAGATATATAGATGATATTTTCATAATTTGGAAGGGATCAGATACTTTATTTGACACGTTTTTTAATACTCTCAACACCAATGACAGGGGAATTATTTTAACTAAGAATATTAGTAAAAACAACATAGTTTTTTTTAGTTTTAAACATTTATATTTTAAACGATCAAATAAAGACCCAAAGTTTTTTTAACCCCTTAAGGACCAAACTTCTGAAATGAAAGGGAATCATGACATGTCACACATGTCATGTGTCCTTAAGGGGTTAAACAAGTCGACGTTAACAGCTATATTGAAATTAAAAGCTGTCACCATCAACCTTGGCTCTTCAATATCCCTAAGGGACAGTTCTTGAGGATGAGGAGAAACTGTTCAAATCTCCTGGATTTTTATTCACAAGCATCCACTTTAAAAGAACAATTTGTAGAAAAAGGGTATGATGAGACGGTTTTAGAAAAACAAATTAAAGACATTGCCGCTATAGAAAGATCACCACTTTTTAAATTATGGGAAAAAGAACAAAATTAAAGATCTCTCTAAAGACCATATCCCATTCATCTTTAACTATTCAAGTGATGTGGGAAAAGTAAAGCATATTATAAGAAAAAAATGGCACATTCTTAGACAAGAACATGAAATAAAAGAATTTATTGGCGAGAAACCCAAGTTTATTTTTAGGGAGGCTAAAAATTTCAAACAAAAATTGACAAAAGGTTTTCTAGAAAAATAGGCCCTGAAGGCTGCAAATAACTTCCTAACTACGTGGGCACAAAACCAAGAGGCCTTTTATCACTGCGGCTCGTGCAATGCATGCATTAATTCAAACACAATTAATAAAAATATAAAATAATTTGTTTCCACGGTAACCGATAAAAAGTATAAAATTAAAACTTTCACTTCATGTCATACCAAAATTTTAATTTATTTAATAAAATGTATATGTGGTTATCAGTATGTCGGCAAGACATCTAGAATGATTAAAACTAGGATTAGTGAGCACATTAGAAATATTAACCCCTTAAGGAACGAGGACGGTTCAGGACCGTCATCGGCATTTTTACATTGCCGACCGATGACGGTCCTGAACCATCCTAACGGTCTTAGTGACTTACCCGATCGCCGTTGTTCCCCTGGCGGCGATCAGCGTTGCTCCCGGTGTGGGGAGACTGCCTGCAACCCAGACAGTTTCCCCACACCGGATTAGGACCCCTGGGTCCATGTGATCGCTCAACAGAGCAATCACATGGTCACAATAGGTGTCCATGTGTCTGCCTGCAGGGGGACTGCCTGTGCTGACAGTCTCCCTGCAACTGTAAAATCATTAAAAAATAAAGTTAAAAATTATTATATTTATGCTATATAGACATATATTATATCTATATAATATGTCTATATATCATATATATAATGTCATACTAAGTGTATTTATATATTAATATCAAAATACACTTATAATTAAATTACACACGTGTGTGTGTATATATATATATATATATATATATATATATTGATCATCATCCTGATGAAAGTCTGTGATACACACTGAAACGTTGATTTTTATTTTGAGCTAATAAAAGCTAAGTTTTATTCATTCAACTTGCTATCTTGTACTTTTGGCTATAATATATATTGTGTATATATATATTATAAAATACAAATAATAAGTAATTTAAATTAAATAAAAAAATGTAAAAATAATAATAAAAATTTTAAAAATTATATATCTATATGAAATTTTATTCTAACTGTATTTTGATATTAATATATATATTTATATCAAAATACACTTAGAATGAAATTGTGTGTGTGTGTATATATATATATATATATATATATATATATCTCTATGTATATATAAATAAATTATATAAATATACACGTAGACTTCAGATATATAAATATGCATATATATTTAAATTCTGTGCGTATTTATGTAATATTTTTACATAATTAAGTAATTTTATTGATTGCAATTTGAGGGACCTGCCTGCCAACTCAGGTCGAAAGTCCAGAGAATTTAATTTGCTAGCACTGTATTTTACCCTGTAACGTTCTACGATACCCTAAAACCTGTACATGGGGGGTACTGTTTTACTCGGGAGACTTCGCTGAACACACATATTAGTGATTCAAAACAGTAAAACATATCAAAGCGATGATATTGTCAATGAAAGTGACTTTTTTTGCATTTTTTTCACACACAAACAGCATTTTTACTGATGATATAATTGTTGTGATACGTTTTCCAGTTTTGAAATACTAATATTTGTGTTCAGCAAAGTCTCCTGAGTATAACAGTACCCCCTATGTACAGGTTTTATAATGTTTTTGAAAGTTACAGGGTCAAATATATGGGTCAAATATTTTTACATTGAAAATGGCCAGGTTGGTTATGTTGCCTTTGAGAGCGTATGGTAGCCCAGGAATGAGAATTACCCCCATGATGGCATACCATTTGCAAAAGTAGACAACCCAAGGTATTGCAAATGGGGTATGTCCAGTCTTTTATAGTAACCACTTAGTCACAAACACTGGCCAAAATTTGCATTCAATTTAGTTTTTTACTTTTTTCACACACAAACAAATATGAACGCTAACTTTGGCCAGTGTTTGCGACTAAGTGGCTACTAAAAAAGTCTGGACATACCCCATATTGAATACCCTGGGTTGTCTACTTTAAAAAAAAATATGTACATGTGGGCTGTTATTCAAAGATTTATGACAGATAATAGTGTTACAATGTCACTATTGATAAATTTCATTATATATCATCATATTTTTTTCATTTTTGTTAAATTAAATTACATGAGATTATATAAATAATGGTATGTAAAGAAAGCCCATTTTGTCCTGAAAAAAACAATATATAATTTGTATGGGAACAGTAAATGAGAGAGCCGAAAATTATAGCTAAACACAAACACCACAAAAGTGTAAAAAGATGCCTGGTCGCAAATGTACAACATCGCAAAAACAGGCCAGTCCTTAAGGGGTTAAGAAAGGTTTCATAAATCATAGTGTATCTAAGCACTTTTTAGAAAAACACAATTCAGACCCTAGCACTTTAGAATTTTATGGAATAGAAAAAGTAATCAATCATTGGAGAGGGGGAGACTTAGCTAAAAAATTGAGCCTACAGAAATCAAAATGGATTTTTGAGATGAGGACATTAACCCCTCTAGGGCTCAATATAGATTTTGAGATCAATTGTATTTTATGATTTTTATTCTGTGTTCTCTGTTGTCAGGGTATTTATATCGGCAGACATCTTGTGCTATGATAGAAATTAAAAGTGTATATGCTGAGTCACTTTTGAATAGAGCAGACTCCATTTTGTTATTTTCAAGCTAACAAAAGACACAAGATTTCTATCTGTAAAACTAACCACTTTCCCAGAGCTAAAGGAATGCATAGTATATACAAACCAAGTGATAAGGAGAACGGGGGTTGGACAGACTGTCTAAAATGTTAATGGAATAGATGCATATCTAAACACAGACATTTGTGACAGAGGAGATTAAATAATAAAATTTTACTTTCTATATGTACAAGATCCCATTGTAAGTTATGGGTCAAAACTTAGTTATAACTGTCATATTAGAAATTATAGCAGAATTTGCCAGACACATAGTCTGGACAAAACTTAAGGAAACTGTTTGATCTGACAGAAAACTTAAATTATAGCAACCATATAGATAAACCAAAATGACGTCAAAATAGCCACCAGGAAAAGTTAACTCTTTCCTGGATAAGTATGTTTAGTGGGACAAGACTGCCCTCTATAGACCAAATACTTAAATTGTCAAAAGGAAGGTAACCACACCCCCAGTGTTTCTATTGGGTTATCAACTAATGACGTACAGAGAGTCTGGCCCTTTAAAAGTTAAGACAAAGAGAGGAGAAGGGGAAAGGAAAAAGAGAGAGAGGAATTGGAAGTTTGGGGACTCCAACTCGGACATGCAGAGAAACCCAGGACAACATCTGAGACTAACACTCTACTCTTAAAACGCTAACACTTAGAATTTTACTGACTTTCTAACCAACACCACCTTTCACCATAACTCATGCACCTACAGACATCCAAATAAGTTCCTGAGACTATCTACCAATCGGATGAAATATCTACTCAACTGGTACTGGTTTCATTTAATTAATTAAATCAATTAAAATGTACTAATAGCATTATATGACTGGATAAAGCACGGTCAGATTTCCATATTTAGATATCTTAGTTAACTAAAGAATATATAGTTATAAACATTCCATTCTGCAGGTGGAATTAAGAATAGTTATATATTAATGTGATATTATCACGTGTTAGCATACCGCTGTTTTTATCCAGGTGTATTGATTTGCTCTAAAATAAGATGATATCTTTTAGACAAATTAAAAATCTGCTTATAAAATCTGGTAGTGTAGAATATTGCATATTCTGTATGTTCCTATTCAAATACATATTAAGGTGTGGCTGCCTAATGGGTTAAACAGAACAGATGGTGTTGGCTATTCTGTAATATGAGGTCTCTGGAATTTGCTGTATAAGAGATTTGAGGCGGTCTTTATATAGGGAACTTCCTTATATGGCAGGGTCTAAACTAAACATTATGACGTAATTTGGGGTATATAGAGTCAAGGACAAAGGATAACAGGCTCTCTTCCTGCTACGATCCGTTTGCTCTCCTCTCTGATGTCAAGGCGACTCTCTGTAACATCGTTAAGAATTACCATCTGTTAAGTATATATAACTGTTTCCTGTTGAATGTAGAATAAATACTCATTTTTTATAAAGAACGTCAGATTGCGTATTACTAATTTTCAATAATATAGACATATATTATTGTGGCGAGCATTTGGCCCAAGACGTATATATATCAATCAACTGAAGACAAGAAGAAATATCTATATATATATATATACATACAAGACTTATTCAACTATAGAAAAACACAGCCAGTTATTACAGGTAGGTTCTCTTATTGGATGGTTCCAGGAAATGACTAATGAACTGGTTTAAATGTTATTTTATTTAAAATTACATAAGAATAGATCTTAATTACCTAGGAGATCTAGCCAGCATTGAAAGGGTTATTCAGTGATCTAACTGTTAGCCAGGGTTTTATGGCCCTTCGCTGTGAAAAGCTTTGCTTTCTATGTCTGCGAAAGATAGTCATAAATCGTTTAAGTCTTGACAGAAAATGCTGTTTAGCCATTGAAACGTGTATAGCCATTCCTTTGTATTGCATACCATTTTATACTGGATATTCATTGATTATTGTCATGCATGTTGCATAATATTGTTAATTATTGGTTATTATAAAATAAAATCTATTTTTATAACATTGTGATTTTATTTATATGAAATACTTTTCACTTAACACGATAACGATCTTTGGGATCTGAGAATTGAATTAGTGGGCAATTCTCACTGTTTACTATTATTATCCCATAAATATCCCCACACTCTTTAATACTATCTGGGTTGATGTTTATCACTGATCTTTTTATATATCTATATTCTTAACATAGCAAGCAAATATTTTTTATAATATCTGTTAATATATATATATTTTAATATATTTTGTTATTTTTTTATCTTTTAATGTTTATGCTGCACATATTCTATGGACATTATGGGCATATAGGCCCATTTCCAAAATGGACCCTAAATCCTGATACCACTCCTCTGGGAGGCCCACAAGAGAATGATCGCCGCATTATGATGATACAATAGGAAGTGATGACGGAGAAATACGTCACTGGAAATGACGCGACGGACTGAGAGTCAGGAAAACGTCAGCGGAAGTGACGTGATGGCACCCGGGAACATGACATCGGAAATGACGTAGCGCAAGAGGAGATACACGGACGAATTATCAGTTCTGTATGGTTGGGAGGGCATAGGTTATGGTCATGAACCGGAAAAGGCGCCATATTGGGGATGGCGAACCATATCCGGCCATGACCATATTTGGAAGTGGGAGGGAATTTTACATCACAATTAACACTAGCTGTAATTAAGAAAGTGTCACGTATCCATCCGCTTACAAAAATGTGGTTAATGACTTTTACTGTCCACACAGGAAAAGTTGTGCCGAGCAACAACCAAATCCACAGAAGGGTTAATGCTGAGCAGCAATTATGCAAATGAGATCTGGTAACTGCCTTTGGGGTCAAAGGCCGGTTTCAGCCTATCAGACCTAGAGGAGGGGTGTTTAGTCCCAGTTCTCATCCTGCTCAGTGCCCTGTCGTGGTTTCTCTTGTGGTTGTCCGAGAGCGTGTTATTGATTCTGGTTATTCGACTTTGGCATTGTTTTTGACTTTCCTTTTTTCTGGTATCCCTGACTCCTGGCTTTTCTTTATCGTTGTGTCTCTTACTGTTTCCCTTGACCTTGGCTATTCCTGACTATTCTTTGGTACGTTAGTCCGGCCATTCTAAGGTCCGGTATACGTTACCTATCAGTCCTCTGTGTTACACAGTTCTACGTGCTGGATCATTCTGTAATCCTGACAGAAAGTGCCATATATATGTGTTACATGTTCAGTGTATAGTATACCTGCACCTGAGGAAGACCTTACAGAGGTTGAAACGCGTTGTGCTTTTATTTCTTTCATTTTTTTTTTTTTAATACATTGAAGTTTAATAAATATTCTTAATACCTGTCACCTGGGATCCTGGAATCCTTGTTGCTGACACTACCAAGCTCCTGAGTTCCTGTTGGTGTGACTGTCCAGTGTTTTTTTCTACTTTTCTCCTGGAGTGAGATGAAATGCGCTAAAGGTCCAGAGCCAACTTTTAATAGGCGCAAACAATTGTGAGTTTACAGACTACTCCTACTTATTATATTTCATGTAAATACAGATTACACTGTGTATGTATATCTATTTTATATAGGTTAAAGAATAATTTCATACGAAGAACCATACGAAGAACCTGTGTTATATGTTTATATATTTCATAAGGTAAATTCATTCCTATATATGTGCGCTAAATCACTTTGTTTATATAGATATATATATATATATATATATATATATATATGTATATGTATATATATTTATTTTTGTAGGATTTACAAAATCATCATGAAACCACTGGAACCAGCAGGCATATTCTAATGGTGACTGCTCTATTATCAGGTGATGTGGATCCAGTGGGGGAGCAGCAAGAGAAGTGCACACTGAACATCCGGGTATCCATGCCAGGTACCTACGTTTATTTTACTTCACATGCATGTTATACTTTATTGCTGATTTACCTCACATCCTGCTGACTCAGTCACAAAGTATCCTCCTGCTTTTCTGCTTGTCTCCTCCTTCCTCCTACTGTCCTGCCTGGCTTCTTCTTCCCACCCTCCTGCTGTCCTGCCTTTCTTCTCCTTCCCATCCTCCTGATATCCTCCGTAGCTCCTCTTTCCTTCCTCCTGATATCCTGCCTAACTCCTCCTTCCCATCCTCCTGCTGTCCTGCCTGGCTCCTCCTTCCCCATCCTCCTGCTGTCCTGACTGGCTCCTTCTTCACATCCAACTGCTGGCCTGCCTTGCTCCTCCTTACTATCATTCTTCTGTCCCTCCTGGGTCCTCTTTCTGGATCCTCGTGTTATCCTGACTGGCTCTTCCTTCACATCCACCTGCTTTCCTGCCTTACTCCTCCTTTGCATCCTCCTGCAGTCCTGACTGGCTCCTTCACATCTACTTGCTATCCTTCCTTGCTCCTCCTTCCCATCCTCCTGTTGTCCTGCCTGGCTCCTTTTTCCCCATCCTCCTGCTGTCCTGCCTGGCTCCTTTTTCCCCATCCTCCTGCTATCGTGACTGGTTAAATCCTGACAAATGTCTAAAACCTTTGCCCAGTATTATACATTTCACAGATTTGACATTTCTAATTTTTTATTTTTTTTTAAATATAAATTCTTTATTTTGAGAAATTTTGTTTTATGGGGTGGGGTACAGAAAAGAAAACAAGAGAATTAGAGAAAAAAAGTGGGGGTTAGGAGGGTGTTACCTCAACCCCCATAACCCATCTATATACCTAACCCTCTGAAAACACCTAGGCAAAAGGCAAATACACGTGGCATAGTTTGCTTAATACCAGACCCCCACCCTCCCCCTTTCTTACTTCACGTACCCTCTCCCACCCAGCACAAAACTGGGCAAAGCCAACATAACTCAAAAACTAAACCAAAATGAAACGTATTAAAAAAAATACCCTAACCCACACACCTCTCAACCCTGGATCCCACCCCTAACCCAAGACTTAAAAGTAACAGTAGCTGACAAGAATGCAGAAATGGTTTACTCGCATTTAACACAAGCTGTACCTACTGACAAACAACTGGTATATACGCTTAGACTGTAACTACCATGGAAAGCACATGTATGTTATAAGAAGCCTGTACCACATACTCTAAACCCTTGTTTTCTTTTCTGTACCCCACACCATAAAACAAAATTTCTCAAAATAAAGAATTTATATATAAAAAAAAAAAAAAAAATGTTGAATCTGTGAAATGTATAATACTGGGCGAAGGTTTTAGACATTTGTTTATTACACTTTATTTTAAAAACACCTAAAATATTTCTTATGAAGTTATATATAAGCAGAACTTATAAAGATCTCTGTAGATATGTTTTAAAAAAATAGTCGTTAAAATGCAACATTTAAACATTAGAACTTATTTTCTTGATTGCCTTAAACTTGATGGGAAGGAGGAGCCAGGCAGGACAGCAGGAGGAAAGGAAGGAGGAGCCAGGTAGGACAGCAGGAGGATGGGAAGGAGGAGCCAGTCAGGATAGCAGGAGGATGGGGAAAAAGGAGCCAGGCAGGACAGCAGGAGGATGGGAAAGGAGTAGCCAGACAGGACAGCAGGAGGATGGGAAAGAAGGAGCCAGACAGGAAAGCAGGAGGATGGGAAGGAGGAGCAAGGAAGGATAGCAGGTAGATGTGAAGGAGCCAGTCAGGACTGCAGGAGGATGCAAAGGAGGATTAAGGCAGGAAAGCAGGTGGATGTGAAGGAAGAGCCTCATTGCTCCGCTATCGTACGTCTAGTGGCCAGTGCGAGTTTTGCCACCAGTTTGTTTTGTGCTCTGGTTAGTGGGGCGTGGGGTTTGGATAGGAGCCAGATCCATGGGTCTTTGGGGAGATCTATGGGAATGATTGTGGAGGTTATGTTTATGACCTTGTCCCATAGACATTTCAAATTTTTAATGATATGTACCCTTATTATTTTGTAGTGGAAAGGTTTCAATATCTCTTCCTGTGTCTATTTTTTGAACACACAATGATTTATTGTGTTATGCCACTGCAACATTTAAAATATTGGCATTGATGCATCCGTGTCTCTCAAACAAAAGTGACATTAAACTTATTCCAGGAAACGTGAAAAAATCAAGATGTTATTCTCTTTGACCTATAAGGAACTTCCTTCATATGTTCTCTACATATTGACTCTGGTTTGGCACCAAGTGATTTAATAACTTCTGCATGGGATTGTTTAAAGTTCAGATATAAAATAAACATGCAAGTACGGCAGGAGGGTGATTGAGCTGGCTAAATGTAAATAACATCAATTTACTGAAACTGAGAAAAAATTATAATACCTTTACAAAGTTTTGTATTTATAAATCCTTTTAAAAAATCCTGACTCATCAATGCAGACAACACCCCATTTCTATGTTAAAGCAGAGAGTATCCATGTGTATTAAACGTGGGTTTGGTGAAAAAAAAATTTTAGTTTCAGCCGCACAACTTTTACAACCTTTTTTTCGGAAAATAATGTTCAGGACAGACTGATTTCGTCCATATGCCTCAACAGAATTTCGATAACAAAAATAAAAAGATTCAGAAAATCAATCAGACACACCAAAACTTGAAGGAAAATATTTTGCAATACACTGATAGGAGCATTTTCCATTCATTTGGTTCAAATATTATTTGTTGCTGATTGGCTTAAAATAGTAAGCTGACACTCTAAGCCAATCAGTAGCTCTCCATTCATCAAAAAGGTATATACACTTTTCAAGTCATCTGTATGAGTTAACATGGTGTAACAAGCCCTTAACCATAAGCTATCTGCATTGCTTGTCAGCGATGTGTTCATTATATGTAAATTAACATGTGCTGTAGATGATATGGCCACAATACATTTTAGAATAAATACATTTGTAATAACGGATTAAATTGTTAACCTCTCAATCATAGCATGCAAGTTGGGGTTAACATGGAATTTGCTGTAGAAGAGCGCTCTGCTAAAGACCCCCCCACCCATAATCACTCTGCCAGTGGTATCTATTTTGAATCGCTAATATCCTAATAAGGATACAGCGAATAGTGATTTCTATTAGCAGTCAATCTGTGTTAAATAAATGTTCATTTTTGAAGAAATCTACATTGGAGGAAAACCTGGCATGCTGGGTTGCTTTGTATATATGGGAAAAAAATTGTTTTGATTGTTTACAAATGTGATTTGCACTTGGGAGGACATAGGCATTTCTGAAAAGATGGGGTTTGTGGGACTTTGTCAATAATTGAATTGACAGTAAGAGTGCGAGCAGGGGACAGGAGAAGGTCACCGGCAGTGCGGAGAGACCCAGAAGGATAATACCTGTGAATTAGCAAATAGATGCAACAGGAGCTAAAGTTGTTTAAAGCTTTATAGGTGGGGGGGCGGGGCTTACCAAGCAACCTGACCAGACGCAATTTCTCTAAGCTCCAAAACACAATCCTGCGGATATCAGCAGTACTGAACCCAATCCAAATACCACACCAGCACGACTGGTGCCAGAAGGGCAGGGAGCACCGATCGATGCCTTTCTTTCAACCACCGAAGACGACACGACGGAAATACAAAACTGGGGCTTACCGCACACTGCAAGACCTCGGGAGTTTCCTAGGAGTCATCGCAACAACCAGCGCTGCAACACCCCATAGCCTAGCTCCATCTGGCTCGCCGACCAACATTCCAAGCATGGGCAGGCGCTCCCAAAAACCGCACACCCCAGCGGAGGGCAGAGATATAGGAGCCAACGGCCGGCGCAACCTAAGCCCATTACCACCAATGGACACCCAGACACGGTGCAGAATCCGACGCTACAACAACATGAGCCCGAGAGCCCGCGATACTCTCCAGCATCAGCCGACCACCAAGAAGGACTTAAAACTAATGCTTGCCGAAATCCATAAAATGCTGGCGGCCAACTTGGCCATTATCAAAACAGAAGTAAGGGAAGTGTCGGAGAGGGTCAGAACTAATGAAACCTAATGAAAAGTATTTCTCTCCTGTCACTCCTCCAATACCTCACCCCTCTGTCAATCCTTACACTGACTTTTTGTATCCTATAGGTGTCAATTCAAAATACTAACCCTTACCTATAAAGCTTTTTTTTTTTTTTTTATTCTTTATTTTTGTGTGCAATTCTTAACAAGCAGCTTGCTTAGCCACGATAGCCACAGCAAGAACAATTGATACACATGTATGTGGCATACCAACAAAAGCACAATATTTATACATTTAACAAGCGGTGTCAGGTGTACTATTGTACAGTGTTGTGTGGTATCAGTCTGTCTACGTGCGATAGGAGAGTTGTATTGGCGTTTAAATTCCTAGACCTGATAGTGAGAGTGTTTAAACGTAAGTACCTCATGGGAGTGGAGTGAACAGGTGGAGGCTAAGTGCTTGAGGAGTACTTTGGTTAGTTCACCTGATCGGCTCTCTCCCGGGTGCTTGGTTTTAGTACGTAAAGTACAAAGTGTGTGGGGAAAAAAATAAAAATAAATTACTACCCAAAAGTTTGACAAAGGTTGGTGGTAGAATTCAGTGCATGAAAAGTGTTACAATACCACCATTAAAAATACCCTGGGTTGTCTACTTTTCACAAATATATAGTTTGATGGGGGTAAAACACATTGGCCCAAATAGGATATGGGTGCAAGTTGGCTACATGTCACAATTCCAAGTTGGGAAAACTGATATGCACACCTGCCAAATTTGGCCTTTTAGCCCCCAAACAACCTGTCAAGCCTATGCATGGGTGGTATCACTGTACTCAGGAGATGTTGCTGAACACATATTGGGGTGTTGTTTGGCAGTGACACATAACATGATGTGTTAATTCATGCCTAAAGTACAATGTGTGTGAAAAAAAAAAATAAAACAGAAAAAAAAATTACTACCTAAAAGTTTGACAAATTCTGGTGGTAGAATTAGTGCTTGGAAAGTGTTAAAATACCACCATTTAAAATACCCTAGGGTGTCTACTTTTCAAAAATAAATGGTTTGATGGGGGTAAAATACATTGGCTGGCCTTACAAATGTCCCAAATAGGACATGTGCGCAGGTTGACTACATGTCAAAATTCCAAGTTGAAAAATGGATATGCGCACCTGCCAAATGTGGTCTTTTAGCCCCCAAACAACCCGACAAGCCTATGCATGGGTGGTCTTACTGTACTTGGGAGATGTTGCTGAACACATATTAGTGTGGTTTTTTTTTTTGGCAGCAACACATAGCAGGGTCTTTGAATTTTTACCTGAATTGCAAAGTATGTGGAAAAAAAAAAAACTACCTATGCGAAGTTTGGCAAAGACTGGTGGTAAAATGGCTGCATAGAAAGTTTCAAAATATCCTTAGATTAATTCACTGGGTTGTCTGCTTTAAAAATATATACATGTGGGGTGTTTTCCAGAGATTTATGACAGATAATAGTGTTACAATGTCACTATTGATACATTTTAAAAATGTATGTTTTGAAACTGCAATATTCTACTTGTACTTATAGCCCTATAACTTGCAAAAAAAAGCATGTATACACTGGGTATTTTTAAACTCATGACAAAATTCTGAATCTATTTAGCAGTTTTTTTCATTTGCTTTTGTAGGTGAGTAAAAGATTTTTCAAGTAAAAGTCAAAAAACATGTTTTTTTTCATTTTTTATTTTTTATTTTTAAATTAAATTACATGTGATTATATAAATAACGGTATGTAAAGAAAGCCCTTTTTGTCCTAAAAAAAAATATATAATTTGTATGGTACAACAGTAAATGAGAGAGCAGAAAATGACAGCTAAACACAAACACCACAAAAGTGTAAAAAGATGCCTGGTCCTTAACGTACAACATCGCAAAAACAGGCCAGTCCTTAAGGGGTTAAGTGGATGCAGTGTTTATGTAATGTATGCAGAGTGTGTTTGTAGTAGATGCAGTGTCTATTTGTAGTGGATACAATGTTCGCTATATATATATATATATACACATTCAGAATGTAGAGCACTGGTGACCTAGCCCATATAGTCGTATCGGCTGTACCACCCAGGCTGACTGTATGTTATGTGTTTGTTTGTGCTGGCTGTGTGTGTTTGTCTGTGCTGGCTGTATGTGATGTGTGTGCTTGTTGGCTGTATGTGGTTGTGATTTATGAAATTGCGATACACTGTTTGAAACACTCATACTGTTGCTCCCTGCACCTTCCTGTAAACTACAGCAGCCCACCAGGGGCTATTCCTGCACTGCACCTGTAGAAGGTACAGTCCCTTCCCAGCAACTATCCCTGCAAGGCAGTCTTGCCACTTACCTACGGCAGGGCTAAAATAATAAAAAAATGTCCTGGCCCTTGATGCCAAGAACTGCGTGTCGGGCAATATAAGTTCCACACCCCTAAACCTGGCTTATAGTGAATGAATTTTGAGTCCAGAACTTCTACATTATACTTTGGGGTTAGAAAGAAATGGATTGCATAGAGCTATCTAGATCAGGGCTTCCCAAACTTTTATGGACCGAGACCCACTTTTCAAAACGGTAATTTTTCAAGACCCACTTGCTTTTAATGCATATTTTAAAAAGTGAACACCATGGCAATAAGCTTTGGAGGCATACAGTTGGTACACCATAACAATCCGCTTTAGATGCACACAGTTGACACACCATGACAATTACTTTTAGAGAAATAAAATTGGCACACCGTGGCAAACAGCTTTAGAGGCATGCAATTGGCAAACTAAAGCAATCCGCTTTAGATGCATACAATTGGCACACCTTGGAATCCGCTTTAGATGCATACAATTAGCACACCTTGGAATCCGCTTTAGATGCATACATTTGGCACACCTTGGAATCTGCTTTAGATGCATACAATTGGCACACCTTGGAATCTGCTTTAGATGCATACAATTGGGACACCTTGGAATCCGCTTTAGATGCATACAATTGGCACACCGTGGAAATCCGCTTTAGATGCATACAATTGGCACACCGTGGAAATCCGCTTTAGATGCATACAATTGGCACACCGTGGAAATCCGCTTTAGATGCATACAATTGGCACACCGTGGAAATCCGCTTTAGATGCATACAATTGGCACACCGTAGAAATCCGCTTTAGATGCATACAATTGGCACACCGTGGAAATCCGCTTTAGATACATACAATTGGCATACCATGGCAATCAGCTTTACAGGCATACAATTGGAACATTATGGCAGCTTTAGATGTATAAAATTGGCACACTATAGCAATCCGCTTTAGATACATACAATTGGCACACCGTGGCAATCAGTTTTAGAGGCACAAATCTGGCACACCATGGCAATCCGCTTTAGATGCATAAAATTGGTACATCATGGCAATCAGTTTTAGAGGCATACAATTGGAACATCATGGCAGCTTTAAATACATAAACTTGGCACACCATGGCAATCAACTTTAGAGGCATAAACTTGGTATATCATGGCAATCACTTTTAGATGCATAAACTTGGCACATCATGGCAATAAGTTTCAGAGGCATACAATTGGCACACCATGGCAATCAGTTTTAAAAGCATATAATTGGCACACCATGGCAATCAGCTTTAGATGCATCAAATTGGCATAACATGGCAGTTTTAGAGGCAGAAACTTTGCACATCATGGCAATCAGTTTTAGAGACATACAACTGCTTACTCACAGACTCAGAATCAGAAGTGCTGTGTACTGCTCTTTCATTCGGGCACCTCACGTTGATTATCCCAGTGGTGGAACTAATGTAGAGAGGACCCTGGTGCAAGTTTGTTTTCTGGGCCCCCCTCTAGTGAAAGTGTAGCCAAAAGGTAGACCTCCATCTGTCGGAGAACTTCAACAATGCTATGCCAGATGGAGATCTACCATTTGCACGGTTATATTTGTGAGCAGTGTTTGAATGTAAGTATGTTTTTGTATTAAGTATATGTGTGCATGTATGGTTGTATTTGTATGTACTGTTGCTATTGGAATGTTGTGGTGTACTTGTTTGTAATGTTTGCTTCTGAATGCAGGGGTGTTTGTAGATAATTTCAGTGTTTTAATGCAGGGGTGTGTTTGTATGTAATATTTGCGTTTGATTGCTGTGTGTGTGTGTAGTGGATGCAGTGTGTGTATATTGTGTTTATAAAATATACATATACACAATGTGTGTTTTAATGTAAGCATGTTTTTTGTATGGAGTATGTGTGCAGTGTATATATACACACACACACACAAATACACACATTGACACAGCAACACGCACAATGACACCTAGTTTCCCCCACACAGATACAGACACTCATGTACACAGATACACACAAATACACACACACTGACACAAAAGGACATGCAGAGACGGGAGGTGAGGGTGACAGTGTGGGAGGGAGTGTGTGTACTGGTAACAGTGTGGGGGGCAGGGTGAGAAAGGGTTACAGTGGGCGGGCAGAAAGAGAAAGGGTTACAGTGGGCAAGCAGGGAGAGAAGGGGTTACAGTGTGGGGAGAAGGGCAGGGCGAGAAGGGGTTACAGTGTGGGGAGAGGGGCAGGTAAAGAAGGGGTTACAGTGTGGGGAGAGGGAGAGAAGGGGTTACAGTGTGGGTAAAGGGAGATAAGGGGGTACAGTGGGGAGAGGGGCAGGGAGAGAGAAGGGGTTACAGGGGGGTAGGCAGAAAAGGGGTTACAGTAGGGTTATGGGGGGGCAGGGAGTGAAGGGGTTACGGGGGCAGGGCCAGAAGGGGTTAGGAGTGGGGGAGGGAGGAAGGTTACAGTGGGGGCAGGGCCAGCCGGGGTTACAGTGTGTGGGCAGAGACAGAAGGGGTTACAGGGGGGGACAGAGAAGGGGTTACAGTGGGGGGAGAGAAGGGATTACAGTGGGGGAGGGGCAGGGAGTGAAGGGGTTACAGTGGGGGGGAGGGGCAGGAGTGAAGGGCCAGAAGGGGTTACAGTGTGGGCAGGGCAGCCAAGGGGTTACGGGGGTGGAGGGGGGCAAAGAGAAAAGGGGTTACATGGGGGTGCAGGGTCTGGGGGCTGTGTCCTACCTGAATTCCCTGGTGGTCCAGTGGGTTAACTCTCCGGTCTGAGCTCCGCCAGGTGCAGAGCTGCAGACAATGTTATAAAAGTCTTACGAGCTCCCAGAGTGTTGCCATGGTAACTCTCTGGGTGCTCGCGAGACTTCTATCACACGGTCTGCAGCTCTGTACCCGGCGGAGCTGCAGACCGGAGGTGCTGGGCGGCATACATGGCAAGCCTCCGGGCTCCCTCCTGGTGTCGGGCCCGCGGTCACTGACCAAGAGCCAGACTAATCAGTCTGCCTGACTAGCCGCCGGCACTGCATGTGTGGGTCAGCGCGACCCACTGGGGATCGCCCTGCTACCCACACTTTGGGAACCGTTGATCTAGATAATTGCTCAGTACCAAGAGGTTAAGTATTATTTCTATACATGCAAAAGAAAGATATTTCATCTGTCTGGATAGTTCATCCATCAGTACTCTAAGTGCAGGGTGACTCCAATAGAATGAAGTCCACACTTCAAAACTGATGTATGATTTGACTGAATTTAATTTTTCATCGAGAAATATATAGTAAAGCCTCATATATAGCCTCATATCTTATAGACCAAGAAATAAAGGGATCATCAATTACATCATTCCTAAAGCAAAGATGTGAGCAAACCTTGTGTTCACCTCTATGGCTAGTGTGTTTTACACTAATAGACCCACTTTATCACTCTAAGAATATGTTTTGGAGGAGCAGAATTACCAGTAATCCACTGTATTTGAAGATCAACGTGCTGCAGCCATTTGATAAGTTAATGGCACTTCATGCTGGGTAAGCAGCTCCTTTCTGTGGGTAATAACAATAATGTTGCTGGAGGAGGTAAAATTGCATAAATAGAATAAATATACATATACAATCTGTTGCAGAACATATTAATGACATGGAGGGAGACAGTAGCAATTTGTTGGTTCGTGTGAAAAACTTGTTTTTTAAATGAAAATAAAATGTGTTGGTTCGTGTGAATGAATTTTCTAAAACTGGGATTAATTTACATTCGTACATATGTATCCTAGACAAATATGTAAATATAAGTCTAATATTTAAATATTTATATATGATATATTTAATAAATAATAGGGTTATCTATTAATGTGAAAATTCTAAGTGAATTTTAAATTTAAGGTCAAAATGGCCAAAGTCAAATTTTTTAAGTCTCTTACTTTCTATGCTTCTGCTCCTGGCAGCTGGCGATGTCTCCCCAAACCCTGGTCCTTCCTATCCCTACCTACCTTGTGTCCACCCCAGAAACCCCTCCAATCGTATATCCATCCCATGTAACTCTCCCTATAAGCCCTCCTTCCATTCTGTTCCTTGGAATGCATGCTCTTTGTGCAACATAACTAAATTACAGTTAAGGGGGGTTTGGGCTCTGACCAAGATGGCCGCTTAACTCCCGAGCTCCGCAACATCTGTGCCCTATATAGCGCTACATTTTACGCTACAAAGTGCAAATGGGACACACCCATTGCCCAGAGCCTCCCCAGACCCCGAGGGGATCCCAGCATTGTCCTTCGACCAGCCCCATGGATGGCTTCCCCAGAACTCCGTCTGAAGTGGGCGGGGGGAAAGGGAGTCCTAAGATGGCACCGGCCTCAGCTACCTCCCCACTGGGCTCTGAATTTTACGCCCTGGAACGTATTGAAGAGGATCTTTGACATATAGCAGCTTCTATGGCCACAAAGGCCGATCTCCAAACACTTACCTCCAGGATGCCGTGCGGGCCGAGATGGCTGGGCTTCGGAATGAGGTAGCTGCACAGGAAGGCCGCATTGTGGTGCTGGAGCGCTTGGCTGAGGCCCAGGCTGCGAGTGTCACTTCATTTGATATGGCGGTGGCACGGCAAGGGGAAGTGTTGCTGGCCATGAGACGACACCTAGAAGACTGTAGGTGTAATATTCGGGTCCGAGGGGTGCTTGAAGGAGATGGAGAGGAAAATGTGGAGGAGGTGCTCGCAGGTCTGTTTCGGGTAATTCTGAGCGATAATGCGCCATTGCATTTTGAATTCGAGAGGGCCCATAGAGCCACGAGACAGCGGTCCTCTGTTAACACCCCACGGGACCTGATCTGTAGTATGCACTCGTTCCCAGAGGGTGGATGAAAGGGACCACACGAGGTACAGGAATGCAATATTGGGAATCTGAAGTTCTATCCAGAGGGATGATGGTCCCCGGCAGAGTACTGGGTGTCTCCCCCTTTTATCTAGCTTATATATAAGTTTTTATTTTATTTTTTTCCTTCTTCTTTTGATTTGCTCATTTTAAGAGATCTCTCTCTCTGTGGTTACTATTATGGGGTTTTATGTGTGTGACCCTTCGGCATGTAGGCGACATCCCTGATGATGCCTCTCTCTGATTGTCTCAGCCTCATCTGCTATATTGATCAATGGTAAGCAATGATTTTACAGTACATGTATTAAAGGGACACTATAGTCACCAGAACAACTACAGCTTATTGAATTTGTTCCGGTGAGTAGAGTTATTACCTTCAGGCTTTTTGCTGTAAACACTGTCTTTTCAGAGAAAAGGCAGTGTTTACATTACAGCCTAGTGATAACTTCACTGGCCACTCCTTAGATAGCTGTTAGAGATCTTTCCTGGGTCATGGCTGCCTAAAATGCATCCAAACATTCAGTGTCTCCTCCCTCTGCATGCAGACACTGAACTTTACTCATAGAGATTCATTGATTCAATTCACCTCTATGAGGAGATGCTAATTGGCCAGGGCTGAGTTTGAATACTGCTGGCTCTGCCCCTGATCTGCCTCTTTGTCAGTCTCAGCCAATCCTACGGGGAAGCACTGTGATTGGATCAGGCTACCACTTCTGATGATGTCAGCAGACTGCTTGTTTTTCTGAGGCAAACCGCATACAGATTTACAGCTTCATGCTTGCATACAGTAAGAGTTTGCTATATTTATGGAGGCATGAGGGGCCCAGGGTGTCTAGATGGTGGTTCTAACACTATAGGGTCAGGAATACATGTTTGTGTTCCTGACCCTATAGTGATCCTTTAAGATTGAATAGTATACAATGCAGGTCTATACGGAGGGGTATGTTGCCATGTTATGCTGTACCTTGGGGTAGGGAGTGGTTTGATTGCCCTCCTATTAGGGACAAGTGTGGGGGCGATGCAGAGGGTAGGTGAAAGGGACCGCATGAGGTACGGGAATGCAATATGGGGAATATCCAGAGTGATCATGGCCCCCGGCAAAGTACTGGTATTTCGATTGAGACTAACACTTAATGTATTGCTATGTAGCAATTTAGTTTCTCATATGTATAACGTAGGGGCTCATGGTGGGGCGGAGGCATTGCTTTATGTTATTTTGATATGACAGTGGTGCGGGGCCTGGACCACGATCCTACCACAGAGGTGGTCGTTTCTAGGTCTGGTTACCAGGGCGACTCCCTAGCATTTCTCATTATCACACGAGTTCCCTCTCATTTAGTGGAGGGATTTTTTGGAACCTCTTTAGTCCTGCCTTGGGTACTGTAATGTTATTTATTAATTAATGACTTTTTGTCATAAAAAAAGCATAATGAGCTTAATGCTTTAGATGCACCACTAGATGTCAGTAAAGCATATATAGTGTAATGCTTTGGGGGCACCACTAGGGGGAGTGTGTAGGAAGACCTGTGCTTCTGGCAGTGACATCACAGGCCAGCCTACTTACACTGAATAAAACCCAGATGTGAGGAGAAGCGAGCTCTCTGTTTGCCTGTACCTGACTGATCATGTAGCACCAGCTCTGACTTAGCCCCAGCCCTTTGGCTGGGGCCTTGTAAGTAATATGTTTGTATTGTAACAGTTAGCAATTGTAATAGCCTTAGCAACCAATAGTGTTTTGTGTAGTATTGTATTGTATAATTATTGAAATTGACATTCCGCTAGCATCTGTTTATTTATTATAGTTATATTAAATATACATTTAATATTACAACGTTTTGTGTATTTTCTATCCACATATTCGACCATAATACCATGAATTATAAAAATATTAATGTTGTTCCGTATTGCTTAATTATTATGTATTAAGAGATTAATATTCATATTTAGGTCACGACCACAACAGGTACTATTCTCTGGCATATTCTGTTTCTTTTTCTTGCTTCTCATACTTCTCTTCTCTCACTAATTCCTCTATCTCCAATAGCTTGGTGCTTCCCTGGTTGCCCCCTACATCTTTCTTTCTTTGACTGGGGTTGGGCGTGATCAGGGGACCTGCCTGTGTCACTTACTAAACCGCCTTCAATTGACTCTCCTTTTCTTTCTCTTTGCTTTCGCCCCCTTTGGAGGGCAGGCCTCACCACGGGATTGGGAACTACGCGCAAAAGGAGTGGGGTGCACGTGCAGTCTTTTCCGTGTACTGCTGGACTCTGACCATGAGGGGACATGGCCTACCGTCCGGCTCCTTTGTCTGTCCTCACTCTTAACTGTAGGGGCTTAAATATCCTGGAACGCAGGTCCAATTTATTGAAGAAATTGCATGGAAACACACTTTGTTCACAGGGTGGCTCCCAGGTTTCAGAACTGTTTCTATCCGGGTTATTTCTCCTGTAATAATCCATTAGCCCGGAAGGCTGGAGTAGCTATTCTCCTTGCTGCTGATGTACAATTTAGGGAACTCGACCGTAGAGACGACCCGGGTGGTCGGTTTCTCTTTCTTAAGGGAATTATCACCGATAAGATTTACACCTTTGCATCTCTGTATGTCCCCAACCGTAGACAAGCTCAGTTTATCAAGAGGGATCTAGGTTTGGCGGATTGCTGGCGGACTGTCCATCATTATATTAAGGATTATACACACTTGTAACAACACCCCGGGTATAGAAGGGGTTAAAACCGTTTAAAGATGTTCCCTTCCCGAATATTAAGGCAGCTACCAAACACTCCAATCAGTTGAACAAGAAGTATACGAATCATCCACACTCCAAACAGCCAAACAAGAAAATACACAAATAAATCCCCCCAAGTATGAGACAAGGCTCTGTATTGAGGGTCAAACAGGAATCTGTTTAATCTGGGCTACCTGCCCGCCTTTTATGCAGGTCTCCCACCAAGTGGACACTCCCACAGGGTACCTGGTGGAAAACTGTGACAAAATGTTGCATTGACCAATCACAGTAGTACACGGATAAACACCAGCATTTACACAGTATAGGACCCTCCTCTCTATCCTGGAGATAATTGGGAAGCAACTCAATTATCTTAGAGGATAGAGAATAAACTCCATTTTACAAGGCATAATAAAAATTCATAAAAATATATAATTCACAAACTACCAAATGAAAACCCCACATTCAACGTATCCCTAAATAGCCTGGATCTGAGTTCACAATATTACCGAATGGCGCTCAGATCATATACATACAGTTCAATCGTCATGGGACAACTATCTGGGGTAGCTCAGTTCGTATGGTTCATGTCCCGAACGGCACGTTCGTTTGTTTGTATAAACGAATGGGAAGAGGACGGAGGAGGTCAGTGACTTCAGCGGTGTTCGCATGAAATATTGTCTGTTTTCAGTTCCATGATTTTGTCGAAGAACACTGCTGGCCGCGTTCGACTAAACAAGATGGCGGCCACCCAGCGGTCGACAATTAAGCTGCGGTTAACCGCAGCTTCTGGGAGGTAAATTAGCTGCACACTGCATACGAAGGTGGACCGGCTGTTCATTTGTTTGGTTGGTAAATTCCATTTACCGAACAACATACACCCTGTTCCAAATTATTATGCAAATTCTATTTAAGTGTCACAAAGATTAAATATTTTGTTTTTCAGTTTAACTCATGGCATTGTGTCTCAGGGCTCTTTTGATCACTGAAAACAATCTCGGACACCTGTGATAATTAGATTGCCAGGTGAGCCCAATTTAAGGAAAAACTACTAAAGGAGGGTGTTCCACATTATTAAGCAGAGCACCATTTTCATGCAATATGGGGATGAAAAAGGATCTCTCTGCTGCCGAAAAGAGTGAAATAGTTCAGTGCCTTGGACGAGGTATGAAAACAGATATTTCATGAAAACTTAAGCGTGATCATTGCACTATTAAGAGATTTGTGGCTGATTCAGAACACAGACGGATTCGTGCAGATAAAGGCACATTGAGGAAGATTTCTGCCAGATCCATGCATTGGATCAAGAGAGCAGCTGCTAATATACCATTACATAGCAGCAAACAGATATTTGAAGCTGCTGGTGCCTCTTGAGTCCCACGGACATCAAGGTGTAGAGTCTTGCAACTGTGCATAAACCTTCTATTTGGCCACCACTAACCAATGCTCACAAGCAGAAACGGCTGCATTGGGAAGAAAAATACATGAAGACTAATTTTCAAACAGTCCTGTTCACTGATGAGTGACGTGCAACCCTGGATGGTCCAGATGAATGGAGTAGTGGATGGTTGGTGGACGGCCACCCTGCTCCAACAAGGTTGCGATGTCAACAAGCGGTGGTGGAGTCATGTTTTGGCCCGGAATCATTGGAAGAGAGCTGGTTGGCCCCTTTAGAGTCCCCGAAGGTGTAAAGATGACCTCTGCAAAGTATGTGGAGTTTCTGACTGACTACTTTCTTCCCTGGTACAGAAGGAATAACTATGCTTTCTGTAATAAAATCATCCTCATGCATGATAATGCATCATCTCATGCTGCAAAGAATACCTTTGCATCAATGGCTGCTATGGGGATAAAAGGAGAGAAAGTCATGGTGTGGCCTCCATCCTCCCCTGACCTCAATCCTATTGAGAACCTTTGGAGCATCCTCAAGCAAAAGATCTATGAGGGTGGAAGGCAGTTAACATCCAAACAGCAGCTCTGGGAGGCTATTCTGACATCTTGCAAACAAATTCAAGCAGAAACTGTCCAAAAACTCACAAGTTCAATTGATGCAAGACTTGTGAAGCTGCTATCAAATAAGGGGTCCTATGATAAAATGTTTAAAAAAGTTAAAATGTTGTTATAAGTTTGATTGAAATAGCTTTTGATTTCAGTAAATATGCTGCAAACACAACAAATGACAATTTTCAGTTCTTTACAACCTATAAAGTGTTTTGAAACTTACTGTGCGTAATAATTTGGAACAGTGCATTGTAAGTTTTTTATGTTTAAAAAAATACTGTTATCATTAGGAGGTTTGTTCAATAAAATTTGAATTGTACTCTTAATAGTTGATAACATGAGAATTATGCTGACTGTTATTTACATCAATTATTTAGGTAAATGAGAAAAATTAAATTTGCATAATAATTTGGAACAGGGTGTAGTAGAAAGGCACGAATATGCCTTTCTACAGGGCAGAAATAAAGGTTTAGCACAGGGACCATAATCCTGAGGCAGCAGACGAGCAACCAGGCTTCTCCAGGACCCAGTGGCGAGTTTACTTTCGCCACAATATTATTCCGCGATTCAGGACAGATATTCTCGTATCAATTATATATTCACCAGGCTGGAAGGTTTATCTTGCTTGCTGAAAGCATCGATCGGACCTTCGACTTGGTCTGACCATGGTCCGGTGTGCATTGGACTCGAATCTCTGTTATTTCACCCTACCACTTGGACGTGGCGGCTTAATGAGGCGCTCCTTCTGAAACCCAGAGGTAGGAGAGCAAATCAATCAAGCCTTGGATCAGTACTTTAGGGAAAATGAAAGGGATGATACTTCACCTATTTCGATTTGAGAAACTCATAAGCGCATAATAGGGGGCACTCTAACAGATGACGAACCTCTACAGCACGATCTCACGCCTAGAATCCCAACACAAACTAACAGACGATAGAAGTATATAGGGATTTATTACAAGCTATATGCAGGCTGACAGACCTTCTTACAAATAGACATCTCAGATCTCTTAAATGCTCCAAAAGCGGCTTCTGTGCTCATGCGAACAAAGGAGGTAAATTCCCTTGCACGATTGTTGAAATTTGCGACAGTGCTTACTCCAAGATTGACAAAGGCACTCAATGCTGTAGCGAATGGAGGACAATTTGGTGTGGAATCACTGGCCACCACGATCACTGTTCTCTTGAAACCAGGTAAGGATCCAGAAGTTTGTGGCAGTTATCGTCCAATCTCATTGCTCAATGTAAATGCTAAACTATTGATGAAGATCCTAGCGATTAGATTACAATCCATCTTACCAACCTTGATCCATGCAGACCAGACTGGGTTTATCCCTGGGCGAGAGGCACGGGATAGCACGCTTAGTCTCTATGCTATTCAACATCATGCCAGAAAAATGAAAAAACACGTGGTCTTGCTTTCCACCGACGCTGATAAAGCGTTTGATCGTGTTAATTGGTCGTACATGCTGGCCACGTTGAGTAGCATGGAATTGGACGATCTGCTGCTTGCCTGGATCTCTGCCTTTTTTAGTAGACCACGCGCGTCAGTACCCGTCAGTGGGCCCTAACGGCTGATTTTGGGATTGGCAACGGAACCAGGTAGGGTTGCTCCATATCCCGCTGTTGTTTGCTATGTCTTTAGAACTGCTTCTTTAGGCATATAGACAAAACCCGGACGTGCAGGGCCCTAAGTGGCAAGGAGTGGAACATAAACTTGCGGCGTACGCTGATGACCTTTTTTTTGTTTACAATCTGCGAGTTACCTTGCCATGTCTCTTAACAGAATTTGTCGGATTTCAAACTCAACCTGTCCAAATGCGAGGTGTCGAATCTTACAATTCCTACTACTGAGTACATATCTTTGAATCCCTTGTTCCCATTTCACTGGTGTTACAGCAGAATGAAGTATCTTGGGGTCTGTGTGACCACAGACCCGCAGGAGTTATATCAATGTTTTTTTCATCCCCTCCTGGAAACGCTGCTGGGCGACTTAGAGATGGTAATACCCTGTGTCCTGGCATGGTCGGGTTGCGGTGATAAAGATGAACATCCTTACGAAGGGTTTTATACCTCTTCCAGACTGTACCAATCGCTTCACTGGTGACCTTCTTCTCTTCTTTAAAGACGACCATCATCGGGTATGTGTGGCAGGGGGAAAGATTACGAATGCAACATGACCTTCTTAGCCTGCCCAGGTGTAGATAGGGATTGCCCTATCTACACCTGGGCATTGCGTGACTTTAAAAAGTACAACCAGGCTGAGATGCTACCGCGGATATTAGACTGGCATTCCTCTCCACAACAAAGACAATGGGCAGTCCTGGTTAGGGGAGGATTGGAAATGTCTTTTGAGTCAGCTGTATGGGCAGATGATACAGTGCGCACAGAACGGGGATGTGATGACACATCTCAGACACTGCGCGCATGGAAGGCAATGCACGAATTACCACAGTTATTGCCCACTACTAGTCCTCTTATACCGATATCCAATAAAAGGAAGCTGGGCGGAGGGCTGCCGGCGAAGGCTTGGTCATTTCTAGGGGGAAATTATGATTTTATACCTATACGCAAGGCGATGTACAATGGAAAACTTTGTGAACTGGACACTTTATTGCGAAGCAGACCGCGAACACCCCTGCTTTCTATTTCTCTTCTCACTTCTTTACAACTTTACTGCTCCTTCTGGCAGGCCTTACTTACCTGATTCACAACGCCACTGGTAAACCTGGGGCCATGACTTTAACTTCGGTAGACCCCCAATCATCGAGATGATAGTTTCACAGGAGTAATGTAGGGGGAAATCCTCACGTCGCAACACCATAGTAACTCATATAACGGTTACAGAAATGTATATGGCTGTACAACATATAAAGTAACTTGAAGCTGCGATATGTGGTATTTCAACTAAAAGACAATTATGCATATGATTATGAGGCCTGTGTGCTCTCTTTTGTTTCTTTGTACTATTTTGATGCTTTTCAAAAATCTAATAAAATCAGATTTGCAAAAAACCCAATAACTAAATTGTAAATATTTATTTATCGCTCCCCTGGATCTCCTAGTCTCTTCCTTGACCATTTTGCTGCCTGTCTTCCTTACTTCCTTTCAAACAATATCCCATCACTAATTCGCGGTGACTTCAATATTCCCATCAACCCACTCTTGACCTCAGCAGTTGCTAAAATACTTTCAGTTTCTTCTTCCTTTGGGCTATCTCAGTGAGCTAATTCTCCCACCCATGTAGCTGGCAATACCATCGACCTTGTTTTCTCTTATGCATGTTGTGGGGATATTTATGGTATGATAATATTAAGCAGTCGAGAATTGCCCACTATTTCAATTCTCTTAGATCTTAGAGATCGTTTATCAAATAAGTGAAAAGTATTCCATACAATTAATGATCACAATGTGTTATAAAAATAGATTTTATTTTATTGTAACAAATTAATTAACAATAATATTAGGCAGCATGCATGATATTAATCAGTGAATATTTAGTACAACATAAGTATACAATACAATGGAATGGCTAACAGCATTTTCTGTCACTTAAGATTTATGAGGGTATCCTTACACAGCGAAAGTAACGCTTTTCACAGCGAAGAGCCATAAAACCTTGGCTAACAGTTAAGTCAACTGAATAACCCTTTCAATGCTGGCTAGATCCTCCTAGGCATACAGTATCCTATTCTCCTGTGATTTTCAATTAAAAAAACATTTAAACCAGCTCATTAGTCATTTCCTGGAACCATCCAATAAGAATAATCTACCAGATTCTATAAGCCGAATTTTAATTTGCCTAAAAAGATATCTTATCTTATATTAGAGCAAATCAATACACCTGGATAAAAACGGCGGTATGCTAACACGTGATAATATCACATTAATATATAATTATTCTTAATTCCACCTGCAGAATGGAATGTTTATAACTATATATTCTTTAGTTAACTAAGATTTCTAAATATGAAATCTGACCGTGATTTATCCAGTCATATATCATGCTATAAGTAAATTTTAATTAATTTAAATTAATTAAATAAAACCAGCATAATTACCAGTTATGTAGATATTCTCATCAGATGATTAGGTAGTCCCAGAAACTTGATTGGTTGTATGTAGGTGCATGAGTGATAGAGAAAAGTGGTGTTGGTTAGAAAGTTAGATTATAATTAAGTGTTAAGAGTTTTAAGAGTAGAGTGTTAGTCTCATAGATTGTTTCTGAGTCTCTCTCTCTGCATGTCCGAATCGGAACCCCCAACTTCAACTCGTCCCTCTGTATGTCTAATTTTTCCCTTTGTCCTTAGTTTTAAAGTGCCAAACTCTCTGTACGTCATTAGTTGATATGGCCAATAGGAAGCTGAAGATGTGTCCAATCTATGGATCGCAATTTAGGTATTTGGTCCATAGAGGGCAGTCTCGTCTAACGAAACCTTTCTATCCAGGAAAGAGTTAATTTTTCCTGATGACGATTTTGATGTCATTTGGCTTATCTAAAATGACTACCATAACTTAGATTTGCTGTCAGTTCAAAGCGTTTGTCTCAGTCTTTGTGGCAACTACTTTGGTCGTAACTTGTAAAGTTGACAGTTCTAAACTCAATTTCACCCCTTACTTACAATGGAACCTTGTAATATTTAGAAAGTAAAATTAATTACTTAGTCTTCTCTGTCACTAGTGTCTGTGTTTAGATAACGCATTCCTTAATTCAAGTAAGTGGCTAGTTACAGAAAGTAAGAAGAAATCAAGGAAATTATGTGTTTTTGTTATCCTGAAGATAGCAAAATGGAGTCCGCTTCTTATAACTTGCTCTCGAGAACCTCCTCACCCAACAACCTCAGCCTAACCCCACTCAACTCATGAGGAACCTAAATTCTATTGACCTCCAGCAGCTCTCAGCTATATTCACAACTTCTATCCATCCCTTCCCTCTCCTGTCCCTAACTGGCCATCTCCACATATAACACTACCCTCGCCTCTGCAGTGAACGCTACAGCCCCGCTCCAAACATGCACCTCGAGGAGGACATGCCCCTAACCATGGTACACTAAATCAACACGCTACCTGCAAAGATGCTCCAGTTGTGCTGAATGCTGCTGGAAGAAGTCTCGCACCCAGTCACACTTTTTCCATTATAGATTCATATTGTGTTCATACAGCACAGCCTTGCCCTCACCAAACAGTCATACTTTACCTCTCTCTTTAGTTCATGCTCCCGCAATCCCAGGCGTCTTTTTGACACCTTTAACCCTACTGTGGCCACCCTCCAAACTAACCTTACAGCATGCTACTTTACTGACAAGATTGAATAGCTAAGGAAAGAATTCTCCCCACCTTGCCCCTTTCTTTCTCAACCACATGTAGATCATGCTTTTCCTACCCTTCAGACTTACTCCCCAGCTACTGAACAAGAGATGGCTGCACTTCTCCTTTCCTCTCGCCCCACCACTTACCCACTTGATCATGTCCCATCTCACCTTATCAAATCTCTCTCCCCTTGTCTTGTGCCCAAGGCCGGACTGGGGATACAAAGCAGCCCTGGAAAAAAATCTATGCCAGCCCCATAAGTCATTCTGCTATGTAGGGTGTTTTTTTTTATATATATATATATATATATAGAGCTATATATATATATATAGGCAATTGAAATAGTTGGCTGCACTCTCGGATTTCCTGAAAATGTAACTTTTATTGAAATATTTAAGAGAAGATCAATGTTTTAGTCCGTCTTCTGGACTTTTGTCATGATCCTGATGCAAGTCCACAAGAGGGACTGAAACGTTGATCTTCTCTTAAATATTTCAATAAAAGTAAAATTTTAAGGAAATCCGAGAGTGCAGCCAACTATTTCAATTGCCTATATATATACTGGAGCCCTGGTGATGCAACAGTGTGTATGTGTGTGTGTATATATATATATATATATATATATATATATATATATATATATATATTTATTTTATTGATACATTTCTTCTTCTAATTCAAAATATTAGTTCTTTTATGGTAATTAAATTATACAGTAAAGCATACTCACACACAGACAGACAATCTTACTGATGCACACAAATAGACTCATTGACAGACAATGACACACACAGACAAGGTTACTGGCACACACACAACTTTAGTACAGACAAACTCTGATACACACACACACGCTCACTACAGACAAGCTCACTGATGCGCACACACTCTCCCTACAGACAAGCCCATTGACACACACGCTCCCTACAGAAGAGCTCACTAACACAGATTCACTACAGACAAGCTCACTGACATACACATGCTCACTACAGACAAGCTCACTGACACACATATGGTCACTACAGACAAGCTCACGATCACACTCATGCTTACTACAGACAAGCTCACTGTACACACATGCTCACCACCGACAGGCTCCGACACACCCATGCTCCTTACAGACAAGCTCACTAACACACACACATGATCCCTACAGACAAGCTCACTGACACACATACAAGCTCACTCACTAGCAGGCACACACACACAAACTCACTAGCAGGCACACACACACACACACAGAGGCTCCCTCACTAGCAGATCCCTCACACACAGACAGACAGTCACACACAGGCAGACAGTCACGCACACACAGGCAGACAGTCACACACGCACACACAGGCAGACAGTCACACACTCACACACTCACACAGACAGTCACACACTTACAGACAGTCACACACTCACAGACAGTCACATACTCACACAGACAGTCACACACTCACACAGACAGTCACACACTCACAGACAGTCACACACACACACACACAGTCACACACTCACAGGCAGTCACACACAGACAGTCACACTCACGGGCGGTCGCACGGTCACGCAGACGGTCTCACGCACGCACCGGACGGTCACGCACTCACACGGTCACACACACACGGTCCACGCACTCACACGCACAGGCGGTCACGCTCACACACAGGCGGTCACACACGCACGGACAGTCACGCACACACGGTCACGCACGCACGCACGGTCGCACGCACGCACCGGTCACGCACACAGACGGTCACGCACGCACGGTCACGCTCGCACGGACGGTCCGCGCACTCACACACGGTCGCACGGACGGTCCGCACGCACGCACGCACGCACGGTCGCACTCACGCACGCACGCACGGACGGTCCGCACGCACGGTCCGCGCACACACACAGTCACACACACACACACACAGTCACACACACACACAGTCACACACACACACAGACAGTCACACACAGACAGTCACACAGACACACTGACCTGCTTCTTACCTTCACATCCCTTGGAGCTCCTGCAGGCTGGTTGTTGGGGAAGCAGGAACTCCTTCCTGCTTCCCATGCTGCAGTCAGCCAGGCCGCCGCCGCACAGTAAGCCCCGCCCCCGTCGCACGCTAGCCCCGCCCCCGCCGCACGTAAGCCCCGCCCCCGCCACACATTTATTTATTTTTTTCTCATCCCGGCCGGCCATGTGCTAGCTGTGCCGGCCGCCTGGCTCCCCGTGCTCCCATGGGGCTCTGTGCGGCCGCACAGCTCACACATGGCCGGCCGGGATCACAGGGCTCCACAGGAGCCCAATGATTAGGGCTGTCAGACCGGCCCCAGGTGCGGCGGCCTACCGGGAAATTTCCCGGTATCCCGGTGGGCCAGTCCGGCCCTGCTTGTGCCTTCCTTAACACACACCTTCAACTGCTCTCCCTCTCTTCTGGCGTTGTCCATGCTGACCTTAAATATGCCACTGTAGTACCCATCCTGATAAAACCATCCCTTGACCCATCCTCCCCTGCTAACTACCGTCCTATATTCCTGCTCCCTTTTTCCTCAAAGCTTCTGGAAATACCTGTCTTTACCCGTATGTCTCACTTACTCAATTCCAACTCTCTCCTTGACCCTCTTCAGTTTGGCTTCTGCCCCCTCCACTCTACTGAGACTGCACTTATCAAAGTTACTAACGACCTAATCGCAGCTAAATCAAAAAGCCACTACCCCATACTAATTCTTCTTTACCTCTCTGTTGCCTTTGACACTGTTGATTATGCTCTCCTTCTTCAAACTCTTCAATCACTCGGTCTCTGTAACTCTGTCCTGTCATGGTTTTCCTCCCATCTCCCCCAACACTCATTCAGTGTCTCCTTTTCTAAAGATACCTACTCCCTTCGTCCTGTCTTGGTTCGAGTCCCCCAAGGCTCTACATAGTCACATAGCTGAAAAGAGACTTGCGTCCATTAAGTTCAGCCTTCCTCACATTTTTGCTGTTGATCTAAAAGAAGGCAAAAAAAAAAGTTTGAAGCACTAACAATTTTGCAACAAACTAGGAAAAAAAATCCTTCTTGACCCCAGAATTGCTGTCAGATTAATCCTTGGATCAAGAATCTATTACCTTACATTGAAAAATTATATCCTTAAATATTCTATTTTTGCAAGTATGATTCTAGTTGCTGTTTGAACATCTGTATGGATTCTGATAAAACCACTACTTCAGGCAGAGAATTCCACATCCTTATTGTTCGTACAGTAAAAAATACTTTTCATTGCCTTAGACTAAATATTCTTTCTTCCAGTCTAAACGCATGACCTCGTATCCTATGTAAAGTCCGGTTTTTGAATAGATTTCCACACAATGGTTTGTATTGGCCCCTGATATATTTGTATAATGTTATCATATCCCCTCTGTGGCTATGTTTTTCTAAACTAAAGAGTTTTTTAAATTTAACTTTTTTTCCTAGCTGATATGTTCCATTCCTTTTATTAATTTTGTAGCCTGCCTCTGCACTTTTTCTAGTGCTATAATATCCTTCTTTAGAACAGGTGCCCAAAATTGCACAGCATCTTCAAGATGTGGTCTAACTAGAGATTTATAAAGAGGCAAAATGATATTCTCATCCCGAGAATGAATGCCCTTTTTCATGCATGACAATACCATACTGGCCTTAGCCACTGCTGATTGACATTGCACATTGTTGCATAGTTTGTTGTCTAACAATTCCCAAGTCCTTTTCGTGTGGGGTTATCTCTAATTCGCTTCCATTAAGGGTATACGTTGCTTGTGCGTTCTCTACGTCAAAGTGCATAACTTTGCATTTTTCAACATTAAATTTCACCTGCCATTTGAGTGCCCAGTTCCCCAGTCTATCTAAATCCCTCTGCAGCAAAGTAATATCTTGCTCACATTGTATTACTTTACAGAGTTTTGTGTCATCTGCAAACACTGAAGCATGACTTGCAATGCTTTTTTCAAAATCATTTAAAAACATGTTAAATAGGAGTCCCAGAACAGAACCCTGAGGGACACCACTTGCAACCTCTGTCCAGCTTGAAAATTTACTGTTAATGACAATTCTTTGTACTCTGTTTAAGCCAATGTTCTACCCTAGAACAAGAATTTTCATCTAGACAGATTTCTTTGAGTTTGAACACTCATCTGTTGTGTGGAATTGTATCAAATGCCTTGGCAAAATCCAAATCGATCACATCCACTAGAACACCCTGATCTATACTTCTACTTACTTCTTTGTAGAATACAATCAAGTTAGTTTGACATGACCTGTGCTTCATAAAGCCATGCTGATTTTTGCTGATAACCATGTTCTTCTCAAGGAATTTTTGAATATTATATATAATAAATACTTTTTCTGCCACAGAAGTTAATCTCACAGGTCTATATTTTCCAGGCAAGGATTTTGAACCCTTTTTGAATATAGGAACCACATCTGCCTTCCTCCGGAACACTTCCTGGAAGAAAAGAATCTTGAAAGATTAAAAATAGTACTAGTGGATGAATACCATCAGGCCCTGGAGCTTTGTTTAAAATAACTTACTTTAGTTACTGCAGCACCTTGTCTTGATTTAACCAATTACAATTTTTCTGCAAGTTTTTAGTAGCAGTCATTTGCACATCTATTGCCATGGGTTCTTCCTTAATATATACGGAGGAGAAATAGCTTAGGAATACCAATCAAAGAATACCTCCTTTTACAGAGGAATGTGTATAACAGAGTGTTTTTAAACAGATACAGTGATTTCCAAGCTGCTCGATACACTTATGTGGAAATATCCTCTATTCCACGAAACAAAATTAGAATTATTAGTGCGGTGTAAGTGACAAAAGACTTATACCAGTAAGTGGAGCTCTTTAACACATATAGCTTACCAAATGGTTTCGCATTCAATAATAGAGTATAAGGTACATGTCGAGAAAAAAATATAAAAGATACAATATAGTGCAGACGGTTTTAAGATAATAATAAAATTATAGTGGTGGTGTCTTGATAAATGGAACACTCACATTTCAAGGAGCCTGTATATAAGAACACTGGCACCGTATTTTGGCTTGTGTGCTTTTTAAGGGTAGCCCCGCCCGTCTCCTTCGATGTGGGGTATTTCTCAAAGACAAAAATAGGAGAAGCAGACCAATGTGTAGATGGTGTTTGTAAAACACAATATTTTTAGAAATAAGTGGTGTGTTCACCTGGTCCTGAGCCTGTGGGTCCCGGCTCTAGGTATATAGGTATTGCGCCAATTTGAAAGGGGATGGCACTACCCCTGGGAAGATACTCTTGAGGTTTCCAAAAAAAGGACTTAAAAGGATCTTAGATGAAAAATAATAAATTTATTCGAGTATAAAACAAATAAAAACAATAATTATAAAAAGGCCTTTAAAATAGCCAATACGCGTTTCACTCCTTGCTGTGGAGCGTCCTCAGTCAGCTGTGATGTTTGATCCTCTAGATCTTCCATTTTAAATGTTTTTTGGGGTCCTCCCCTTTAATGACTGCAGTCCATATTATCCAATCATATTGATGGTTACATGTCCTTCATATGGTATATTATGTGTATATCTCTTTAATTGGATCTAATGATTGGCGCCTTTTTTATCTTCGAATTTCATTGGTGGACTGTGGTGGTTGGCGGAAGTTATCCGCTTGCGTCCGGGCGGTTGGCGGAAGTGACGTCACGGACCCACGTGATCGTCATTCCGCCGCCGCCCGGAAGTTCACTAACCCCTCCGTCATGGCGCACCCTCTTCCTGCATGCAGGTAGGGGGGAGGGAGCACTGTATGCCCACTCCGGCATTTTCCGCCCTTAGGGCGTGCAGGAGTGGTCCTAGGCTCCTCCCCCCTGTCTTCAGCAGAAGGCACTGAGCGCACGGCAGAAGAGGGAGTAAATCGGACGGGGGGAGGGAGGGAAAGAAACCCTCTGGACGGCCTAATGTGGGAATAACACAGTACAATAAAACAAAGTGCAACAGAATGAAAATGCATTAATATAGAAAATTTAAATAGAAAATTTAAATAGTACTAATTTAATACCCATAATGGTCCTATTGTGAAAATTACAGTGATGCATTAGTGATATTGAAGTGCTTATGAATAATAAACATTTCTTAAAGTGATGTTGAGTTTTGAGTGATATTCATAAAAATTGTATGAATGAATATTAGAAATAATATTAAAAATGGATATAAATGAATCAAAATTCATATACCTGTCCCTTGCTCTCTTCTAAAGAGCAGCATTTTTCTACTCTTTCCTCCAGCTCTGCTTCACTCCCACCTTATTTGATTGCTATCTCCTGTTTTATACCCCACCTCTTATAGACTGTAAGCTCGTTTGAGTAGGGTCCTCTTCAACCTATCATTCCTGTAAGTTTTTTGTAATTGTTCTATTTATAGTTAAATCTCATAATATTGTCACTGGGGCTCCCACAAGGACCTGACCAGACGGATGAGCCCGCCAGCTCCCATACATAGGGCCCCACCAGGACAGTCCCTTTTGTACCAAGGGGGAGAGGAGCCCCTGTGGCAGCCACCTGACACCAATGACTGCCTTGCTACCCAAAGGCAAAACTCACTACTGGCGCCATTGCTGTTCTAATTTGTTTTAGTTTGGTTTTAACTTGTATTTAACATTTATTGCTCTTCAACTAGCCTAGCAAAAACTAGGTACCTCTGTAAGGCACACAACCATACGATATCTCCCTGGCTTAAAGGGCCACCATAACGGCAAAGACCCACGCACCAACACAACCACTAACTGATAACATGCTACATAGCAAAACATTCCCACGATAGGGCCAGCAACAGGGCCGCTAGCGTGTTCTTCTCGCCCCCCTGCAGCCTCCTTGGTTATGTGCTACTGACCACACGAGCATCAACGAAGCACATAAGGCAACCTAGGGACAGAGATACCTACGCCCACACCAAACACGATAGGACATTGGGCCCTAAACATTGCTACAATGACAAGAAGTGTGGCAACTTTATTTATGGCCACAGCCAACACCAAGTACGACTTACACGGGACGAGGAATGGTTGCTCTGAACCCAAGTTATACACTAGGCGTAAAGAGCATATTGAAAACATACAACTACTTCCTCTAGACAGGAGAATGTGGCGATCTAGCGATAGCTTCAAGCAGAATGTTGTAACGTATGAACCTAACCTAAAAAATGTGCACCGTATCCTAATGCCAAATGTTTATTTATGTTTTATGTATTGAAGCCTGAGAAAACTGTTGTGGCATCTCAAGCGACTATGTTAAGCAAATGCACAAAAAAAAAAAATATATAGTAAAGCGCTACTGAATATGTTGGCGCTACATAAATGCCAATTATAACAATAATATTAGTTTACCTACTCTTGACATAAATTTAAAATCCACTTTGAATTCTCACTTTGCCCATTTATTGTCTACTTTTTCTTATTCGATATGTGAATCAAATGGCAGTAAAATGCCCTTATCTGTTTACAGCAAAATATATCTATAATATTTATATTATGTATGTATTTTGCAGTAGATTGACCTAATCTCAAGCACTTTTGGTTTGTGTGATTCATTTACCTGAATCTTTTTTGACAGATGTAATTCTGATAAGCCAAACCACCATATGCACAAAAATGGCCGTACCGATAAATAATTAATTTGCACAATGGACTTTATTTTTAAAATGTATCTGTAGGGATCTATTTAAGGTTTGCTTATATATTACTTCATAATGAATGTTCTAATTCTCTTAAAAGTAATATGTAAAAAAAAACACCTGCCGATAATTTTTATATAGTATTGTACATTTCATAGATTACATTTCTAATTTGTTAATGATATGTTTGCTATTATGTTGTAAAGGAAAGGTTTCAAAAAAATGTCTCTGTATCGAATTTTTTAAAGAAACATAAATGCATTATTTATTGTGTTATAGCACTGCGACATTTAAAAGATTGGCATTAATGCAAGTTTTCTTTTTAGGCAAGTGACATTTGACTTTCCAATTATTGCAGGAAGCTTGAAAAATACAAAGTTATGATTCTCTTTGACCTCTTTGACGCCCTTCATGCATGTTTTCAATGTATTTAATTTGGCTTGGCTTTAAGGGATTGACAATTTTTATATTATTGTTTGATTTTCAGTTACACACTAAACATGCAGGCACCACAGTAGGGTGATTGAGCTGCGTCAGTTCAAATAACCAATTTACTGCCAGGATAAAAACCTTATACATCCATCATAAAGCTTTGTATTTGTAGCATTGAAAAAAACAAAAACCTAAAGCATCAATGATGAATATACCAACTCTGCTATTGCAGAGAGTAACCTTGTGTATCTAACTGATGCAGCATTCAAGCAAATAAATGAGAAATTTAACCAATGTTTTAGGTGCTCTCCTTTACTCCACATGATAATTGCTAGTAGACTTGGTTGTTGCGAAAATTCGGAACCAAATTTGCTTACGGGCAAAATACATCCATTGTTTGGAAGAATGGAATTCCAGTCCATGCTACAGCTGTATCTTGCAGCCAGTTAGTAGATAACTTTCTAAACCTTTCCCCTTGTAGGATTGTCATGTTTAAGGACACCAAATTAGTGAGCTGTATTTAGTATATAGCTCCTTTTTGGTTTTCCTTAAGTCAGTTACACTAGGATTAGTAAGCTATCTCCTAAGAAGCTGAAAGATAACATTTTCAACAAGGAAAGGCTTTTTGTAATTGTGGACTTTCAGACAATTATACTGATATTAAGTAAAAAAAAAAAACGTAATATTTGCAAATAAGGGAGGTCAAATCCTCGTTTCTGCCCCTAGCAGCCGTGCAGCGAGTAGGGACAAGTATATTAACTAACCAGTGGCTGCTCCATGTTAGAAAAAAAGATTTAAAAATCCAATAAAAGGGGGATCTGGCTAAAGCTCCCTCATGCACCCAAGTTTAGGAACCTATTTAAATAATTACCTGGGGTGACATAGTGAAACCCTGTGCTCCCACCAATGGCCTGCAAGCAGTGACTATTAAACTAAATGGGAACATAGCATACCCCTCCAGCCTCTAAACATATGGACTAGTGTCCTCCCAGCCCTCATCCACTGGCCGCAGATGGGGGCCCTAAATAATAATGGGGATGAACTTATGGACTTATCTGACCGGTAAGTCTCAAGATTTACCTATAAGAGCACCATGATTGGTTGGCTTAAGTGAAACCAATCAGAACACTCAAAGTCAAATTGCACTGTGTATGCAAGATTTATATGGCTTTTCTAGCCCCATAAGCTTAGAGCAGTTATTCAGACAAAATTTTAATTTAGTCTGCGCCCAAGTCTAGTACTTGTTATTCCTTCTTAGAAAAGGACCACATTCTTAATGTATGTTAACTATGAACACACATAGTTCTTCAACTCTATCAGGATTATTCACTAACATGCAAATTCAACCCTGCTCCAGGTAATCTATATTAAATCATTAACTCCCCATCACATAGCTCAAGGGATTGAGGGGAAAGGGTGGCAGGCAGAAATGCCGCTGCACTTGGCTATATAACTTTGAAATGCCCATCCCACATCCAGATTTCATTTTAAATTAAATAAGTGAATGGAACTAACCAAATGGAACAATAATTCATTTCGAATACACATTTTTTTCTGAATTTTATATCCGCAGACATATCTAGTGGCTAGTTTAGGGCCGCCCCATTACTATTTAACTTAGGAAAGCTTATGAAAAATGCATATTGCTTTGTCTCAGACTTTCAAGAACAACCCTATTAACATTTTTCTAGATATTCCTTAACCAACAATTGATCTTCCAGCTATAGCACAAAATTCTTATGTATATAACTTTAAAGGGACACTATAGTCACCAGAAAAACTACAGCTTAATATATTGGTTCTGTTGTCTATAGCCTATCCCTCCAGGCCTTTTAGTGTAAACACTGCTTTTCCATGGCCACTAGAGGTGCTTCCTATCTCAGTGCTGCACAATTTGCAGCACCTATGGCCCGAGACCCAAACTGCATTTTTAATACTATAGGTTGTATTATGCATATTTCTATCACTATAGTGTTCCTTTAAATATTGTTATAATTTTCTGTTTAATTTGAATGTAATAGTCAGAATATATTGCTCTAGGTCAGTGATGGCGAACCTATGGCAGGCCGGGCCCTCTCTGTGGGCACGTGGCCATAGGCCGCCGGGGAGAGGGCGCTGACGCTGGTCAGCAGCAATGCAGAATAGGCACCTGCCTGCCCAAAACACTTGGTGCCTATTCTGCTTTCGTGTAAGGAGAACCTGGAGGCAATCTGTGTCGAGCGTTGCTGTGCGTTACCATGGCAACTCTTCACACAGCATTGCGCGGGAGGACAGGAGAGCTGCAGCCAGCCACATACTTACCAATACCACCAGACCACCAGGCTGTTGTTCCCCCTCCTCCCCCCCCCCCATTCACCAAAGGTAAGAAGAAGGGAGGGGGGATAAAGATTTTATATATATATTTTTTTAGACACACATCACTCCAAACACACTCCACACCCTTAAACACAAACACATACACTAAACCCCTCAATGCAGTATGTGTGTGTGTATTCAGCAGACTGTGTGTGTTCAGCAGTCTGTCTGTGTGTGTGTGTGTTAGTGTGTATGTATTCCGCAATCTGTGTGTACTCGGTATTCTGTGTGTGTTCAGCAGTCTGTATGTGTATTCAGCAGTGTATACAGCAGTCTGTGTGTGTGTGTATTCAGCAGTGTCTGTATTCAGCAGCCTGTGTGTGTGTATTATATGTATGACCAGCCAGGCCAGGCGAAATGCGCGCGTTAGGGGTTCATTGATTGCTGTCTCTTATTATGGTGTAACAGCACGATACCATATTTTATCCTTAGTCATCTGGTGTCCTATCTATTGACTATTGGTGTTTTCGGCAAGTTTTTTTTATGGTATAAGCTGTAGGTGCCCTCGAAGGCACGGAGGTGGTCGGTAGTGTTGAGCCTTATTATTTGCTACTTTTTTAGCTGGTTAATATTTTCACTAGCGATTCCATCTTAGGTATATAGCCCTGCTGGCACTTCTCCTCCAGCATGCGCTACAAGTGATTCTGCTCTATCTGTAGATCGGCATTGTAGCATAGCTGCTGTGCATGCAGTTACCTGATATCTATTATACTGTAAGTTTTCAGAACTGAGGTATTTCACTTGAACCAGCAGTCTGAATTCACACGATTAACGCTACGGCACTACTACTATTTGTACTGTCAATAATAACCTACAGCTCTAGCAATTTATTATAGCACTCACCACGAAGTATGCAACACTTATATGCTACCATAGCTTTGCTAGACTAGAATAGAAGTGTTACACTGTATATTGACAAGCTATAGGTACCGCAATCATAGGTATGCAGCATTCCCACGCTGCCATAGTTGTGTCAGAATAATTTAGTGAAGTACTACTGATTATAATCAGTTATATATATATATATATATTTATTCACTCATTGGACTGGCAGTCCTAACAGTAACCTTAGATTGCAGCATAAATATTTGTGGTATGTAACAGTAATACGCTACCACAGTTAGGATTTGACCAGATCCCCAGCAATACTATATATTATACCGACAGCTTGTCCATCGTTGGATAGCGTACTACAACATAGGGTATACGTATTCATACTCTGCCATTGTAGTGTTAGACCAAATTCACAGCAAGGCTATTCATTATATATATTTAATTAAACTGGATAGTGTTCACCAGCGGTATTTCAGGCAGTTGCTGGCCACTATTGAGTCTAATATAACTCCACATGTGGGTGCGCTCTGCAGTTAGTACACTTTGTATCATTCTATGATCGAGTAGACATTTGTCTTCACTAGCACCACATGTTCTATCTGGCTTTCTGCTACATTCGAGTTATAGCTACAATATTGGTTTACTCTTCCTACTGGTACTGTATTGCCATATTAATAAAGCTTTGGGCAAGCTCTGTGATATTTATACACTTGCTGCATTATTTTATATACATCATACCCTATAGAGCTGCCATCCCCTCTCCCCCTTTTCACTTAGCACAGATGTGTGCTTTTGTTCAATAACATATCTCTGACACCAGAGTCTATCTGTTTACGTGTATGTATATATTTATTAATTTACACGGTTTTCTTTTTCTCATTAGATATATACTTTTTTTATTTTATTATTTTGGTCTCTACTTCCTTGTGTATGTTGAGCACATTGGGTTACTGCTAGTAGCAATTTTTAAATCTCATTACAATCAATAAACATTTCTTATTTTTTGACCGTAAGGTCTTTTATCCCCTTAAGGACAGAGCTTCAAAAGCTTGTCTTTCACTTAATGACAACGGCATTTTTTTCATTTTTTGCTGTTTGCGTTCAACTGCAATTTGCATTTTACTAATTTGTTGCACCAACATATGTTATACATCGTTTTTTTAAAGGATAGAAAGGGCTTTAATTTGATGTAACACACATATATATAAACGCTTATTTATTATAAAAAAAAAATACAGAAAAATTTAAAAAAAATGAAAATTGTGTGGGTTTTTTTACAGTTTTTGCAATAATAATGTGTGCATAATTAGTGCAGGTTAAGAAAAGTAATTAAAAATAAATTAATTTAGTTGTTCTGATTTATAGAATATATAATGTGTCTGGGATTTTAAGTTTTTTTTGGTAGTTACAGGTCACAAAGCACAAGGAGTAAAATAAACTTTTAATGTGGAGCGATTTTAGAATTTGGTATTTTTGTTTTGTAAGCTTAATAGCCATAAAAGAAAACAAAATTGCCACACAAAAGTATATATTTATATAAAGTAGACATCACATGCTATTTACCTAAGGTTGTTTTGACACTTTCTATGTAGCCATTTCACCGCCAACCTCTGCTAAATATTGGAGTAAAATTGTTTTTTTATGGTTTTTGGCACACAAACTTATAACAAAGAAATTCTTGTGTATATTTTGTAAAGTTGGTGTGTGCTATTCCTGTACAAAGTTTTATTTTGTGTTCAGTTACATCTGCTGAGTAAAATGACACCCCCATTGTATGTCTTTAGCACTATTTCGTGAAGCTGCAGTGCCATATAGAAGACCTGTCCTTTTCAGTATTCACAGTAGAATTTTGAGAGATGGATGTAATGAGCCTTAGCTTCCATTTGGGGTATTATAACAGTTTGACTGTTCAAAAAAAACCCATAAAGGCCTACCATTTGTAAAAGTAGACACTCCAGGGTATCTCATAAGGTGCATATTGTGCCTTAACATGCCCCCATTTTTTCACCAATATATGCCAAAAGTATGTGGTAAAAAATAATTTTGTGCATTTTTTACATACGGATTGCATTTTTGCTGGGCGTTTTGTATATTTCATATGTGCCACTAAGTTCAAACCCCCCAAATTATGCTCAGCTAAGTCTTCTGAGTACAAGGACACCCCCATGGTATGTCTTTAGCACTATTTCGTGAAGCTACAGTGCCATATAGGAGACCTGTCCTTTTCAGTATTCACAGTAGAATTTTGAGAGATGGATTTAATGAGCCTTAGCTTCCATTTGGGGTATTATAACAGTTTGACTGTTCAAAAAAACCCCACAAAGGCCTACCATTTGTAAAAGTAGACACTCCAGGGTATCTCATAAGGTGCATATTGTGCCTTAACATGCCCCCATTTTTTCACCAATATATGCCAAAGTATGTGGTAAAAAATAATTTTGTGCATTTTTTACATACGGATTGCATTTTTGCTGGGCGTTTTGTATATTTCATATGTACCACTAAGTTCAAACCTCCCAAATTATGCTCAGCTAAGTCTTCTGAGTAAAAAGACACCCCCAATGAATGTCTTTGGCACTATTTCGTGAAGCTACAGTGCCATATAGGAGACCAAGTCATATCCGTTTTTACCAAACTTTGAATTTTGACACTGGGCCTATGTGCAAATTCCAAGCATCTTCGCAGGTTTTAAATTCAAACTACCCCACAAAGGCCTACCATTTCTTAAAGTAGACACCCAAGGGTGTTTTAAAAGGTATATTTTGAACCTTAGCGTGGGATCATTTTTCCGCTAGCTTGTACCAGATGTAGTGGTAATAAGCGTTTTGTTCTGCGTTTTTGACATACAAAGTGAGTTTGCACAGTATATTTTGCAAACCTTATGTGTGCTACGTCTGTATAATACTTCATATATTGCTCAGCTATGTCGGCTGAGTACAGCAATACCCCCGTATGTACCTTTGCCAGGTATATGTGGATGTTGAAGGGGCGCATTTGAGATGCAGCCATTGAGTTTTTTTCTAACTTTGAAATTTTACGCTGGGTCCATGTTCCAATTTGGAGTAGTTTAGACGGTTGGTTATTGAAACTTCCCCACAAACACATACTATTTATTAAAGAATACACCCTGGGGTAATTCAAAAGGCATATTTTGAACCTTGGCGTGGGATCATTTTTTCTCTAGTTTGTTCCAGGTGTAGTGGTAATGTATTTTTTTACTTTATCAAACTTTTTTACTTTTAAAAACTAGTTTTTAAACTTTTGTTTTGCTTATTAATTTTTTTTTAAACTTTCCTAAACTTTCTTAAAACTTTTTTACAGATTTAACATTTTTCTAAGCTTTTTTTTTTATGAATGGTTTGCTGCGGACTCATCATTGAGTAAACTTTGACCCTGTACCTCACAGTCAGCAGACACATTCCAGCCAATCAGCAGCAGGGTCTGGGAGGGAGGGTCTGCTGCTGATCGGTTGGAATGTGTCTGCTGACTGTGAGGTACAGGGTCAAAGTTTACTCAATGATGAGTCCGCTGCGAACCGTTCGCGAACCGTTGGGCGAACAGTTCGGGACATCACTATTTATGATATGTCTTTACCTGCCTATGAGATTGTCATTTCACAACAGAAATACAAAAAAAAAAAGGTTCTATAATGGATCACTATTTTATTATCAGTATCCCCTCATTCAAGTATGTGGTGTTTTCTTACTCAAAAAAGCCAAAGAAATTAAGACAAACTATCATAAACCAGATTGACAAATATACACAATAAATGGGAAAAAAATAGCCGAAATTTGGGATAAAAGGAACATAACAATTTTCAAATTCTAACATAGTTCCAGCCCTGTAAGTTAGCAGTTTTTTACTAAAAAAAATATGGGTAATTATGTTGCACTATTGTTACCATATTGCACTATGAAAGTGTATCACAATACAGATCTTTAAATAGCACATGTTCCTCAGATTGTGATATCTCAGTTTGACTCAGATGCAATTTTTTGCCTGGTTCTACACATATTGGCAACATGGGTTTATATTCTAATTAATTTATCACATAAAATGAGTTTAATTATTGATTTATTACTGGCATTCATAGTGTTGAATTGCTTTAGAAATTGAGAGCAGCCATAGTGTGGCTTCTATAAGTTAAACCACAGTGAGAGTATGTTTCACAGTTTTGTGAACTGGGTTGTGTGTAACAATTGACAAGGTTGCTAACCGCTTGTGCGGAGGATTGAAAGATCTGACCAAGTTGTGTGTGTCACTCTGCATACACATTCTGGACAAAAAGTCTATAGTCCAGATCAGAAATGAAAGTTGGTACAGGGTACTTATTGCACCATTATAGGTTTGTGATAATGCAATGTTTGTAATGGCATTTACAGTGACCCTTTCAAGTGAAAATGCTTGTTTTTATTGCTATGCACCAGTAACCAAACTAAACTAATTAATTAAACAAATATAGTATAAAATCAAAATGTAAAATTCAATGGACTTAAATAAAACAAGTATGCATTTCTACCACTGTAATTATCAAATTGATAATAAAATAAATATGAAGAAATCTTACAAAATAAAAATACATAACATGTAAAGATAAGATATCCATAGTTCTATTCATTCATTCTTACATTTATTTATTTTTTTTACTGATTTTTTGATTGATAAAAGAATTTGGCAGACGTCTAATGTCATTTTGCACAGCCAACGCATTTTTATTAAAATATTTGTACAAGTACTTTAGATTAGTGCATCCATGTTCAATGATGCTTGTTGCTCTGGTCCATATAAGTAAGGGATGCAGTGACTAGTGATCACTTATCTTCATTCTATCACTGACTGACAGCTGAAACTGCATCATGAAAATCATAGCATTGATTCTGCTGGTTGCTTTCAGCATTTCCTCTAAGGCTGATGACGGTAATAGTATGATTAATGTTGTCATTATTATTCAACATCAAAATACAAAATTGTTTAACTTTTTGAGGTTTTGTACTGTAAATTTATAATGCATTTTTTTGACTGCACTGTTTATATTTCAAGCATGGTTTTTTTTACAGATTCAGATCTATCTGTGTTATCTGATCCAACTGAATGTGTGAGAAGATTACTCAGGGTAATGTTAAAATATTTAAAGTTGTTTTATGTTATATATTATCCCATCTCCATGAGCAGTGATCTGTAGCTGCTTTTATTTTACCTGATCTTCTTTCTCAATACTTATATTGCTGGAGAGGCACTTAGAAGTTAGAAACTGTCAGTCACCCAGCTTGTCTATGAGATATCACCATTAGGATGAGGGTTTGAATTAAAGGAGGATAGTGCAGGAATAATCCCAGTAATGCTGAGAAGACCATAATATGTATGTCCCATAATTGATATAAGATTAAAAACATCCCTAACCATACCAGTAACCTAACACTAGTCTAACCTTTAAATTAACCCTAGCCTCTACCTAAATACTTACCCTAGCTCTAGACCTAACTCTAAGGCTAGCTTTAAACCTAGCTGTTATTCTAACAGTAACTAAATCCTTATGTCCCGCCTAAAGCATAAACCTAACTCAAGCCCTACTTGTAGATCTAACTCTAGAGCTAACCTAACACTAGCCCTAACTCTAACCAAAACTTTAACCATAACAAGCCTTGTAATGAAAACATAAATAGATAAAATAAAACAATGAAATTGTGCTAATGAAATATATTGCTGTCTCTGAAATCTGAAGACCGTAATAAGCTTTGTAATAGAAAATAAATAACATTGAAATTGTACTAATTGAATATATCGCCTTCTCTGACTTCCAAACACAGTCACACATATGTATTTATAATGAGGTCTCAGACCCTGCAAATGCCATTATTTTCTAGTAATACACATTTCACTATGAAAAAATAATGCTATTAAGGAGTTCTAGAGACATGTTAATAAACAATAAGACTAAAGGCTGAATGATTTATAAATGTCTCTATATTATTACACAGCCTTGTATATCATATAAAGCAAAATCCACAGGTTTAACAGGAAGGATGCAAAGTGCAATTTATATAGGCAGTCAACACAACACAATAAGGCCAATGGCCTTAACCACATACATGGTTAGTTACAGTATATGATCATACATTGCATAAGCCTGCCACAACAGCAATGTAGCCCAGTCTTGGCATGTCCTGCTCTATCAACCTAATGCTCTTAATCAATTTATTTAGGAAATGCTTCCTCCTGGGACTCTCTGCAGTGCAAGCTTAAATAGAGCACTTGAATGAGGCACATGTGATATATTCAAATGTACAAATATATATATATATATATATATATATATATATATATATATATATACACATATACACACACACACACACGTTTTAATGCATGCAATATCCAGTTATAAATTCACTAAACTGACTTTACCTGATTTTTATTTGAGAGGGAGGGCACAACGTGCCTATAGGAACCTGAAATGCAAATGCGGCCCTGGATGCAATTATGTATATGTAGTCCAGAAAAAAAGGATGAACTCTGAGTTCTTGAAAATTATGTTAAACCCAAAAGTATCCTCAAAATCAAAGTGTCTTCAAATCCTATCAAAGTTCCTCAAAAAGACAAGTGCCCTTATATTGGTCACAAGTACCCTATTATAGTGCAAATACATCAATTTATATATGAATATTGACTTGCATTACAAGATGTGTAGACCTTTGTTTTAGTTATAACTGTTTTCTTTTTTTTTCTTAATAGGATGTAGCAGTGTTTAAGGAAAAGCACGGAACTGAGCTATGTGAATATGTCAAAGCAAATGTAAGTATATAAATGTACACACAATATCATTTGTGACCATTGGTTATCATTTACATACTACTCTTTTGTGATGTTAAAGGACCACTATAGTGCCAGGAAAACATACTTGTTTTCCTGGCACTATAGTGCCCTGATGGTGCCCCCACCCTCAGGGTCCCCCTCCTGCCGGGCTCTGTGGGGAGGAAGGGGTTAAACTTACCTCTTTCTCCAGCACCGGGCGGGGAGCTCTCCTCCTCCTCTCCTCCTCTTCGGCTGAATGCGCATGTGCGGCAGGAGCTGCGCGCGCATTCAACCAGTCCATAGGAAAGCATTCACAATGCTTTCCTGTGGACGCTGGCGTCTTCTTACTGTGAAAATCACAGTGAGAAGCACGCAAGCGCCTCTAGCGGCTGTCAATGAGACAGCCACTGGAGGCTGGATTAACCCTATTATAAACATAGCAGTTTCTCTGAAACTGCTATGTTTATAAAAAAAAAAGGGGTTAACCCTAGCTGGACCTGGCACCCAGACTACTTCATTAAGCTGAAGTGGTATGGGTGCCTATAGTGGTCCTTTAAGCAGGTACAGATAATTGGTATCTATTTATAAAGGAGGGAACTCTATATTCCCTTGCATCATACAACCATAATTTAAAAAGCTAAATAAACAGGATAAATGTACAGGATAAACTACTAATCTATTATTTCACATAGTCACCGCATATAATGAAACATGTTTTAGGAAATGTGCATTCACAGTTCATCTTTGAACGCCATAACAGTGTACATAGATATAGAAAGGCTAAACAGTGGCATGAGAAACTGCACATGTTTTTGTTCTATGAACAAGCTTAAAGGACCACTATAGTGCCAGGAAAACATACTCGTTTTCCTGGCACTATAGTGCCCTGAGGGTGCCCCCACCCTCAGGGTCCCCCTCCCGCCCAGCTCTGGAAGGAGGAAAGGGTTAAAATCTTACCTTTTTCCAGCGCTGGGCGGGGAGCTCTCCTCCTCTCCGCCTCCGATCCGCCCTGTCGGCTGAATGCGCACGCGCGGCAAGAGCTGCGCGCGCATTCAGCCGGTCACATAGGAAAGCATTCATAATGCTTTCCTATGGACGCTGGCGTGCTCTCACTGTGAAAATCACAGTGAGAAGCACGCAAGCGCCTCTAGCGGCTGTCAATGAGACAGCCGCTAGAGGAAATAGGGGAAGGCTTAACCCATTCATAAACATAGCAGTTTCTCTGAAACTGCTATGTTTATGAAAAAATGGGTTAACCCTAGCTGGACCTGTCACCCAGACCACTTCATTAAGCTGAAGTGGTCTGGGTGCCTAGAGTGGTCCTTTAATTTATATGTCCCAGTAGTGAGTAAATTGGTAGTCAAAAGTAGAAAGAAATGCATACGATTCAATGATAGATACTATTAAAAAGCCTAGGAAGTAACAGTTCACGTTTAATACATTAAATTGTTATATTAGATTTATGATGTCATGTGTAGAAGTTACAAATGGATATCATAATGTATTTCACTTTATTTTATAATATTTACTTTACAGGAAGAAAGGCGAAAAGAGATATGGAAAAGTGTTGCCGATTCTCTAACAGAATCACTTGTAAGTTTTTAATTTCTCTTTTAAATTTTTTCCATATAATGAAATGCTTCGGTTATTTACTAATCTAAGAATATGTGGTACAAATGCCAAAGACATATCGGATTAAAAGTGTGCAATTCAGATGATTTTGTTTTAATTAAAATTACACAATGTTTTTTTTTTCTTTGTCAATCTTTTTTTTTTTTAAATAAATGAAGTGTATTGACAATACATGCAGAATAGTTTGCAAAACACAGTGTGACAAACTAGTTTTGTAGTTCACAAACAAATGGTAATACATTATTTTTTAAGAATTAAAAACAATAATATCAAGCAAATGCAGGTTAATCTGACATGTCTGAACTAGATATTGGCGCTATTCTCCTAAAGAAAGATGGTGTGCAAGACATGGAGAATAGAAAAAAGCAACAGGAGTGCGATACAATAGTTATGCCACTGGGTATAGAATGTGAGTAGAGCATGTAAGGGACAGGAGATATGGTAAACCATGAGAAATCACTGTTGTGACAACCAAGGTTGTATTATCTCCCCAGATAGAATGTCAAGCTATGCCGCCACAAGTGAGAGTCCAGTGTCAATCTAGACTTATCAACACCACTCTACTTCATACCATATTGCAGATCATGACAGGCTTTCCCCTGGCTGCCATAGGTGCTTGTACCTTCAGCCTAAGGCCTTTAATAGGGCCAGTGCCCTAGGTCCATGGATCTTCCACTTTTGAGTGGTAAGATTTGAGGCCTGCATGGATGGCTGCTGGGAGGGCCCTCAGCCCAGAAGAAGGACAGGCAGCAGATACCACAGCAGGGGTACCACGCAAGTCCAAGACGGCACAGATTTCTGAATAGATCATGATACTTTAGCTCAATGCAGTAGGAGTTCATGCTAATCACATCTTGCCATGTTGGATGCCAGCCCCAGTCCCGATACACAATGTTTTCAATCCTTTACACTGAAGAGGGTTTGAATTATTACCTGAATTGAAATGGTCTGAATTTAAATGAAACAGTGTAGATGGGTCCAACTTGCTTTTGATGTTGTCAATACTGATGATTTTGGGCCAGTCCAATGCTTTCATAGAGAAGCACTGGGCACCTACAGGGAATGAGTGGCTATCACTGTGCTACATCAGTTTGATGCTTCTGATAAATATGTGGCTTAGGCAAAATATAAATATTGCTATTTCTCTGAAATGACAATGTTTTACATCGTAATAAAAAAGGAAGAAGGTATGATGCACCGAAATCGCTTTATTAACATAACATAGTTTTGGAACTTAGCGTGTCCCATTATGAACAGCTCAAGAATTAAACAATGAAGAGTTTTGGAAATTCCTGCAAGTGAATCACAGTTTATAAAATAAAAAAATATTATTTACTAATAACCTCTCACTTCTTAATTTCTCCAGTCAGACACCAAACAACACCAAATAATTATTACTCTTACAAAAAAAAAAAAGTTTATTTAAAACTAAATGTAAATATACGAGTTCTTTACATTACAAATCTTAAAGGGATGCTATAAGCACCCAGATTACTTCAGCTCATTGAAGTGGTCTACGTGTAATGCACCTGCCCCCTTAGTCTTGCGAATTAGAGAAAATGCAATAATTTAATTGCATGACTAAGACTGCCTCTAGTGATTGTCAATCAGGCAGCCTGTAGAGGCACTTCTTGCTTGCCTGGCGTTGCACACCCTCACACTCTGCATAAGAACATCCAGTGTCTGTATTATTCCATAGGAAAGCATTGCATTTGCGGGACGTGCAGGTAACAGGTAGGTTTAACAGTTTCCATTGGTGTGATAGAAGGGGCAGAGGGAACTATATTGTTAGGAATACAGATTTATATTCCTTACATATAGTATGCCTTTAAATAATCTCTACTATGAAATATAAAATGGTTCCAAGATTTTCCTCTTTTAAGTAGCTATTTTACCATTAACTATGTATCTACATTTTATAATAAAGATTTTTTTGCAATTTGTAGGAAGGAGTTCACTGTAACATCAAGGGTATCCAAAAACCTGCGGTAAGAAATGTTAAATTATTAGAACATATTAAAGGGGAATTTAAACCTTAATGGATGGGGTTGTAAAGGTAGCCATCACAAAGGTGAGGGGAACCAAAGGTGAGGCTAAATATGAAGCAAACATTAGGCAGGAACTAGGGAAGGAAAAGTAGGAAATCCGTGAAAAGCAAGATTGATGTTAACTGGAATTATCCTTTGACAAACCTAGAATACTGTAATTCAATTAAAGGTAGCCGCAAGTCATTATTAGTTTATCCAAGAGTATTATCAGACAATAACTTGTTATCTTGTATACTTACTGAATTGTTCATTTGTCATTTTTGTTTGTTTGAAAGGTATTAAAGCATGTTTTTTAATTCAAACATAAAAATGCTCAATTAATAAATTAATCCACTCTAATAAAAATAAATGTAATTTGCACTTTAGGAAGAAGTGGCAGAGTCTGGTGAAGTTATAAATTCTGCAGTTGATTGTGTTGATGATATATTGGTAAGATCCCTAACGAGCTAAACTTTTATTAAACTGAGCTGGTGTCGTGGTAACATCCAATGGTATACAGCATGTATAATGTTTTTTGTATTACTAAATGTTGTTTGTATTGCTAAATTATTTAGCATAACCTGTAACATGTTCAATAGTTAGAGACATGCACAATTATTTTGTTGATATTTTAAATATCATAATTAAATCTTTAGAAATTCGAAAAAGATCTTAACATAAAATCATATATATTTTTTTAATCTTTATATCTAATTCACATTTTAAAATGATTTACAGAATGCCCTTGGACTGACTGAACATGGTCTAACAACTTTGTGCAAGTTGGTAAGAGACACTATTCTAAATTTTTGCTGATACTCATTTTTCATTTTTACTGATATACTATTGTGGTGGCCACTCAGATAGGGACATGAGTCTCACCGCCAAGGATGTTCTTTCCCCCTCTCTGGATCTCCGTCAGCACCATCTTTAGTAATTATAGCTGTTTTCTGTGATATAGCTTTCCCCCCCAGACATTAGTCGAGACTTTTAATGCTGGGAGTAGACTGGTTAATTAGGGCATGGTACACGCAATTTATACACAGGGGGTCTGCGTACAGTTCAACACAAACTCCTCCCTAGCATCCCTTTGTCTGGGAGATAATTGAGTCAGAGCTCGGTAACTCAATTATCTCACGGTTACAGGGATCCACACAGAAAAAAAAAACCAAAACACATTCAATTTCCACAGGAACCTCACAAGTTTTATATCCCCAGATAGCCTGGTTCTGAGTGCCCAAGTTTTCCAAATAGTGCTCGGATCCGTTCAGTTGAACGGAATCGCCATACGGGTAAAAGTTTTAACCGACCGACCACAAGGTTATAGCCCGAAATAGATCCAGAGTGAAATAGGCTGTGGCCATTCTCCGTTCGGGAGTTCCTGTGTTCGTATAAACGAATATTATTTTCTGGTTCCAAGGAGCGAATGTTCTTTCTCTTTGTGCTAACAGTTTGCCCGAATAGCGCTCTCCTGGCTCACTTGGGGAAGAAGCAGGTGGTGGTACAAGTTCAGCGGTGTTCGCGAGATAGTCTGTACAATTTTGGTTCCATGTATTCGACGTCCGAGTACTACTGCCTGCTGTCGCAAGACAAAATGGCCTCCATCCTATAACCCACGTGTTCACGAATGCGAAATTTGCAGCCACCTAGCAGAACACTTGAGTTCACAAGGTGTTGAATGAGGTCAACAGGGTTAACAAGCCAAGAGGTGGCCTGATTACGATGGCTATAAAATGGGAAAATCGTGATTTGGTTCGGTTACCGAACAAGATGGAAGAAACAAAACGAAAGAGTATGATCAGTGATGGGCTGTTCAATTACTAATTTTGATAAAGTCATGCTGCATATTTAACATTTATTGTGAACTAGAAATATTGCAAAAAAATGACTTTCACAATTATATGAAGTGCTTTTGGTGATCAAAGTGCAATTAATATGATATAAAATGAATAGACTTCCCTTCAGGTGTAGAAAACCCCAAAGATTTCCTCAACAGAATCTTCAAAAAATATCAATGTATAAAATAGGGGTTAACCTGTCAGGGAAGAAATGGCACGGCATAGTGCAAAACTGTATTACTAAATTATAATTTATGGCAACTTACAGTTTGTAAAAGAGCCTTCAGTATAATAGGTGTAGATGTAGATCTGTTCACAATCTTGAGCTTTGAATATCTCAGAACAAGGTGCAATCCAATTAAAAGGCAACCAAATAAAGTGCACAATGCAGAATTATTAACTTACATCAAAGTTAGTGTTAGCAGATGTAGTCTGTCGCCATAAGATCAAAAAAGGTACGTCCTACGCATTCGTCCCATCCAGGGACTTCCTCAGGCACAAATCAGTGCTGTTCAGACAAAATACAAAGTGGATTCTCCTTATTCTGAGATATTCATCTTCAATGTCACTTGTAAAAAAAAAAACCAAGGGGGTAAAATTGCTCAAAATACATCGGTTCCTTTGAAGATTAAGGGCAAGCTCTCTAGACAAAGTAAATGACATGTAGACAAAGGGATATGTATATATATATTTTTTTGCATGAATCTAAAAATCACATAGCAAAAGCATTCAAGCAGAATGTATTACTGGAAGTATTTTTCTACGTGGAAGGCAGACTGAATCACTGCAGCATTCTAAGAGTATACAGTAAAAATATCCACTGCCATTCACAGTGTACTTAATAAATATATTCACTACATCAAAGACTTGAAATCATACAGTTAAAAAGGTAGACAGAAATAATGCATTCACAGCATGAGCAGGTTTTTTTATTATGTGAAATGTAGCAGAGAGCTACTGAAATGTTGGATTACATCTTTATTTAAACTATTTTAGACTTTGTTTCGTGGTTTATTTTTTTTTATATATAACACGACAAAAGTGATTCACTAAACAGTAGAAGTAGTGAATTGAAAACTGCATTGCAAAACACTGTTACGTATATTTGCCTAAACTTTGCCATTTGTATTACAAGTCACCACAGTTTATTGTTAAGTGAATACATCCCATTTTGTTTTGGTATCACTGGGCAGTTATGTCTGTCTGAATTATTAGGACTTTGCTTGAAGTATCTGAGATCATATTTACTGATTGGTAATACCTGTTACTTTTTTGGTGAGCCGTCTTATATTTTTTAGTTTCTTTTTTTACTTAAAAAAGCCACTGTTTATACATTAATAAATAAATAATGCAATATTAAAGTGCCAACATGACATTTAAATGTTTGATATTTATTAATTTCAGGTTGAAAATGACTTTATTGACAAATGCATCCTTGGAATTCTGAAGGTATGTAGTAAGATTTTTCAGTTGTCTTTGCTGTGCAGGATATATAAATGTTTCAAGGTCAAATTTCTTCTCCAGTAAAATCAAGTAATCATTTCTCTTTAAATCAATTCTATAGTGTAAGGAATACAATGTTGTATTCTTTACACTGTAGTTACCTCGGGCCTTTCCCGCCTGGCCATCGCCTACCACTTACCTGATGTCCCTTGGCACTGGGTTGGCGCTCCTCCACCTACAACATCAAAGGGGCGGCTAATGAGCGTACACGACGATCGCAGTGCGTGCATTAGGCCCTCTCCACAGGAGAGCATTGATTCAGTGTTTTCCTATGGAGATTTTACTGGCATTGGATGTCCTCATGCAGACCGAGAGAATATCCAGCGCCAGTTAGGTGACCAAAAGTTGCTTCCACTGGCTGCCTGATTGACAGCCACCAAAGGCAGTCTTAGTCCTGCAATGTAATCATTGCAATTTCTCAAACTGCCATGATTTACACTACAGGATTAAGGAAGACAGGAACCCTGTACCCTGACCACTTCAATGAGCGGAATTGGTCTGGGTGCCTATAGTGTCCATTTAAGTCTCAATTTGTACTAGATATAAACACTGCTCAAAAAAAATAAAGGGAATACAAAATTAACACATCCTAGATTAAAATATTCTTCAGAAATACTTTGTTCTTTACATAGTTGAATGTGCTGACAACAAAATCACACACAAATTAAAAAATGGAAATCAAATTGTCAGCCCATGGAGGTCTGGATTTGGAGTCACACTCAAAATTAAAGTGGAAAAACTCACTACAGGCTGATCCAACTTTGATGTAATGTCCTTAAAACAAGTCAAAATGAGGCTCAGTAGTGTGTGTGGCCTCCACGTGCCTGTATGACCTCCCTGCAACGACTGTGCATGCTCCTGATGAGGTGGTGAATGGTCTCCCAGACCTGGACCAAAGCATCTGCCAACTCTAGGACAGTCTGTGGTGCCACGTGGAGTTGGTGGATGGAGCGAGATATGATGGCCCAGATATGCTCAATTGGATTCAGGTCTGGGGAACGGGCGGGCCAGTCCATAGCATCAATGCCTATCACTTGCAGGAACTGCGGACACACTCCAGCAACATGAGGTCTAGCATTGTCTTGCATTAGGAGGAACCCGGGGCCAACCGCACCAGCATATGGTCTCACAAGGGGTCTGAGGATCTCATCTCGGTACCTAATGGCAGTCAGGCTACCTCTGGCGAGCACATGGAGGGCTGTGCGGCCCCCCAAACAAAAGCCACCCCACACCATTACTGACCCACTGCCAAACCGGTCATGATGGAGGATGTTGCAGGCAGCAGAACGTTCTCCACAGCGTCTCCAGACTCTGTCACATCTGTCACATGTGCTCAGTGTGAACCTGATTTCATCTGTGAAGAGCACAGGGCGCCAGTGACGAATTTGCCTATCTTTTTGTTCTCTGGCAAGTGCCAAACGTCCTGCACGGTGTTGGGCTGTAAGCACAACCCCCACCTGTGGACATCGGTCCCTCATGGAGTCTGTTTCTGACCGTTTGAGTAGACACATGCACATTTGTGGCCTGCTGGAGGTCATTTTGCAGGGCTCTGGCAGTGCTCCTCCTGTAACTTCTTGCACAAAGGCGGAGGTAGCGGTCCAGGTACATCTCCTGATGTACTGGCCTGTCTCCTGGTAGTGCCTCCATGCTCTGGACACTATGCTGACAGACACAGCAAACCTTCTTGCCACAGCTCGCATTGATGTGCCATCCTGGATGAGCTGCACTACCTGAGCCACTTGTGTGGGTTGTAGACTCCGTCTCATGCTACCACCAGAGTGAAAGCGCCGCCAGCATTTAAAAGTGACTAAAACATCAGCCAGGAAGCATAGGAACTGAGAAATGGTCTGTGGTCACCACCTGCAGAACCACTCCTTTATTGGGGGTGTCTTGCTAATTAACTATAATTCCACCTGTTGTCTATCACATTTGCATAACAGCATGTGAAATTGATTGTCACTCAGTGTTGCTTCCTAAGTGGACAGTTTGACACAGAAGTGTGATTGACTTTGGAGTTACATTGTGTTATTTAAGTGGTCCCTTTATTTTTTTGAGCAATGTATTTTTATTCCACTCCTTCATGTTCCATTGGGGAAATCCTATGCACTATGCCTCAGAGGGTTCACTATGATGTAAAAAGGTAGCGGAGTTAAAAATAATGCAGCAGTCAACTTGAAATTGACATAATGTTTGGCTTATTGCTCAGAATTAAAGATATTGCTGAGTGGAACTCTAAAAATGTTTGTTGTTCAGTTCCACATAAAAAGAACAAGACGTCTCACCCAGCGAATGAGCAAACTACTCATACAGAGTAATTCACTCAAATGACAATTGTTGGACATTCAAAGTGAGTTTCAGATTTAAGGCCAAAATAGTCAAAATAGAAAAATTCTCCCAGTAAACTATGCTTCCAGTTTGGCTACCGTGGCCTTTAATTTGAAAGTCACTATGAATTTACTTTGAATTGCTGAAAATGTTTTACTTTACTGAACAACCGTAATGTTGAATCCTGCTGGGCTCCTGTCCCAAGTATTTTTTGACTCTCTAACAAGCTGATGACTGGAACTAATGATATTTCTTTTTCTAAAGCCAACTAATGCATTTTCTATTGCTTATCACTGATTGATAAAGTGACTACTAATTTACTGTTATTAGCAACTTATTGCCATATCCTGCTTATTGAACCACTGGCAACTTGCGATGTGTAAATATGTCCTGCTATGCTTGGAAGTGATAATGCCAAATAGACTTGTTTCTGCTATATGCCTATTGTCATGTACAGTACTCTCTTGTATCTCTTATGTTGCACTTTCAATAAATCCTGAATGATCAAAAACAAAGAAACAAACACACCATGATTAAAACAGCCAAGTGAAGGGATTACAGTGATTAAAAACATAAAATAAATAGAAAGCCATCTGAAGTCTAGTTAGATTACTATTTTTTAATATTTTCACCTCTTTTGACATTTACATATATATTTGAGTGGGCTCTTTTCACTAAATATAGTGAAAGAACTTCTCAATTAAAGTTGCAGATGTGGCCATGATTAATGGAGTCAAGGTATAATTTGCAAATTATCTGCTTGTAAATCATCCTATATAACTAAGCTAGGATGCAACTCTCTGAATAGCTAGACTATGTACATCACCATCTGCATGATTGAAATAACAAGAAAATAAACTAAAGAATGGTTATGAGACACAGTGAAAAAATTTGGATTGTTTAAAATTATTTGTCGTCGTTCTCTCCCCCCCACCCCCCCCCCAACCCTCCAAAGAAAAAAATTGGTTCTCGTGAATCGTGTTTGTTCATGTGGCATTTTGGGAAAAATTATCTAGACAAACAAAAAGGGAGCACAAATATGGGAATCGTGTGCTGCAAAATAGATATACTATATTAATATTATAAATATTGCTCAATGCAAGCTCATTGGTAATATACATATTATGTATATATTTTGCAGTCCACTGATATACCATTTGGTTTATAGACCAAGAGAGAAGAAGGAACCAATAGAAGGGGAAATAAAAAAGGATTAATAAAAACAATTCTATGGGTATATCCTTAGTATATACATAATAAATAAATATTTATATATATATAATTTTATTTTTTTATATTTTTTTTTTACTGGTCCTCCTTTTTTCCCCTCTGTTGGGCACTTCTAAGTTGATCTGTGAATAAAATCAGCCGTGTCTGATGCTATGGTTAGAACTTTGATTCATGAAAGAAATGAACTGCAATTAGTTTCAAACCGAATGCACAAGTTTACTAGTTAGAGAAATTCACCATGCAACCTGGATTGAAATATGATGTCACATTGTTATCACTGGCTTTTTGTCTTCAGGTGATAGTATTAAACCCCGAACAAGTCAGCGATTTTTTTTTTCTTTTTACAAATACAATGTAACATTACTGAAACAATATAATATAGTGATATTTCTGTATTGTGTTTTCCTGCCATATATATTTGTACTACACTCTAAAAATTATGACATTCTACAAAAACAGCCTAATTAAAATGTAACCATCCATATTTTGGCTTTCCTCTTAGGGTGATGATAACGAAGTACATAAAGTATTGGAACAATTAAAGTGCAAAGTAAGACATTATAATATTTTCAAATACAATTAATTTCTATCTAGCCATCACTTACTACTTTTAACAGCATGGGCGACAATGGCAATTAATCCTTAAATATACAAAACCTACCTTGTAACAATTTCAATAGCAATGTGTATTTATTTAAACGTAAAAATTGCAAGCACAATATTGAATAAAATTACAATTTCAAAATCTATAATTAGAGCTGCTAGTAACAATTGTTAGAGATTTTAATACTGATACATGAAACTAACAGTATGTTGCATTCAATTTTATTATATAGCCCGATAAAAGTGGAAGCTCTGAAAGCAATTTGGTAAGATGTAATTCATTATTACTTTCTTTTTTTATAACAGAAATACTGTATGAACTATTTATTGAAATGTAGCAAAATGTGCATTCAGACCAAACATTTGCCAAATGAAAGTTAAAGGGACACTATATTCATCAAAACAACCTTAGGTTAATGAAGCAGTTTTTGTGAATAGATCATGCTCCTGCAATCTCACTGCTCAATTATCCTCCATTTAGGAGTTAAATCACTTAGTTTATGCAGCCTTAGTTACGCCTCCCTGCATGTGACTTGCACAGCCTTCCTAAACACTTCCTGTAAAGTCATCTAATGTTTACACTTCCTTTACTGCAAATTCTATTTAATGTAGAAATGTGTATCTCCTGCTCTGTTAATAGCTTGCTATACCCTGCAGGAGCCTCCTGTGTGTAATTAAAGTTTAATTTACAGAGCAGGAGATAAAAACTTTTAAAGTAAGTTAAATCTGATTGAAAATGAAACCATGTTGTTTTCATGCAGGCTGTGCTAGTCACTGCCAGGGTAGGTATGGCTAGAACTGCATAAACAGTAACAAAAATTATGCAACATCTAAATGGCAGTGAATGGAGCAGTGAGACTGCATTGGACAAAATCTATATAAGAAAACTGCTTCATTAAGCTAATGTTGTTTTGGGGACTATAGTGTCCTTTTAAATTACAAAATCCAAGTTATTTGTAACTGCTGAGAAAATATGCTAATTATAACATATATTCCATGATAGAAAACAAAGACTGATGTGTTATCCAAAATGTATAATTTTAGGAATAATTGGGAGAGTATGGTTAAAGAAAGTGCAGGGCATATATAATTAGCTTGCAGTCTGAACCAAAACTGCGATAGCTATTGGTAAGTTATCTGGCAAACCATACATTTGCTTTCAGTTTGTCACACATATAAAGATACAATTGTAATAAATTAATATGTTATCTGTATGTTGACTCTTTTAACAGATAACTTTTTTAAATTGCCAAATGGGAGACAATGTAATTGAAGGGACACAGACTTGTTAATCACCTTTTAACAATATAGCAATCTCTCATCTCATCTCATCTCATTACATTTACACACAAAGGTACATGCATTTTCTTATAAAGACCACAAACTACCTGCACTTATATGGAAAATATACATTAGATACAGTATTGTTTTAGTAATAAAAATAATCTGAATGTGTAACCGTTACGTTTCTATGCAATATCCTTTGATTAGTGATTTAATAGTTATGGGAGCTGAATCTGTCTTGAGGACTTTATCATGCTTATTGTCAATGTGACTCATAAAGGAGCAGGCTCTGGGTTTTAAGGAGATTCTTGTTTTATCAAACTGCTCCTAAACTATTAAAAAAAGGTTTGCATTTAGCACCATAGCTCGATGCTGACCCAAAGAGCTTATAGGAAGCATAGTCCCCCTTCAATTTTCTCTACATACTGAACTTAATTGTATTCACAATTACTGACAATATTAGTAACACAACAAAAAAGTTCTATTCTCTGTTTTCTTTTATAGGACATTTTAGGTTGTTTGAAGGATCTCCCTGGAAACGGTAAAGCAGAGGTAATTTTTGAATAACTAAATAGTTTTAACTGCTAAAAGCACACTATATAGTTTACAGACAGACAGACAGACACTTTAGTTTTAAAAATCAAGGTGTGTTTTGTTTGTTCTGGTTTGGCACTACACATGCCGTAAACATTAATGTGAGATCATAAATAGAGTTGTCTTAACCTTATGCTAAAGGGAATGAATTGGCGAAGTTGACTCACTATTTCATTAAAGGGATTCTATAGGGTAAGGAATACAAACCCTTGTAACACCTACCCTATGCCAGCAGCATTTTCTTCGGGGCCAGGTAGGCGCTCCGCTTCCTCCGATGTCACCTGGGGGGCGGGGGGGGTTAAAGCACGTGCGCATTTAGCACTGCAAGCACATTAGGCTCTCCACCTATTAAAGCATCGTTTCAATGCTTTCCTATGGAGATTTAACTGATGCTGGATGTCCTCTTGGAAGCGTGAGGACGTCCTGCTTCAGTTACACTATTAAACGTCGCCTAGCATCCAGGAAGTGTCTCTAGTGGCTTTCTGATTGACAAAAATCTAAATAGATAGGTTGATAGAGTCGTATGTCTTACCACTGGTTATGATTTATATGGTTTTGCTTTTGGATTGTTGGATGAGCAGATGGATAACTATTATAATTCCTCATAAAGAAATATTTATTAGTATATTAAGGTAATTCTCTAACAGCAAGTTGTTGCAAAATTGAGTATAAAAAAAGTTTTCAAGAACCTGGCTATTCAAACCAATATTTCCAGTTGCTTCTGATTTCACTAGTTGCTAACTTAAAGGGATCCTATAGTGCCAGGAAAACAAACTCGTTTTCCTGGCACTATAGGTCCCGATAGTGCCCCCTACCGCAGGGCTGAAGGGGTTAAAATCCCTTCAGCCACTTACCTTGATCCAGCACCGATGTTACTCGGCGCTGGGACAGGCTCCGCCCACACTCCTCAACCCACGCGCAAATTAGACCTCCCCATAGGAAAGAATTTTCCTATGGGGAAAATCTGACGCTAGAGGTCCCTGAGGTCCTGCTGCAATTTTTAACATTGCAGCACCAAGTGCAAAAGGGACACAGCAATTGGCTTAAGTAGTCTGGGTGCATACAGTGTCCCTTTAAATGATCTTTAGTGCGATCATCTATATAAGAGCCCATATTATGTCTTAAAGTGAAATCTGCATATAGATGTTAAAGGACCACTATAGTCACCCAGACCACTTCAGCTCAATGAAGTGGTCTGGGTGCCAGGTCCCCCAGGTTTTAACCCTTCAGATGTAAACATAGCAGTTTCAGAGAGTTTACATAGCAGGGTTAATCCAGCATCTAGTGGCTGTCTTCCTGACCGCCTCTACAGGCGCTTCTGCGATGCTGGATGCGAAAATCGCATTCAGCGTGCAGAATTTCCATAGGAAAGCATCCAGCTCCACTCGGGAGCTGACATCGGTGAGGGAGCCCGGTGCTGGATAAAGGTAGGTGGCTGAACTGGTTTTAACCCCTTCAGCCCAGCGGGAAGGGGACACTGAGGGTGGGGGGGGGGGAGGGACCTAAGGGTTATATAGTGTCAGGAAAATGAGTTTGTTTTCCTGACACTATAGTGATCCTTTAATATTTGTTCTTTTAATGTTGTAGGTCTATGCACATAGTATCATCTGATAAATTAATTCTCACTTCTTAGATATGTGCAATAAGTCTGTTTTTATTTGCAGGGCAATATATAATACATAGTGTGCACACATTTGCAGGTAGTGAAGAGGTTAAAAAAGAGTTCAGTGTAGTTGTGTATGCCTTTTTAAATGCATTACTACTTATTACTCTACATGTAATGGTATAAAACATCAAATATTATATTACTGATACAGATGACTGCCAGTGACCAAGCTGCTGTTAATGCGGTGATGAATGACATAATGTCGGAAGTTAAGGTAATGATTGATAATAAATAGATTAATATATTATGTTTGCTTTTTAATTTGTATATATTTTTCTTCTTAAAAACTGATAAAAGTGAAACTATATATGGCATCTTTTTTGCAGTTTATATTTTACACATATATATATACAGTATCTCACAAAAGTGAGTACACCCCTCACAATTATGTCAATATTTTATTATATCTTTTCATGCGACAACACTAAAGAAATTACACTCTGCTACAATGTAAAATAGTAAGTGTACAGCCTGTATAACAGTGTAAATTTGCTGTCCCCTCAAAATAACTCAACACACAGCCATTAATGTCTAAACTGTTGGCAACAAAAGTGAGTACACCCCTAAGTGGAAATGTCCAAATTGGGCCCAATTAGCCATTTTCCCTCCCCGGTGTCATGTGACTCATTAGTGTTACAAGGTCTCAGGTGTGAATGGGGAGCAAGTGTGTTAAATTATGTGTTATCGCTCTCATACTGGTCACTGGAAGTTCAACATAGTACCTTATGGCAAAGAACTCTCTGAGGATCTGAAAAATTTAATTGTTGCTCTACATAAAGATGGCCTAGGCCAGGGATAGGCCAACAAGTTCTGTAGCACTGTACAATGGGTGGACTAACAGACAAGTATTTGTAACCAGACAAGTTGGACACACAGGAACAGCGGTATTGAGCTTACATGCAAGAGGGAGTGGGGTAATGTGACACAAAAGGTAAAGATAGGGTAGAGAAGTAGGTTGCTAGGATAGTGTTCAATGAGGGCTTAGTGTTTTGTTTTAATGACAGTTTCCGGAGAGGAAACAGGGTGCCGGGAGGGAAAGCTGTTCACAGTTTAATTAATATGCTTTCCTAAAGAAGTACATTTTCAAAGAGTTTTTGAAGGAGTGGAGATTGGGTAAAAGTCTAACAGAGAGGGGTAGGGAACGGTGCAGCCCTAGAGAAGTCTTTAAGGTGAGCATCAGAGGTAGGAGTACGAACAGAGGTTAGGCGTAGGTCTCCAGAAGAGCGTAGTGGCCTAGATGGGACATATTTGTGTATTTGTGAGGATAAGTAGGTTGGAGCAGGATTGTGTAGAGATTTGTAAGCAAGTATCAGGATCTTAAATTGAGTCTTATATCTTACGGGAAGCCAATATAGGGACTGACAAAGAGGGGAGGCGTGGGAGGTGCGGGCGGACAGGAAGATGAGCCTCGCCGCCGCCTTCATTATAGACTGTAACGGGGCATGTTGGGAACACGTAAGACCACTGAGAAGCAGATTACAGTAGTCAAGGTGAGAGAGGACAGCAGCATAGACCAGCACCTTTGCCGTATCAGGTGTTAAATAGGGTCGGATGTGCGCAATATTTTTGAGATGGAAGGGTCAGGATTTGGCGATTGATTGGACATGAGGGCTGAAGGAGAGGTCGGAATCAAAGAGAACACCTAGGCAGCAAGCCTTAGAGGTAGAGAGGATGGTAGCGCCATTGACTTGAAGGGACACAGACAAGGGAGTAGCAACACTTGAGGGAGGAAAGACCAGAAGTTCTGTTTTGGACAGTTTAAGGAAATGAGCAGCCATCCAGTTGGAGATAGCAGAGAGGCAGTCAGAGACACGAGTCAAGAAGAGTGGGGAGAAATCGGGGAGGACAGATTAATTTGCATGTCATCCGCATAGAAATGATACGGGACGCCGAAGGGACCAAGGACAGACCTTAGGGGAACACCAACAGAGAGGGATTGGGGAGAAGAGGCAGAGCCAGAGAAAGAAACACTGAATGAGCGCTAGGAGAGGTAGGAAGAGCACCAGAAGAGAGCAGTATCTCGTAGACCGAGATTAATGGCAGTGTCTCGTTATTTTGAGGGACAGCAAATTTACACTGTCATCCAGGTTGCACACTTAGTACTTTACATTGTAGCAGAGTGTCATTTCTTCAGTGTTGTCACATGAAAAGATATAATAAAATATTTACAAAAATGTAAGGGATGTACTCACTTTTGTGAGATCCTGTGTGTGTGTGTGTGTATGTATGTATGTATGTATATATATATATATATATATATATATTTAAAAAACAGATACAATTTGTGTCTTGTAATACCTTTATTAGACTAACAGAATTTTTTAATGACAAGCTTTCGGGATAACCTCCCTTTCTCAAGTCTGAAGCATTTCTGAGCAAGACGACACATAGACTTGAGAAAGGGAGGTTCTCTCGAAAGCTTGTCATTAAAAAATTCTGTTAGTCTAATAAAGGTATTACAATTAGTGTCTTGTATCTGTTTTTTAACATCTACATCACTGGACTAATACGGCTACAATCTCTACTTGAACACTATATCTATCTATCTATAAACTGGCAAATCAATGTTTCAGTCTGAAGATTTTTATGAAGACCTGAAGAAATGATTTACCTGTTTATATCTGAGAATTCAATAAAGCTCAAAATAAAAACTTGAAGACAAAGACCCCTGAGTACTGCCCTCGTGTTAATGACAAGGAGTAGCATGTGGTATTGATGCTGTTGAGTGCAAGGTTAAAGTTTGAGTATATACGTATATGTGTGTGCATAAGTGCATCTTAAGTCTAATTTGTATTTTTATCACATGCATAACCATATATAGTAATTAAAAAATATCAGGTATTTACTTACATAGCAGGACAAATACCTTTTACTTTTATAATTTCACATTAACCCCTTTACTACCAAACCGTTTCTAGGGGGAAAAAACTGAGTATTTTGGGTGTCCTGAAAAGTAACGTAGTTACATAGCTGAAAAGAGACTTGCGTCCATCAAGTTCAGCGTTCCTCACATATGTTTTTGCTGTTGATCCAAAAGAAGACAAAAAACCCAGTTTGAAGCACTTCCAATTTTGCAACAAGCTAGGAAATAAATCCTTCTTGACCCCAGAAGTATTTACCCTACATTGAAAAATGATATCCTTAAATATTATGTTTTTGCAATTATGCATCTAGTTGCTGTTTAAACATCTGCTGTTGTCTTAGAAATATAGAAACATAGAATGTGATGGCAGATAAGAACCATTCGGCCCATCTAGTCTGCCCAATTTTCTAAGTACTTTCATTAGTTCCTAGTCTTATCTTATAGTTAGGATAGCCTTATGCCTATCCCACGCATGCTTAAACTCCTCTACTGTGTTAACCTCTACCACTTCAGCTGGAAGGCTATTCCATGCATCCACTACCCTCTCAGTAAAGTAATACTTCCTGATATTATTTTTAAACCTTTGTCCCTCTAATTTAAGACTATGTCCTCTTGTTGTGGTAGTTTTTCTTCTTTTAAATATAGTCTCCTTCTTTACTGTGTTGATTCCCTTTATATATTTAAATGTTTCTATCATATCCCCCCTGTTTCGTCTTTCCTCCAAGCTATACATGTTAAGATCCTTTAACCTTTCCTGGATGTGTTTGCTGTGTTTAAGTTGAGGCTGTTTTGTGTGTGAGGGGAGACTGTGTGTGTATGAGGGTGTTTGTACTGTGTGTGTATGAGGATTTCTGTGTGCAAGGTGACTGTGTCAGACTGTGTGTGATATAGGGTGACTGACTCAATGTGACTGTGAGTGTGACAGGTGGAGTTGGGGGGTAATATTGGGGTGGGTGAGTTGGCTGTGTTTCTCTTCCTCCCACAATGCATAGTTTTTATTTTGCTCTGGCCCCTCTCCTGCTAACTTTGGGCATGTGAGGAAACGTTTCATGTGGGCTCCTTGGTGGTCAGGTGGGTTTTCAGGGAGGTCTGCATCACTGGCTTGGTGCAGACTGCTGTGAATGTTCTCTCCACCAGTCTCTAACCCATGTTGCTGCAGGGGGGCTCAGCTGAGCTGGTGCTATAATGTTAGTGCTAGCTTTGCTGTCAGGGCAGTAATGTCTCTGTATTAAAACTGTGTATACACTGTTTTGGGATCTGAGAATATTACATTGGAGTTGTGTATACATGATTCCTGTAGTAAAGGTGTTAAAGAAAATGTGTCTAAATCCATCAAAGTATCAATTACATGAATTATATGTGTTTATTTTAAGAATAACGATGATATTAAAGGGCTCTTAAATGGCGTTTTCTGTAAGGTGGTAAGTAAGACATTTTATTTATTATCCAAAATTATATTTTTGCACTTCTAAATTAAAAGGATACTATACGCACCAAAATAAGCTTTAGCTCAATGAAGCAGTTTCAGTGTAAGGTTACATCCCAGCAGGTCTCACTGCTTAATTCTCTGTCATTCAGAAGTAAAATCACTTTTGTGTCTGTTTATGCAGCCCTAGCTACATCTCCCCTAGACTCTGAGACTCTCACACAGCCTGCATGAAAAACAAATGTTTAATTTTCAATTGGATCTTAAACCTACTGCAGAAGCTTGTATCTCCAACTCTGAAAATTGAACTTTAATCACACATGAGGCTCCTACAGGGTCTAGCAGGCTATTAAAAGAGCAGGGGATTAGAAATTCTATATGAAACAGACTGTGCAATGAAGGAAGTGTAAACTTTAATCTCTTGATGTAAATACAGGATATATGTAGGGAGACTGTGTAAGTTACATATAGGAAGGTATGGCTAGAGCTGCACAAAGTGATTAAACTCCTAAATGGTACAGAAGTAAGACTGCAGGGGCATGATCTGTACACCAGAACCACTCTATGAAGATAACATTGTTTGAGGTCTCTTGCAACCTTTAAGTTATATTACAGAATCTCTGAAATGGTCAAATATTTATCTGTAGACTGTACATATGTTAATAATTAAAACATTTATTTCTCCCGGAATAGTTATCTATTAACACAATTGCCCTTTTATCTTTTTTATGTTTGTAGGTATTCATCAATTGTTATGCATTTAACACAAACATAATAATAATTTGGTAGTGATGTATCTGCTCTCTGTTTTTATTAGAAACATTTCTCAAATAATAAGTGACAGCGCGTTTTTAACCACACTGTGATTTGTTATCTAATATACTTCTTTCTTGATATAGAAAAAACTTACAAATAAATTATTGGGCGGCAAAAAGATTCCAATCTACTAAAGTTCTCTCTGAGTGTAAGTAACAAATTGAACATTCAAGAACAGCAACCTAATAACGATTGTTTGGTCTTTTATTGTTTTTTTTGTTTTTTTACACAGACACCTTTATCTTTTGATTAGTATCTTACGTTAGGCTGTTCTTTTATAGCCACACACACAATGAGTGTGACTTCATGTGGATACAGTGAGATCAAATACAAATACATACTGCTGAGAAATGAATGCCAGAGTTTACATGCACTCATATATTGCATGCACTCATATGCTACTTTCTAAGCAGATTCCCAAGTACACATGTATGTGACTGACTTATCAATGGAACATGTCCTGGAACCAGGACCAGATTTGCCACAAGGTCACCAGGGACATAGCTTAGCATGCAGGAAAGAGGCAGCATTACTGGTGGGGATCTCCCTCACTGGCCAGCCCATTCTCTCGCTGTGTGGCTGAGGCTGACAGGGGCTTTCTCTTACAGGGCCAGCTCTCAAATATATGGTAAAGCCTTAATCATGCGGACTGAACCGACCAGATGTAGCTATCTGGACACACTGGGGGTGCAGACATGCTGACTCCCCCACTGGACCACCATGGATCAGGATTCCCCCTCACAGGCCCAACATAAGCTTCAGCACTCAGCCAACATCCCCCATTATAGCCACTATTATCCCAAACAGGGGTCCAAACCAGGAGCCTTCCAACCATTTGGATTATGTTTAATTCACTTGGTTAAAGTTCTTATTATTTTCATTAGTGAGATGGGTAGATTGGAACATACTTGGGGAAAGGGTCTAGATGTTTGGGTTTTCCTAGCCATCAATTTTACAGTAAATTTTTTTAGGGATTCCCTCTATAGGGCAAGGATGAGTGGGCTTCTCCCTAGCCCATTAAGGCACATATATTACTTTAAGCATGATAAACAATGGGATGGAGGCTTCTCCTGGTGTGAATGTATTCCACACTTGTTCTTTAATTAAATTATATATTTTTTTAATGGAGAGGCTCAAATTGGCTTTCTCAGTGTGAAGGAGGAGAAAGGGTCTGTCTTAGAACATGCTAGGGTCTCACAGTCCTTAGCAGGTATTTTATTAACTGTGCTGTTTATAGCTGCAGACATTAATTTAACATTGTTCATGGTAGATATAATTGACAGACATATGCCTGCTATTACCCCAGTGTTGTGCTTTGTTAGCAGGTTCCACCTAAAAGCTATCCTACAAGCTGTGACTGTGAATATTGTGGATAACTATATTGAGCAGAAGCACAGCTATTTACACTGCTTTGTAAATTGATCTGCATATTGTTATTGATATCCATGTAATGTTTAAAGGAAAAAAGAGCATCACACAAAAATGGTTAATACAAATTATAGCGGATATTCAATGTTTTATTCAGTGCCGTTATTTCCAGAGAAGCAATGTTTTCCCTTTAAAGTAGCCTGTCATCTGAAATGTAACTTCATAAACCAAACTGAAACAATATAGATGCCTTCAGAAGAGACTGATAGCATACTTTTGCTATAGTATTTTATGCATGTCCGCATTATGCCTAAATATGCCTGGTCTTACATTTGAAATTCACTTTGACGCAAAAAATATATATATACGCAAAAACATTTGCCCACTGACAAAGCAATGATCAGTCTATAATTTTAATAGTAGGCGTATTTTAACAGTGAGAGACAGAATAACAACAACAACAACAAAAAAATTATCCAGAAAAACACATGTCAAAACCGTTATAAATTGATTTGCATGTCAATAAGTGAAATAAGCATTTGACACCTTTGAGTTAGTACTTGGTGGCAAAACCCTTGTTGGCAATCACAGAGATCAGATGTTTCTTGTAGTTGGCCACCAGGTTTTCACACATCTCAGGAGGTATTTTGTCCCACTCCTCTTTGCAGATCCTCTCCAAGTCATTAACCTTCAGCTCCCTCCACAGATTTTCTATGGGATTAAGGTCTGGAGACTGGCTAGTCCACCCAGGTCTTAGTGTGCTTCTTCTTGAGCCACTAGTTTCTTGCCTTGGCTGTGTGTTTTGGGTCATTTACATGCTTGAATACCCATCCACGACCCATTTTCATTGCTCTGGCTGAGGTAAGGAGGTTCTCACCCAAGATATGACCGTACATGGCCCTGTCCATCGTTCCTTTGATGCGGTGCAGTTGTCCTGTCCCCTTAGCAGAAAAACACCCCCAAAGTATAATGTCTTCACTTCCATGTTTAACGGTGGGGATGGTGTTCTTGGGGTCATAGGCAGCATTCCTCCTCCTCCAAACACAGCGAGTTGAGTTGGTGCCAAAAAGCTCGGTTTTGGTCTCCTTTGATCACAACACTTTCATCCAGTTCTCTTCTGAATCATTCAGATGTTCATTGGCAAACTTCAGAGGTGCCTGTACATGTGCTTTCTTGAGCAGGGGAACCTTGCGGGCGTTGCAGGATTCCAGTCCTTCACGGCATAGTGTGTTACCAATTGTTTTCTTGGTGACTATGGACCCAACTGCCTTGAGATCATTAACAAGATCCTCCTGCGTAGTTCTGGGCTGATATCTCACCGTTCTCATGATCATTGAAACTCCACGAGATGAGATCTTGCATGGAGCACCAGACCGAGGGAAACTGAAAGTTATTTTGTGTTTCTTCCATTTGCGAATAATCGCACCAACTGTTGTCACCTTCTCACCAAGCTGCGTGGTGATGGTCTTGTAGCCCATTCCAGCCTTGTGTAGGTCTACAATCTTGTCCCTGACATCCTTGGACAGCTCTTTGGTCCTGACCATGGTGAAATCTGATTGCTTCTGTGGACAGGTGTTTTTTATACAGGTAACAAGCTGAGATTAGGAGCACTCCCATTAAGAGAGTGCTCCTAATCTCAGCTCTTTACCTGTTTAAAAGACACCTGGGAGCCAGAAATCTTGCTGATCAGATACTTATTTCACTCTTTAACATGCAAATCAATTTATAACTTTTGATATGCGTTTTTCTTTAATTTTTTTTTTTTTTGTTATTCTGTCTCTCACAGTTAAAATACACCTACCATTAAAATTATAGACTTATCATTTATTTGTCAGTGGGCAAACTTTCAAAATCACTGTGTGTGTATATGTATGAATGTGTGTATATATCTATATATGTCTATATATAGATATAGATGTGTTTGTGTGTTAAAACATTGTTATAATATGATATTTTATTTTACAATACACAAAAACTAACTAATTAGTAATACTAATTATTGTAATTTTATCTTTTTAAACAGGGAACATCTGATTTCACACACAGCCTGAAGAAAAGTAATTTGTTCTTCCTAAATGATTCATACAATTTGTTTTTCCAGAGCTCTGTGATACATTTAAAATCAATAACTAATCAATAATCCCTATATACTGTCTAATAAATACATCTACTGCAATATAAATGCTTGTAATGACTGTATTTTGGGGGATCTCCATGATAATGTTTTAGCTTTATTTAAAAGTTGCACTGCTGAAGGCAACAGAATACACCCAAAGTTATTAAAAGCATAGTGGTGTACTAGCAAAACCATTAACAGATTTATTTAACCAATCATTAACAGGAGTAGACCCAGAAGATTGGAAGTTAGCGAATGTTGTGCCCATTTACAAGAAAGATAGTAGGGAGGAGTCAGGCAACTATAGGCCACTAAGCCTTACTTCAGTAGTGGGGAAAGTAATGGAAACCATGTGAAAGGATCGGATTGTTGAACATCTAAAAACACATGGATTTCAAGATCAGAGACAATATGGGTTTACTTCAGGGAGATCATGCCAAACTAATCTTATTGATTTTTTTTAATTGGGTAACTAAAATAATAGATCAGGGTGGTACAGTAGACATTGCTTACCTAGATTTCAGTAAGGCTTTTGACACTGTTCAAATAGAAGGCTTATCAATAAACTGCAATCTTTAAGTTTGGATTCCAATATTGTTGAATGGGTAAGGCAGTGGCTGGCAGGCAACAGAGGGTTGGAGTATATTTGAACCATGGTCTTGTCACCAGTGGAATACCTCAGGGATCTGTACTTGGACCCATTCTCTTTAATATTTTTATTAATAGTGATATTGCAGAAGGTCTTGATGGTAAGGTATGTCTTTTTGCTGATGATACTAAGATATGTAACAGGGTTGATGTTCCAGGAGGGATAAGCCAAATGACAAATGATTTAGGTAAACTAGAAAAATGGTCAGAATTGTGGCAACTGACATTTAATGTGGATAAGTGCAAGATAATGCATCTTGGACGTAAAAACCCAAGGGCAGAGTACAGAATATTTGATAGAGTCCTAACCTCAACATCTGAGGAAAGGGACACAAATTAAAATCAGGAAAAAGTGCAAAAAAAAATTGTGCTGCTATCACCTAGTGTGAATCACTCTAACACACAGAAATATACAAAGTGCAAATAAAGATGATGGTGAGAGCACTCAATAAATATATTATAAAAAGTTTACCAGTACTGTCATGGACATGTATATGTTGCTGAGTCACTTAAAGAAGCTGACTCAGACTATAAACTTGTAGCGGAGATAAGCCTTTTAGAGCAGGATGTTCTGCAATGGTCTAGATGAATCCTCCCTGGATGTAGTCTGTACAATTAGTCCAGGATGCAGGATAAAATGAACACTTGTTTATTAATACAAGATAAAATAAAAACCATTGCGTCATGACGTCATTTTGGCGGCGTGTACCGGAAGTGTTGCGGGCGCCATTTTGGAAAGTCCAAAATAGGTATAAGTGCCAGTCTTTAACAAGTCCTTATAATTTATAAGTCTTATAATACTAAATAAATCATTAGAATACTAAATAAACCTACTAAGAGGAAAAAATATAGAGAAAATATTGTCAAAAAAAGTTATACACAGAAAAATACAGCATTAAATATAAAAACACTAAAATATATAATAAAAACACATAGGAGAAATATAATACACAGATTATTATATACATTAATTTCAAAGTCTGCAATCAAACCATGTGGGGACAATGACTCCATATTAAAAGTCCATTTCATCTCAGTTTTACTGAGGAGGCTCTCAATATCTCCCACTCTCCAATGTACCTTAACTCCTTCTATTCCCACAAATTCTATACCATTTGCATTACCCCCATGGACTTCCAAAAAATGTTTTGATACACTGTGAAGGGTAAATTTCCTGTTAACGGCTTGCAGCCCCTGGAGTTCCGGTGGACTTACCTTCGCCGCAATCCTCTTCTGGAGGGCTGCTAGACAGCCCAGGCAGCTCTCCCCCGGCAAATGAGGCCCCCTATAGCTGGCTGTGGATCTGCCAGCAGTGGGACTGTCTAAAATGTCAGACAGTCCCCCTGCTGGTAGGAGGTGTAAAAAAATAATAATTAAACATGTTTAAAATAAAATAAATGTATTTTTATATATATAATAGATGACTGTATATCTATTATATATATACATATTATATATATATGTAACGTCATACACTGTGTATTTTAATATTAATATAAGTACAAATATTAGTATTAAAATACACTTAGAATGACGTTACATATATATGTATATATATTATATATATAATAGATATATACACATATTACAATAATAAATAAATAAAATAAATAAATAAAATATTGAAACAAAATTTAATATAAATTCTATATTCATATGTAATTTCATTCTAACTGTATTTTGTTATTAATATATATATTAGTAACAAAATACACTTAGAATTACATTCTATATATATCTATCTATATATAAAATACAAATAACTGCAAATATATATATATACATATAATTACATAAAAGATTACATTAGTATACACGTAGAATTTAAATACCTATAAATGCATATATATTAAAATTCTACGTGTATATTTAAGTAATCTTTTAACATAATGTGATTTGATTAATTAAAATTTGATATCTCACAACCCTACAAAGAAACAATCAAAATATTCAAACAATATGTAGATAAAGGAAGAGAAATAGGGATTCTTACTGATAAAGAAGCTGATTATTTATGGATAGACAATCCTAAAATACCGGTCTTCTACCTTCTCCCAAAAATCCATAAAAATGTAGAAAATCCTCCAGGGAGACCTATTATTTCGGGTATCGATTCCATTTCTACAAGAATCTCTGAATATATCGATACTATTCTCCAACCAATAGTTATAAAAAATCCCACTTATCTTAAAGACACTATCCATGTTTTGCAAATTTTAGAAAAAATAAAATGGACACAGGGGAACTCATTGGTCACATGTGATGTGACCTCTTTATATAGCATTATCCCTCATGATAAAGAATTGGCAGCTGTAAAACATTTTTTAGAAAAATCAGATTTTAAAATAGAACAGATTAAGTATATTTTAGAAGGAATTTTACTCATTTTAACTCATAATTATTTCTGGTTTGAAAATTCTTTTTATCTACAAATTTGTGGCATTTCAATGGGCACTAAATTTGCCCCAAGTTACGCCAATCTCTTCATGGCATTTTGGGAAGAAACATGTGTATTCATAGAACACCAGTGGAAAATAAATTTGATGACCTACTGTCGATTTAGTGATGACATCTTTTTTATATGGAACAGAACTACGGAAGCTTTACAAGAATTTATTATATACTTAAATACTAATAACTATGGAATCCATTTAACTAGCACTTTTAGTGACTCTAGTATTAATTTTTTAGATTTAGACATTAACATTCAGAATTCTAGGGTCATCACTAAAAATCATTTTAACCCTTTAGACGCTAACAGCTACATTGAAAAAAGTAGCTGTCATCATAAACCTTGGCTTAATAACGCCCCCAAAAGTAAATTCATAAGAATTAGACGTAACTGCAAGTTAGATACGGATTATTTAGAACAGGCCAATTATATTAAAAATCAATTTGTGGAAAAGGGATACAAAGAAGTACTTCTTAATCAAGATATAAATGAAGTAGGAAAACTTAAAAGAAAAAATCTAATTCAATATAAACAAAAGAATAAACTAACAGATACCAATGAAATTCCTTTTATTTGCAATTTTAATGGACAAAATAAACGTATACAACACACTATAAAAAAACATTGGCACTTACTTCAGGATGACCCAATTCTAAATAAAATTCTACCATCAAAACCGAGAATTACATATAGAGGAGCAAAAAATGTTAAAAATATTTTAGTTAAAAGCCATTTAACCTCCAAGAAGCCGAAGCACTTTATTCAAGATTTGAAAGGATTTTATGGGTGCGGCATGTGCTTCCCTTGTAATGTTATTAAAAGCACTAAATGACATTTAGAAAATATAGAGGATATTATCCATAAACCCTATATTATTAAAGATCATCTTACTTGTCACACCAAGGGCATTATATATATTTTAAAATGCCCGTGTAACTTAATATATGTAGGAACTATTAGACCTTTAAAGGTCAGAATTGCCAAACACATCCGCAACATTAAAAATGGCGTAGAAACCCACAGTGTGTCTTTACATTTTAAAGAGACCCATAATTAAAATCCAGAGAATTCATTTTTTTGTGCAATAAAGGAAGTTAAACGAGATTGGAGAGGGGGTAATTATATTAAACTACTGGGTAAAGAAGAAATGCGCTTTATTTATCATTTTAAAACTCTCATTCCCCATGGATTAAACTCAGATTTTGAAGTTTGCCATTTTTAAACATATGAGATAATATCAATTTCATGTTTAAGTTTACATTTGCCTCCTCTATAATATTTAGCTTTTTATAAATTCTCAATAACATTCCACCATTTTTAAAACATATTTCCATTATATTTTATCTATTATTTATTACATCTTTTATGTTTTATTCATGTGAGAGTTAAATTAACTATCCTCCCTTTTTTTCCCCTTGGTTTTCCTTATATCCATCAATTGTATTGTACATTCATATGAAACTGTTTATTTTGCTGTTAAATCCCTCTCCCATTGACACCAATTTTTAACAAGAGACTGGTTATGCAGACCTATACTATGGAACTCAAGGAAGTGTTCTATTAATGGAGAAAACCGATCACGATCTATGCGGTCCACAGGTGGAAGCAAGGCGGAAGTCCCACCCGAACACATGCACAATGATGATGTTTGCGTTCCACTGATGGAACGCAACTACCCGAAACCGGAAGTGACGCCCGGACGCCAGAACCACCAGTTTCAAATGAGCACTTATAATGGACGGTTTAAAAAGGACATTCTTTATACATTCCACAGCAACTGTTGAAGCCTCTGAGTGAGGCGAAATGTGTTTTGCACTAAAGACTCTACCCATCATTCACCTTCAATTTTGTAAGGTCTTGTAATTTTATATATATTTTTTATCTTTGTTTTACTTATTGTGCACTTTATAATAAAGCACTTTGGAACCATATACCTGTCCCTGAGAGGCATACTTGGCTACCAGCTATATAAAGAAGGCAGTGGGAACCTTATATCCCACAACACTGGAAAATTGAGCCTTATCTAGAGGCTCTATATTTGTGAGTTATGCAATAGGTGTATACATTGTCAGAGTATTTATATCGGCAGACATCTTGTGCTATGATAGAAATTAAAAGTGTATATGCTGAGTCACTTTTGAACAGAGCAGACTCCATTTTGTTATTTTCAAGTTAACAAAGAGACACGAAATTTCTATCCTATCTGTAAAACTAACCACTTTCCCAGAGCTAAAGGAATGCATAGTATATACAAACCAAGTGATAAGGAGAACGGGGGTTGGACAGACTGTCTAAATGCTAATGGAATATAATCAATTCTAAACCCAGACATTTGTGACAGAGAAGATTAAATAATTTAATTTTACTTTCTATATGTACAAGATCCCATTGTAAGTTTAAGGTCAAAACTTAGTTCATGAACTGCCATATTAAAAATTATAGCAGGAATTGCAGACACTAAGTCTGGACAAAACTAAGAGAAAACCCTTTGAAGTGAAAGAAAACGTAAGTTATGGCTACTATAAAGATAAGCCAAAATGACGTCAAAATAGCCATAAGAAAAGTTAACTCTTTCCTGGATAGGTATGTTTAGTGGGACAAGACTGCCCTCTATAGACCAAATACCTAAATTGCGATCCCTAGATTAAGCACACCCAAGTGCACACCCTATTGGGTTATCAACTAATGACGTACAGAGAGTCTGGCCCTTTAAAAGTTAAGACAAAGGGAAGTTGAGAGAAGGAAAAAGAGGGAGAGGAATTGGAAGTTTGGGGACTCCAAGTCGGACATGCAGAGAAACCCAGGACAACATCTGAGACTAACACTCTACTCTTAAAACTCTAACACTTAGAATTTTACTGACTTTCTTTTTTTTTTTTTTTTAATTCTTTATTTATAACAAGATCAGATACCACAGCAAAACAATCATTACATTGCAATAAGAAGATAAATATCACAAACAATATTCGGTATTAATCAAAAACCAGCATTATTAGATGCCATTACAACCAAATATGTTCATTGAGTACAACATATATCCTCCAGCCATGATTATCTGTCTACTGTAGCCTCCAATCAATTTTATATTAAGTAATATACAACATCCTGTCTGACTATGTGGCAGCTCGCGTCGTCTTTCCACCTTAACCCTTAAAATGCCTTAGGCGTCAAGCCAAACTATCATACGTATATCTAACGTGTAAGGTCAACAATAGTGTAGTACCATTTAACTAGCGATCCGCCGAAAATCGCCCCACAGCCCGCCTCAACCCAAAAGGCTCTGTTTAGCTAAATGGTCGCTGGACAGTAGCCAGTCAGGATGGAAAATAAGGGAAAAAGAAAAAGAGATAAAGAGAAGTAGAAAGAAAGGTAGAGTAACTGTATGGAAAGCACCATAAGAGTAGAAGAAAAGAGGAAAATAGGAGAGGGAGGGGGTATGCTGGTGATATTCCAAGAATTGGCAATGATGCCAGCTCGACCAGGCGGCTGTGCAGTCACAAGCCTGCAAAGCCTAGGGATGGACCTCCGAGCCCGTGAGGAGAGCTATAGACCGTAGGCGCCTCAATGGGGAAAGGACCAACTACACAATGGAGACATAAAGTTGCTATCCACCCCAGAGGCACGTTGGGGTATGTAGGAGACGAGCCCGTCCCCCTTACCCCTAATCGCCCACCCCGCTTTCTATCCACGGGCCCCAAATTTTTTCCATTTTCTTCCTAGTGTCCCGGACCCGAGCAGTCAACTCGTCCATGAGGTAAGTGTCCTTAATCTTTTGTATTACCACGTTAAGAGGGGGAGTCTCTCCCTGTAGCCACACCTGGGCCAGGGCCCTCCTGGCAGCCAGGGTCACCTTATGAAGCAAATTTTGTTCAGATCTGGACCAGTTCTCCATAGACCTTGCCAGAAGAAACACCCAGGGGTCCGGCTTAACTACCCTGCCAAAGATGTTCCCCAGTAGAACGGCGACCTGGTTCCAAATTTTTTCAGCCTCTGGACAGACCCACCACATAAGTATGTACGTTCCCTTCTGGCCGCATCCTCTCCAGCAAACATCCGTAGCCATTTTATTCATCCTACAAAGCTTTGCCGGAGTAGCGTACCACCTAAACATAGTCTTGTAGGCTTGCTCCTGAAAAGTGACACAAATAGAGGAGGTCGCCGCGGCTTCCCAGATTTCCTGCCATTCAACGCCTTCCAATTCCTCATTCAGGTCCAGTTCCCATTGCGTCGTGTAATGAAGCTCCCCCCATTCCGATGTAGTCGTACTGAGGTGTGCGTATAAATTGGTAATAAGGCCTTTCGGAAATTGTTCCTGAAAGCACATCCTTTCGAAAAATGTAAACGGGGTTAAGGCGCTTAGTTTAATCTGCGGGTTTTGGGCGAAGTCCCTTAGTTGGATATAGCGAAAAAAGTCAGAGGGGCGCAGAGTAGCTCTGGTCTTCAATTCTTCGAAGGATATAAGTGCACCACCTTCGTATAGATGATATAAACGTTGTATCCCTGTGCTCTCGATGCCCCTGAAGTTTCTGGCCTCCAATCCCGGGGTGAAGGCTTTATTCCTCAGGTAGGGGGCCAGCAGGGACAAATGTGAGGACAAACCATATTTGATTGATGTCGCATCCCAGATTTTCAGGGAATTTGCGATAGCTGGGCAGTTAACATGGTTAGATGGTCTGTGGTCCCTAGGGACCCACATATAGAATTGAGGAACATCAGGTCCCATGAGATTAGCCTCTAGGTCTACCCACCGCCTCTCTTCCGGAGGAGCATGCCAGAGTGCTATTTAAGTTAGTTGGGACGCCAAATAATAGAAATAAAGATTAGGTAGACCTAAGCCACCCCTTGTCTTTGTCCTATATAGCACGTTGCGTGAAACTCTGTGTTTCCTATTTTGCCAGATGAATTTTCCAATGGCCTGCTAAAGGGCCCCTAAATCAGATTTGGACAGTCTGACCGGGAGAGCTTGGAATAGAAACAAGATCCTGGGGAGGATATTCATTTTCACTGAATGGATCCTACCTATGCAAGAAATCGGTTTATCAATCCACTTCTCCATGTCTCCTATCAAGGTGCGAATCAAGGGCGCATAATTTTGCTGAAATAATTGAGTAGGATCCGCTGTCAGCCGGACCCCCAAGTATTTTATATGGTCCTTCGCTATGTGAATCCGATAGGTGTCGCCTATGTGGGTTACATCCGTATCAATCATGCTAATGGGAAGTGCGCTTGATTTAGTTAGGTTCACTCTATATCCGGCAAGATCACTATAGGCCTCCAACACCGTTGCCAGCGCTTCCATAGATTTTATCGGTTCCGTCAGGGTCAGCAATATATCGTCGGCAAAGCCGGATACCACATAGTGCTGATCCCTGATCGCGATCCCCTTTATTTCTGAGCTATTTCTGATTGTTTGTAAAAGGGGTTCTAAAGAGAGTGCGAACAACAGAGGCGACAGCGGACATCCCTGCCTAGTTCCATTCCCCAAACTAAAAGGTTCTTTCTTTGCTCCCGAGATCTGGACCCGAGCCCTAACATCCGAGTACATTGCCTTTATCGTAGTTATGAAGGGGTCTGGGATACCAAAGCTTCGGAGGGTCTCAAACAAATACGGCCATTTTACCCTATCGAAAGCCTTCTCTGCGTCGAGTGACAATATCAAAGTCGGAATCCCCCTGGTTGCTTGCCGCCATATGAGGTCAATGTTGCGTCTAGTGTTCTCAAAGAGTTGCCTACCTGGAACAAAACCTACTTGGTCAGGGTGTATTAGACGTGGTAACAAGGGGTTCAGTCTGCGAGCTAGAATCTTAGCAAGAATTTTAGAATCATGGTTTATTAAAGAGATCGGGCGAAAGTTTTCGGGTAACGAGTCGTCTTTGCCGGGTTTCGGTAATAGCACGAAATCCCCCAGTGACATGTCCTTAATGGCTTTTCTCCCTCCATTAGATCATTAAACCACTTTTCAAGATGAGGTGTAAGTTCCTCTCGGAATATCTTATAGTAGCTGCCATCAAAGCCATCTGGGCCCGGAGCTTTATTACCCTTTAAAGCGGTAATTGCAGCATCAATTTCCTCTGCTGTAATCCTCTCTCCAAGGGCAAAAGAGTCCTCTCCCCGCAACATAGGTAGCTTCAATGGTGATATAAAGGCCTGCGTACTATCCGTATCTCTCCCCTGGTTATTCGTCGCCCCGCTGGAATGGTTATATAATTTAGTATAGTAATCCGTAAATACCTTAGCTATGTCGGTAGGATCCGTGCAATACTTACCTGATGCGTCTTTGATTCTCGTAATATGAGAGTGATTCTGTCTCAGACGAAGAGATCTAGCTAACAGAGTATCCATTTTGTTAGATTTTTCATAGTAAGTCCTTTTAGACCAAACTATCGCTCTGGCAGTCTCGTCTAGGAGTGTTACGCGGACTGATGCCCGTAATTTCTGTACGTCTTTCAAAGTGGCGGGTGATGAGGCAGCTTTATGTTTTTCTTCCGCTTTCCCAAGAGCCTCCAGGAGAGATGTCAGTAGTTGTGTTTTATGTTTCTTTTTAAGCGTGGCTTCGCGGATCAGTATACCCCGGATAACTGTCTTATGGGCGGCCCACACTGTAGCAGGTCGGGTACCCGACTCCGCATTCCTGGTAAAGTATTCGACTAATTCCTTGCGAGTGATCTCCACTACGGCTGGATCCTGAAGCAATGAAGTATTCAATTTCCAGGTCCACGGAGACGCCATACACAGGTTATCCAAGGTCATCGTAATCTCAGCGTGATCCGACCAAGTAATTGAACCAACCGAGGTACTGGACACCCTGGAGACCGTGTGAGAGTTCACCAAAAATAAATCTATCCTTGAATAAGTATCGTGGGGAGCCGAATAGAAAGTGTAGTCCCGATCGTCTGGGTGATGCGCTCTCCAGATGTCAACTAGGCCAGTACGATGCATAAAGGTGCGTAGAATTTTATCCTGACCACCTCTTCCGTGGGACCGCGGCAACCTGTTGCCAAGACCCCTATCCACTGCAGGACACGGGGTAGCATTCAGGTCACCCCCTACCACTGTCATGCTGTGTGGCAATGTGTTTACCATTTGTGTTATTCCATGCCAAAACTCAACTGAAGGGGTATTTGGTGCATATATGTTAAGAAAGTGCACCGAATGAGAGTATAAGTTCCCTGATACCAGAATGAAATGGCCGCCCGGGTCTGCCACCACCTTTCCTACCCTCAACGGGCATCTGTGGTGGATAACCACGGCAACTCCATTTCTTTTGTTTAAAGCCCTCGCCTCATAGACTGTTCTAAATGTGTGATCCTTCAGGGCGAATTTAGCCGACGCGGAGAGGTGTGTCTCCTGGAGGAAGGCAATATCTGGGTTCAGACGTTTAAGTTCTCTGAACATGAGGCGGCGTTTACTCGGAGCGTTCAAGCCCTTAACGTTTAATGACAATACCTTTAGATGCATTGCGTCAGATAAGAGAGCAGGCCCATGTCTCCCGGTAGCCCACTAAGGGGTCGACAAGGAGGTTCCATGTCGTATCCCATCTCGAATCTATGGAGGCCCAGCCCTTGTCCAACCAGCCGACGGTCGATGGCACATCTGCCTTCACCTGTTCCCCCTCCCAAGGGAAGTAACAAAGGGTTAGAACGTAAAGAAGAACAAGAAGAAAAAAGGAGAATTAAGAATAAAACACATAACCTGTGTAACTTGCACCTGGTCTTACCTACAGCCAGGCATAGGTGGGGCCCATGTTCCAGCCCCTCCGGAACACCAAAAAAGTTCCAGAGAAGCGGGTACATATACCAACAAAGGAGAGCACCCAAAGGGTGCCCACTTTTAAACCATTTGCAAGATACGTTAGCATATAATAAAATTACATTTAGCTACATTCCCTGCAGACATATTCCCCCGAAGATTCCCTCCCCCACACTGGCACACAACCGGAACAAAGGTCCTCCCACCCCCAGGAACCTCACTAATGCCCCAACACGGCCAGTAGGGGGAGAGGGGCCGAAGTGAAAAAACACCATCCCAAACACAGGGGGGGGAGCAATAGAATATAATCCCCGGGAACGGGGGGGGGGAAGGGCTGCGGACAGGGGATCCACCACCCCCCACCATCAGGGGCATCCCCGGACCCACCCACAGACAGCATGACATATATCACTAGGCCCCAAACAAGAAAGCAGAGAGCCCTGAACCACCCGCCCCCCAGGACATCTACCTCACCGCTCCCCCATCCCACGCTAGGTGCCACAACAGGAGGCCCGGACACAGCAAAAGTACAGCACACCACATACACACAGATATAGTAACGAATTCCTCCCCTCCCCCCGCCTCAACTGCCGAGGATGGGCAACTAAAAACGCACATAACCCCGTGACCCCCCAGGCCCTTCCAGAGTTGCCGGGCCCGTAAGCTGCCACCCAACCCCCTCCCCCGAGCGAAAAAGCAAGTACCAGCATACAGGGGGGGGGGCACATCCCAGGCGAACAAACAATGTTAAACAGTAAACAATACTATGCATAAATGATAGTAACTGGGAACACTCACAATTTAGAGAGCCATATAAGTCGGCTCTCTACTTGTAAAAACTCGTCAAATAATTCCAAGCAGAGCTGTATACCAACTGGTCCCACCAAGTGCAGATAAGAAGTATCGTCTGGATACAGTCAGGAACTCAAGGTAAGTAGAAAAATCTTTTATTCCAATGAAGATATTATAAAATTAAGCATAACGCGTTTCGACCATACCATTGGTCTTCCTCAGATGCAATGAACAATAAATCACAATAACATACTTATATAATACACATATAATTAAAACATTACATACATATGGTAATTAATTACAAAATCCACCCTTTTCGACCATATAAGGGTTTTCCGGGTCATTTTCCCCTCCCAATATATCGTCCTCCTAATCCTTATACTTTCTATTATGACCTTCTTAGAAGGATGTGTGGGCTTGTTGCTCACGTTGTTGCCGATCATGTGACTCGCACACTTGTTCGTCATGTGACTTCCGGTCTAGGTGCCGATACGTCACTTCCGGTTGCGTCATTTCCGCTTTTTCGTGTTTACAATTTCATCTTTCCAGAGAGATTCAAGCAGAAAACGTCACTTCCGTTTTATATAATAAAATAGAATAAATCATTTCATATCCCTACTAGAAATAGATTTGAAAAATTAAGAAATGATAATGAAGAAGATATTTTTTTAGATCAAAGTTGGAGGAGAGAGGAAGTGTTCAAAACGCCAAAAAGACTAAGAGTGTTAGAAGAGGAAACAGAGGAGGGAGAGATAAGTCAAAGAAAGAAAAAGACAATAATGAGATAAAAGTTTTTAATTTATCAAAGGTGTTTTTATCTCCAATACAAACAAAAGTTTTAATTAAAGGTTTTAAATATGCACCTAGTTGCCAAATAAATAAATTTGAGGCTTTTATTGATATCAACCGTTTTACTAGAAAATTATGTTTGAAAAAGTTTTTTAAAGAAAAAAATGAAGGAATAGTTGAAAATACTAATGATGAAATAATCCAATTCACAGATTTTAAGAAGAAGTCTAATTTTTATCCCCAATTTTTAAAAACTCAGAGTATGAGAGTGTTTGAAAAAGCATGTTTAGAGGAATTATATAAAATAAAACCCCTTACAAAATATGAACAAAATTTATCTTTTAAAGAGAGACAAGCTATTAAAGAACTTAAACAAAATAGCCTGATTGTAATTAAACCAGCAGATAAAGGAGGGGGGGTTGTTATTATGGATAAAGATATATACTTGAATTAAATTAAAAGACAATTAGATGAAGTCGACACATACATAAAATTAAATAAAAACCCCACTCCAGATATTATGGTTAAATTTGATAGCTTTCTTTTAGAAGGGTTAAATAATAATGTTATAAATAAAAAAGAATTTTCCTTCCTCAAAGTAGAACATCCAAAAATACCGGTGATATATGTTCTACCAAAAATACATAAGAGTTTAGAGAACCCACCGGGCAGGCCGATAGTTTCAGGGATAGATTCTGTATTAACCCAGCTATCACAATATATAGATTATTTTTTACAGCCATTGGTCAAATCGTGCCCAGCCTACCTAAAGGATTCTATGAGTCTTTTAGGTATTTTAAGTGATTTCAAGTGGGAAGAAGGCTATCTCTTGGTTACCTGTGATGTAACCAGTTTGTATACCATTATTGAACACCAGAAGGGGCTTAAAGCTGTTGAATTTTATCTAAAGCAATCTAATAAATTTACGGACACACAAATAGAGTTTTTAACTAAAGGGATTTTAATGATTTTAACCAATAATTATTTTTGGTTTCAGAATGATTTTTTCCTTCAAGTACGAGGTACGGCTATGGGGACCAAGTTTGCCCCGAGTTACGCCAATCTTTTTATGTCTTTTTGGGAGAAGTCGTTTGTATATCAAGGACATGATTTTGGGGCAAACTTGGTCCTCTACAGGAGATATATAGATGATATCTTTATTATTTGGAAAGGTACTGAAGAAAATTTTTTACATTTTTTTAATTATCTTAATCTTAATGATTGGGGGATAAAATTAACAAAAAATGTGAGCCCAACCTCCATAGAATTTTTAGATCTTAATATTTTTATTTCAAATAATCAGGTCAAGACAAAAACTTTTTTTAAACAAGTTGATATCAATAGTTTTATCGATATTAAAAGCTGCCATTATGACCCTTGGCTACGAAATATACCAAAAGGCCAATTTTTACGTTTAAAAAGAAACTGTACTGAACAGGAAGATTTTAATAAACAATCGGATTTTTTAAAGAAACAGTTTTTACAAAAGGGTTATAAGGCAGAAGAATTAGATAAAAGCTTAGCTTTGGCTAATACTATAAAGAGGCCAGAATTGCTTAAGTATAAAGAAAAAGAAAAAGGTCTCAAGTCAGATAGAATCCCCTTTGTTTTTAATTTTGCGAGTAATATAGGGTGTTTAAAAAAGATTATCAATAAGAATTGGCACATCCTTCAACAAGAACATGACATCAAAGAGTTCTTGGGTGAAAGACCTAAGTTCATTTTTAGAGGTGCTAGAAATTTAAAACAAATTTTAACCTCTAATTATATTAATGGTGAGGAATCAAGAACTTTTTTAGATAATTGGTCAAAAAAGCAAAAAGGCTTTTTTCACTGTGGAAATTGCAACGCATGTAAGAGCACAGGTATAAGTGGAAGGAAGAAAGATTCCTTCCTATCCACTATAACTAAAAAACAACACTTAGTAGGTTCTTTTATTACATGTGAGTCGAAAAATGTTATTTATCTCCTACAATGTAAATGTGGACTACAGTACATAGGAAAAACGTCCAGAGCACTTAAAGTTCGTATAAGTGAACATGTTAGAAACATTAGGAAAGGTTTTCCTAATCATAGTGTTTCTAAGCATTTCCTAGAAACACATCAATCGAATCCTAAAGAGTTAGATTTTATGGCTATTCAAAAAGTTTCTAATAGCTGGAGAGGAGGAAATAACACTTTAAATTTAAGCAAAAAAGAGAGCTCTTGGATTTTTGAGTTACAAACCTTATACCCAAGGGGATTAAATTTAGATTTTGACATAGGGCCCATTTTATAAGCTTCTGAGATTTATATGATGTTTTACAGTGTTAAATTGGTAATATTTTATATATTTACATAATTTTATTATAGATTTTATATATACTCTTTTTAATTAATTGGGTTTATTTATATATATTTTTTGAATAATTTGTTCTCTCCTTTGTCTTCTTCCCTCTTTTCCCATCTGTTTTTTGTCTGAGTAATAATTTGCACTTTATATGGACCTATTTAGGATTTATTTCCTATAAAAGACTTATTCTATTTTATTATATAAAATGGAAGTGACTTTTTCTGCTTGAATCTCTCTGGAAAGATGAAATTGTAAACACGAAAAAGCGGAAATGACGTAACCGGAAGTGACGTATCGGCACCTAGACCGGAAGTCACATGACGAACAAGTGCGCGAGTCACATGATCGGCAACAACGTGAGCAACAAGCCCACACATCCTTCTAAGAAGGTCATAATAGAAAGTATAAGGATTAGGAGGACGCCATATTGGGAGGGGAAAATGACCCGGAAAACCCTTATATGGTCGAAAAGGGCGGATTTTGTAATTAATTACCATATGTATGTAATGTTTTAATTATATGTGTATTATATAAGTATGTTATTGTGATTTATTGTTCATTGCATCTGAGGAAGACCAATGGTATGGTCGAAACGCGTTATGCTTAATTTTATAATATCTTCATTGGAATAAAAGATTTTTCTACTTACCTTGAGTTCCTGACTGTATCCAGACGATACTTCTTATCTGCACTTGGTGGGACCAGTTGGTATACAGCTCTGCTTGGAATTATTTGACGAGTTTTTACAAGTAGAGAGCCGACTTATATGGCTCTCTAAATTGTGAGTGTTCCCAGTTACTATCATTTATGCATAGTATTGTTTACATATTACCCTATGATAGCTATTTATGTTACAGATTATCACATTTTCCAGCGTGTGCGCAAAACTTCCTCTTTTTATCCAATTTTGTACATGTAAGTGTTTTGTAAGGTGACTGCAACACTGGTTTGTTTTTTGCTGCACTGGGATTTATACATATAATTACTTAGC
>OW240924.1:28952598-28987832 GCA_933207985.1 Pelobates cultripes | reverse complement strand
GAGAGATGGGGGGACTGAGGGAGAGAGATGGGTGGGGAACTGAGGGAGAGATATGGGGGGGGAACTGAGTGTGGGATGGGAGAAAAAAATGAGGGAGGGATGGGGGGAAAGAAAACAGTGGGGGGGGGAGAGAGGGGACGACATACACACAGCACCCCTGCCCTACACATATCACCCCACACACACACACCACACAAACACATCACCCCACACACAAACACATCACCCCACACACAAACACATACACTGTACCCCTCAATGCAGTGTGTGTATTTAGCAGTCTGTGTGTGTGTACACCTCGGCAGTCTGTGTGTGTGTGTGTGTGTGTTTGTGTGTGTGTGTATTTAGCAGTCTGTGTGTGTGTACACTCAGCAGTCTGTGTGTGTGTGTACTTGGCAGTCTGTGTGTGTGTGTGTGTGTGTATGTGTGTATTTAGCAGTCTGTGTGTGTGTGTGTATTTAGCAGACTGTGTACTCAGCAGTCTGTGTGTATTCAGCAGTCTGCTAAATACACATACAGACAGACTACCGAGCACACACACAAACTGCTTAATACACACACAGATGTTAATTAGTTCGGACAACTGTATGAGTTGTTTTTTCTAAACTTAAACCTCAATATTCAGGTTTAATTGCCGTTTTGGCACTTTGAGGGGAAAAAAAATTGGCATGTATTACGGTTTGGGCACTCGGGCTCAAAAAGGTTCGCCATCACTGCCCTAGTGGGTCCACCGTCTAAAACAGTAGTCGTCTTACCTCCTCGTTCCTGAACCTGAGTTCACACTCATCGACGGGGACACCCCAGTACTTACTACGTAGAGGCCGATGATCTCCTGGACAACAGACCAGTGGCGCCGAGACGAAGGGAGGTCCACGCAGAAGTTCTGGGGTGCAGCCGTAGAGAACGTGGGCAAAGATAGACCGTCTCATGCCTCTGCTTCCTAGCCACCGTTAACGACGAGCTTCCCGGCCAATGCACCAAAGATGTTACCGGGAAACTGACGGAGGCCAAGCACAGAGAGATGGACACAGGTTTCTTCAGGAAGGAAGAGATCTTTATTCGATTCACCGACAGGGACTCAGAGGGACTTATGTCACCAAAAACAGCCAAGTTCTGAGTACTGAATACATAGAGTACATTCCTTATATAGCACTGTAGCTTCTCCCATAATTAGCTACGCCCACACATACCCTTAACCTAATCAATGAATAGAGTCTAAACTCATCCATCCGGTCTAACCACGTGGCTCATCTGAAACAAAGGAGAGGGACGCGTAATTCCAGTTCCTACATTCCTGCACATGCTCAGTACAGTGATGACAGTATCTTAGCTACGTGTAACTAACTAACTGATACTACAAACACATGTACCTACATATGCCTTGTGGCAATCTTGGCCTGCTAAACTTGTATTTTACTGGAATTCCATCACATTGGTAGGTTTGAGATAGTGTTTTTTTTCTTCCATATAGATATAGAACTATTCTACCCTTCCTATGTTCCATTTGATAGTATTTCTAGGGGGATTACGTAATATCCTGGCCCCCTATATAAGAGGGCTATTGTGGTCAATATTTAGGAGTTTGTGAAACGTGGATAAGTGTTTTGTTCTGACATTATGGATTTCGAATGTAGTTCAAAAGAGGAGAGGGTGCGGGATCCCTTCATGAGTGTAGGGTTGGTCTTCAAAAAGTGCATTAACTAGGCATATCCTAGTGTAAGATATCTCACTTCAGTAGATCATTGGAATTGTTGATATGTGTTTGCTTGAAGTCCAGGTGGGAAGAGTGAGTTGTGCATCAGATGGTACAGGGGAGATTGGTGTGGGGAGATGTTGTGTGAATTTCTTATGTTTGTCCAAACTCGGAGTGTGGGTAGGATGGTGAGGTGGGAGGTATGGCGTATTAGTAACGATATTGGGTTTGTTTTGTGCCATTGGACAGTGTGCAGTGGGACTTGGAACATTAGGTTTGCGGACAGGGGAACTCCTAGGTAGGTGATGGCGTTATCTGTCCAGGTGAAGGGGAAGGTCGTTAGGAGGCGTGAGCACGTGGGATGTGCTAAGTGTAATGGTAGTATTTCACTCTTGGAGAAATTGACTTGGAAGTTCGATATTTTATTGTATGTGGATATTTCTTCTAGTAGAGGGGCTTTGGATGAGCTGGGAGAGGCAATTGTGAATAGGAGGTTGTCAGCAAATGCCGAGATTTTGTATTCTCTCTGTTGTACCCAGAGGCCTCGGATGTCCGGGTTGTCTCTAGTGCCTTTTAGGAAGGATTCCAGGCTGAGGATAAAAAGGAGTGGGGACAAGGGGCACCCCGTCTCATGCCATTTCTGATATGAGCCAGTTCTGACAGATGACCGTTAATTCGAAGCCTCGCAGTGGGAAACTAGTGTAGGCTCGCATCCACTTCATCCAGTTTGGTCCGAAACCCAGCTCCTGGAGGGTGGCCAATAGTAGGTCCCAATCTACACTGTCAAACGCCTTCTCGGCATCGACAGACAATAGAAGGCTTTCTGTGGGGTTGCTTTGTGCTATGTGAATCAAAGTCAGTAATTTAGTGGTGTTATATTTGGCTTCCCTGTTCGGTACAAACCTGCTTAAGCTAGGTGTATTCGGGTTTGGAGTAATGGTTTCAAACGGTTTGCTAATATTTTTGTGAAGATCTTTAAGTCTAAGTTTATAAGAAAGATAGGTCGGTAACTCCCACAGATGGCTGGGTCTTTGACAGGTTCGGGTATGAGTACTATATGTGCCTCTAGGGAGGATGAAGGGAGGGATGCTGAATGTGCAACCGAGTTAAATGCTGACACATAGAGCTCTGTCAGGATGCCAATATATGCCTTATAATACTTGGCTGAGTAGCCATCTGGCCCAGGGATTTTACCCAAAGTTAGATGATGTACGATGGATTGAAATTCCTCTCAGGTGATTTTGGCATCTAGGGCCGGTAGAGTATTTGTGTGGAAAGTGTGTATGATTCTGGTGGAAAGGAAGTAATCAATCTCCTGACTGGATGGTTGTGATTGCATTAGGTTATATTGGTTGGAATAGAACGTCTGGAATGCAGTCAAGATGTCTGGGAGTTTGTGAATCTCCCAAGTAGGTGGATGCTTTTCCCCCTTGGGAGTAATAGGACTGTTTTGTGAGCAGAAGCGAGCTCTTTATGTGTGCGTTAAGTAAGTCTTGTAATTCAGAACATTTAGTGATAAGAGCAGTGTATGTGCTTAGCTGTGTGTGGTGTTTATGGGCGTCTTCGAGGGTCCTGATTTCTGCAGTGAGGGATTGTAGTTTGGCTTCTCTGAGTTTTTCTGCTGAGAGACCTGTGCTATAATTTCACCCCACAGCACGCATTTGTGTGCTTCCCAAGTAATGGGCGGAGAGGAGGACGGTTCAGTATTTTCTGTGAAATTATTTTGTAGAGATGTCTGGAGTTGGGGCACTATATTGGGTTGTTAAGGAGATCAGTGTCGGCATTGGATCATGTGGAGGAATCTGTGTGGGAGTAAGAACATATTAAGCCTGGAATAAGTATGGGTGGCAGGGGAGAAGTAGGAAAAGTATTTTGTGTGTGGGTGGGTGGTGCGCTAGCAGTCGTACAGTTGAGACCTGTCCATTAAAAGAGCTAGTTGTTTGCGTGGTGAGGATTGGTAGGTTGTTGTGTTAGAGATCATGTCGAGAGCTGAATCTATCAGAGGTTGAAATCCCCTCCTAGTATCAGGATACCTTTTGCGAAGTCCTCTATGACTTTTAAGTGCTTTCAGAGGGTGCTACATTGGTGTCTGTTTGGGAGGTATGTATTGGCTAGCGTGACCGTGTTTTGGCATATATGTCCTTTAACCATTAGTAGTCTGCCAGTGTCATCCATCTTATGTGCCGTGTATGTAAATGGGACGTGAGCTAAGAACAAAATTGCCACTCCCCGGGCCTTAGCCCCAATGTAATTGCTAAAATATCCGATTGGATAATTATGGCTTTGAAGTGTGGGAGCTGTGTCTTTTTTAAAGTGTGTTTCCTCTAGGAAGGCTAGATCTGCTTTACGTTTGTGGATCTCTCCAAGTGCCAGGGAGCACTTTTCAGGGGAATTAAGGCCCCTGACATTAAGGGTAACTATTCGTATAGTGGCTATAGGGAGCTGTGAGTAGGGAGTGGACTTCTTCCAATTTCCCCAGTCAGGCCAGCGACACAGAGCTACTTTTAGGAGATGCAATATGAATATATATAAGATCAGAAGTAAATTACAAAATCAAAATCAAAATCAAAAAACAACTGAGGGAACTATTTACAAGGGTATAGTGGAGGGGATGGACTGCTGTCACAGTCTAGCAGGGAGTGGGAGGTGGTGTGTTTTGTGAGAGCGTCCTTTGGTGACTGTCCCAAGGTGGGTGTATGATACCACCTGGGAACCAAAAGTACACCATGGAATAGAAACATAGTAACCTAGAATGTGGTGGATATTCTGTGGTAAGAGGCTCTTATGATAGAATAAAATACATTACAGTAAAAGTGATAGCAGCTTCCATACTAAAGTAGGAACTCTCCAACCTACTAAAATTCCAATGTGTTAAAAAAACACTATTGTGCAAATAAATGCCAAATAGTGAAGAGTGTGTAGCGCTTTAAAAAATAAACAAACACTTACTCCTGGAATTCTCAGGAGATATAAGCAATGGGTGGGAAAATCCTAAAAGTGAAATATAAAAAATATGGTGCAATATGATCGGTATAATGGCGAGAGGAATATCTATAACTGGATTCACTCACATGGTCTAGAGCCTCTTAAGGACCGGCTCTGATCTCATCCGCTTTTGTGTCTTTAAGGTGACACACACCCTAAACGTCCATATTAGGCGAAAACCTCAAAATGGAGACAAAAGATGGAGAGAACAGGGAAGCAATGCTGACCCTGGTGCAGAAATCCTTAATGTAATAAAGTGCAGAATATAAATAAAAATTGGCTTCTTACCTTATCAGGAGCCTATAACTGGGCTCCAAGTATGTGGATATTGTGTCAAATTAGAGTGACACAGCCCCTCTTTAAGCAGCATAGATGTATCACCAGACTTCTTAATTAAAAAAAGTAACATTTATTGTAACATACACTATAAAACAATAAAATCAATATACTTAAGTGCTGGTGATGAGTCCAAGACGCGTTTTGCCTGTATAATTCGGCTTTATCAATTGGTAATTAAAAATGCTAGTTCAAATTTAAATATCCCACAAAGTGCAATTGCGCTTAATTCTCAATAACTGTGCTTTGGGGGCGTTCAATAGCCAAGGGGAGAAATGGCAACTTTTCTCCCCTATATAACCATTGACGTCCACCTTTTTGAAGAAGGTGCAGGATTTATTGATGTCCACCTTCTTCAAAAAGGTGGAGGTCAATAGTTATATAGGGGAGAAAAGTTGCCATTTCTCCCCTTGGCTATTGAACGCCCCCAAAGCACAGTTATTAAGAATTAAGCACAATTGCACGGACAATATAAAATTCCAAGAACAGTCCACTAAAATATTGAACGATTTTAGAGAGAAAGGATATAGCAACGAACTGCTAATAAGCGCTTATGAAGAGGTGGAAATGAAAAATAGGAATGAATTACTTACATACCAGGATAAAAAAGTGGATATACAACATCAAAATTTCAATTTTATTTGTGATTTTAATTGTAATAGTAATCAATTGAAGAAAATAATCAGAAAATATTGGCCAATATTAAAAAATGACCTTGTCCTTCACTCTTTACTCCCAGATACACCTACAATCACATATAGGGGTGTACACAATTTAAATAGCAGTTTAATGCACAATCATATACCACCACAAACTACAGTAAAATCATCCTTTTTTTAATGAGACCAATGGATTTTATGGGTGTGGCTCATGAGGTGCTTATATAAATACTCAAAGCTTGAAACGAGTGATAAAGGATTTTGACCATCCCAGAGATAGTAGAATTTTTTTTAAAATCAAACAACTAATCACCTGTCATTCGACAAGAGTCATATATAAAATCACTTGCCCATGCAAATTAATATATGTAGGAAGAACCATCAGGACACTAAATACATGAATTCAGGAACGTGTAAGAAATATAAAAAATGGCTTTGAGAAGCATAGTGTCTCTATGCATTTCAAAGAAAAACATAAATTGTGACCCCCGTTTTATGGAAAATTCATGGGAATTCAAAGAGTCTTTGTAAATTGGAGGGGAGGTGATTAGAAGAACATAGGACAAACAGATGAAATGGATTTTTAATTTGAACACGATGCAACCATATGGACTGAATGAGGACTTCGAAATATGCCATTTTTTATAGAGCTATTTTTTTTAGAGGTATTTTTAGCCATATGGCATTGTCAGATTAAGTATTTACAATTCCAAATTTTATAATAAAGACAATCCAATAACGTCCTCTCTTACATTTATATGAAGTCATCATTATAAGTCACACCAACTACACCTTTAATTATATGTTGTGGGGATATTTAGGGGATAATAATAGTAAACAGTGAGAATTGCCCACTAATTCAATTCTCAGATCCCAAAGATCGTTATTGTGTTAAGTGAAAAGTATTTCATATAAATAAAATCACAATTTGTTATAAAAATAGATTTATTTTATAATAACAAATTAATTAATAATAATATGTAACATGCGTGACAATAATCAATGAATATCCAGTATCAAATGATATGCAATACAATGGAATGGGTATACACGTTTCAATGGCTAAACAGCATTTTCTGTCAAGACTTACACGATTTATGAGGTATCCTTACAGAGAAAAAGTTAAACTTTTCACAGCGAAGGGCCATAAAACCCTGGCTAACAGTTAGAATAACCCTTTCAATGCTGGCTAGATCTCCTAGGTAATTAAGATCTATTCTTATGTAATTTTAAATAAAATAACATTTAAACCAGTTCATTAGTCATTTCCTGGAACCATCCAATAAGAGAATCTACCATATTTTATAAGCAGATTTTTAATTTGCCTAAAAAGATATCTTATCTTATATTAGAGCAAATCAATACACCTGGATAAAAACAGCGGTATGCTAACACGTGATAATATCACATTAATATATAATTATTCTTAATTCCACCTGCAGAATGGAATGTTTATAACTATATATTCTTTAGTTAACTAAGATTTCTTAATATGGAAATCTGACCGTGATTTATCCAGTCATATATCATGCTATTAGTAAATTTAAATTAATTTAAATTAATTAAATAAAACCAGTATAATTACCAGTTGAGTAGATATTTCATCTGATTGGTAGATAGTCTCAGGAACTTATTTGGATGTCTGTAGGTGCATGAGTTATGGTGAAAGGTGGTGTTGGTTAGAAAGTCAGTAAAATTCGGAGGGCGTGGCTTGCGGCCGAGCAAGATGGACGTATCCATGTAAAGCTCTGTTGCAGCTGCGGTGCCATCAGCTAACATAAGCCGAGATACGTCGGGAAAAATTCCCTACAACTGCGGGGGACATACCATGGAGAAGAAGGCCCCGAAGAGGCAGGGGAAAAAGGTAATGGAAGTGGGTACTACCGTGTCAGAGCTTTTCGCGGCCTCCTGCGCCGTGCGACTAAGCACCCAAGATGGCGGACGGGACGGCCAGGCAACACCGCGCTCACCTTCCAGCCCGGGAAGCAATGTCACTGCCAGTACACCTGGGACGGACACCAGCCAAATTCTTGCAAAATTGGCGGAGGTCCGATCCTATCTGGCTAATGAAATTGTAAGGAGCACGGATAAGGTGAAGGCGGAGATTCAGGCCGTGGGGGCGAGAACGGCAGCACTAGAGCAGCGGGTGTAGTCCACAGTAGTGGCTCACAACGCTGCTGCCGCGCAGATCAACCTTCTGACGACCCGGCTGACTTCCGCCGAACTGGCTATTGAGGACCTCGGGAATAGATCGCGGCGGAATAATGTCCACCTCCGAGGCCTACCGGAGCAGGAGGGGGAAGGGTCTTTGATCAAGGCAGTATCAGGCATCCTTAGGCCGCTACTCCCTGACATGCTGGATCATCTTTGGCATATAGAGCGCGCTCCGGGCAAGGCGGTCTGATGACAGGCGTCCGCGAGATATTATTATTAAATTCCTTTCCTTCCAAACGAAGGAAGCCCTGATGAAGAGGGGCAGGAATGGCCCTATCACCTACAGGGGGACTGAGCTGGCTCGGTTTCAAGATCTCACCCCGGCCACACTACGGAAAAGGCGAGAGTGGCGCCCTATAACTGAGGCTTTGCAGCACCACTCGATTAAATATGCCTGGGGTCACCCTTTCCGTCTTATGGCCTTTAAGGATGGTCGCACCAAGATTCTGTATCCCGACGGCGATCCGGCAGTGTACTTGCAGGAGCTGGGGATCCAGATTCCGGAGGGATTCGCAGTTCCGATGGCGTCGGCGGAGGTTCTGGGGTCCCTTCCACGTGAATGGTTCGAGGCCGGTGAGTGAGATTTGCCCCTTATTGATGGCTCCGCGGGCTGGTTCTTCAGGGCTCTGGTTGTTGTGTCCCCGGGGTGGGCTGTCGTTGTTTGGGCAGGTGGAGATGGGATCTCCTGGCCTCCCTCCCCCCCCCTTTTTTTTTCCCTTTTTTTTGACCTCCTTCCCTCGGGCGGTTGATGGTTCGCGGGCGGGGTTGCTGAGTGTTTGGGGTGGGTTAGGGTTTCGGGGCCTCCGCTTCCAACAGACCCAGCATGAGGTACTTTTTTTTTCTCCCCTTCACCGCCTACCAAGGTTTTTTAATCCCGGGGTCTTTTCTTTACACGAGCATTTCCCACCTTCGTCGGAGGGCCCCCACGGATATTCAACGCGTTCCTATGGACCTGAAGTGACATTTGGGGGATGCTACTCTAATGTACGTTTGGTCCCGTTTTTGTATTATTGTCATATCTCGTAGTGGGGTGGTTGGGGGCGGAGGGGAGTGTTTATTTTTATGCAAGTCGGGGGTTAACACTGTTTAACATTGTTTGTTCGCCTGGGATGTGCCCCTCCCCTGTATGCTGGTACTTGCTTTTTCGCTCGGGGGAGGGGGTTGGGTGGCAGCTTACGGGCCCGGCAACTCTGGAAGGGCCTGGGGGGTCACGGGGTTATGTGCGTTTTTAGTTGCCCATCCTCGGCAGTTGAGGCGGGGGGAGGGGAGGAATTTGTTACTATATCTGTGTGTATGTGGTGTGCTGTACTTTTGCTGTGTCCGGGCCTCCTGTTGTGGCACCTAGCGTGGGATGGGGGAGCGGTGAGGTAGATGTCCTGGGGGGCGGGTGGTTCAGGGCTCTCTGCTTTCTTGTTTGGGGCCTAGTGATATATGTCATGCTGTCTGTGGGTGGGTCCGGGGATGCCCCTGATGGTGGGGGGTGGTGGATCCCCTGTCCGCAGCCCTTCCCCCCCCCCGTTCCCGGGGATTATATTCTATTGCTCCCCCCCCTGTGTTTGGGATGGTGTTTTTTCACTTCGGCCCCTCTCCCCCTACTGGCCGTGTTGGGGCATTAGTGAGGTTCCTGGGGGTGGGAGGACCTTTGTTCCGGTTGTGTGCCAGTGTGGGGGAGGGAATCTTCGGGGGAATATGTCTGCAGGGAATGTAGCTAAATGTAATTTTATTATATGCTAACGTATCTTGCAAATGGTTTAAAAGTGGGCACCCTTTGGGTGCTCTCCTTTGTTGGTATATGTACCCGCTTCTCTGGAACTTTTTTGGTGTTCCGGAGGGGCTGGAACATGGGCCCCACCTATGCCTGGCTGTAGGTAAGACCAGGTGCAAGTTACACAGGTTATGTGTTTTATTCTTAATTCTCCTTTTTTCTTCTTGTTCTTCTTTACGTTCTAACCCTTTGTTACTTCCCTTGGGAGGGGGAACAGGTGAAGGCAGATGTGCCATCGACCGTCGGCTGGTTGGACAGGGGCTGGGCCTCCATAGATTCGAGATGGGATACGACATGGAACCTCCTTGTCGACCCCTTAGTGGGCTACCGGGAGACATGGGCCTGCTCTCTTATCTGACGCAATGCATCTAAAGGTATTGTCATTAAACGTTAAGGGCTTGAACGCTCCGAGTAAACGCCGCCTCATGTTCAGAGAACTTAAACGTCTGAACCCAGATATTGCCTTCCTCCAGGAGACACACCTCTCCGCGTCGGCTAAATTCGCCCTGAAGGACCACACATTTAGAACAGTCTATGAGGCGAGGGCTTTAAACAAAAGAAATGGAGTTGCCGTGGTTATCCACCACAGATGCCCGTTGAGGGTAGGAAAGGTGGTGGCAGACCCGGGCGGCCATTTCATTCTGGTATCAGGGAACTTATACTCTCATTCGGTGCACTTTCTTAACATATATGCACCAAATACCCCTTCGGTTGAGTTTTGGCATGGAATAACACAAATGGTAAACACATTGCCACACAGCATGACAGTGGTAGGGGGTGACCTGAATGCTACCCCGTGTCCTGCAGTGGATAGGGGTCTTAGCAACAGGTTGCCGCGGTCCCACGGAAGAGGTGGTCAGGATAAAATTCTACGCACCTTTATGCATCGTACTGGCCTAGTTGACATCTGGAGAGCGCATCACCCAGACGATCGGGACTACACTTTCTATTCGGCTCCCCACGATACTTATTCAAGGATAGATTTATTTTTGGTGAACTCTCACACGGTCTCCAGGGTGTCCAGTACCTCGGTTGGTTCAATTACTTGGTCGGATCACGCTGAGATTACAATGACCTTGGATAACCTGTGTATGGCGTCTCCGTGGACCTGGAAATTGAATACTTAATTGCTTCAGGATCCAGCCGTAGTGGAGATCACTCGCAAGGAATTAGTCGAATACTTTACCAGGAATGCGGAGTCGGGTACCCGACCTGCTACAGTGTGGGCCGCCCATAAGACAGTTATCCGGGGTATACTGATCCGCGAAGCCACGCTTAAAAAGAAACATAAAACACAACTACTGACATCTCTCCTGGAGGCTCTTGGGAAAGCGGAAGAAAAACATAAAGCTGCCTCATCACCCGCCACTTTGAAAGACGTACAGAAATTACGGGCATCAGTCCGCGTAACACTCCTAGACGAGACTGCCAGAGCGATAGTTTGGTCTAAAAGGACTTACTATGAAAAATCTAACAAAATGGATACTCTGTTAGCTAGATCTCTTCGTCTGAGACAGAATCACTCTCATATTACGAGAATCAAAGACGCATCAGGTAAGTATTGCACGGATCCTACCGACATAGCTAAGGTATTTACGGATTACTATACTAAATTATATAACCCTTCCAGCGGGGCGACGAATAACCAGGGGAGAGATACGGATAGTACGCAGGCCTTTATAGCACCATTGAAGCTACCTATGTTGCGGGGAGAGGACTCTTTTGCCCTTGGAGAGAGGATTACAGCAGAGGAAATTGATGCTGCAATTACCGCTTTAAAGGGTAATAAAGGTCCGGGCCCAGATGGCTTTGATGGCAGCTACTATAAGATATTCCGAGAGGAACTTACACCTCATCTTGAAAAGTGGTTTAATGATCTAATGGAGGGAGAAAAGCCATTAAGGACATGTCACTGGGGGATTTCGTGCTATTACCGAAACCCGGCAAAGACGACTCGTTACCCGAAAACTTTCGCCCGATCTCTTTAATAAACCATGATTCTAAAATTCTTGCTAAGATTCTAGCTCGCAGACTGAACCCCTTGTTACCACGTCTAATACACCCTGACCAAGTAGGTTTTGTTCCAGGTAGGCAACTCTTTGAGAACACTAGACGCAACATTGACCTCATATGGCGGCAAGCAACCAGGGGGATTCCGACTTTGATATTGTCACTCGACGCAGAGAAGGCTTTCGATAGGGTAAAATGGCCGTATTTGTTTCGAAGCTTTGGTATCCCAGACCCCTTCATAACTACGATAAAGGCAATGTACTCGGATGTTAGGGCTCGGGTCCAGATCTCGGGAGCAAAGAAAGAACCTTTTAGTTTGGGGAATGGAACTAGGCAGGGATGTCCGCTGTCGCCTCTGTTGTTCGCACTCTCTTTAGAACCCCTTTTACAAACCATCAGAAATAGCTCAGAAATAAAGGGGATCGCGATCAGGGATCAGCACTATGTGGTATCCGGCTTTGCCGACGATATATTGCTGACCCTGACGGAACCGATAAAATCTATGGAAGCGCTGGCAACGGTGTTGGAGGCCTATAGTGATCTTGCCGGATATAGAGTGAACCTAACTAAATCAAGCGCACTTCCCATTAGCATGATTGATACGGATGTAACCCACATAGGCGACACCTATCGGATTCACATAGCGAAGGACCATATAAAATACTTGGGGGTCCGGCTGACAGCGGATCCTACTCAATTATTTCAGCAAAATTATGCGCCCTTGATTCGCACCTTGATAGGAGACATGGAGAAGTGGATTGATAAACCGATTTCTTGCATAGGTAGGATCCATTCAGTGAAAATGAATATCCTCCCCAGGATCTTGTTTCTATTCCAAGCTCTCCCGGTCAGACTGTCCAAATCTGATTTAGAGGCCCTTTAGCAGGCCATTGGAAAATTCATCTGGCAAAATAGGAAACACAGAGTTTCAAGCAACGTGCTATATAGGACAAAGACAAGGGGTGGCTTAGGTCTACCTAATCTTTATTTCTATTATTTGGCGTCCCAACTAACTTAAATAGCACTCTGGCATGCTCCTCCGGAAGAGAGGCGGTGGGTAGACCTAGAGGCTAATCTCATGGGACCTGATGTTCCTCAATTCTATATGTGGGTCCCTAGGGACCACAGACCATCTAACCATGTTAACGGCCCAGCTATCGCAAATTCCCTGAAAATCTGGGATGCGACATCAATCAAATATGGTTTGTCCTCACATTTGTCCCCGCTGGCCCCCTACCTGAGGAATAAAGCCTTCACCCCGGGATTGGAGGCCAGAAACTTCAGGGGCATCGAGAGCACAGGGATACAACGTTTATATCATCTATACGAAGGTGGTGCACTTATATCCTTCGAAGAATTGAAGACCAGAGCTACTCTGCGCCCCTCTGACTTTTTTCGCTATATCCAACTAAGGGACTTCGCCCAAAACCCGCAGATTAAACTAAGCGCCTTAACCCCGTTTACATTTTTCGAAAGGATGTGCTTTCAGGAACAATTTCCGAAAGGCCTTATTACCAATTTATACGCACACCTCAGTACGACTACATCGGAATGGGGGGAGCTTCATTACACGACGCAATGGGAACTGGACCTGAATGAGGAATTGGAAGGCGTTGAATGGCAGGAAATCTGGGAAGCCGCGGCGACCTCCTCTATTTGTGTCACTTTTCAGGAGCAAGCCTACAAGACTATGTTTAGGTGGTACGCTACTCCGGCAAAGCTTTGTAGGATGAATAAAATGGCTACGGATGTTTGCTGGAGAGGATGCGGCCAGAAGGGAACGTACATACTTATGTGGTGGGTCTGTCCAGAGGCTGAAAAAATTTGGAACCAGGTCGCCGTTCTACTGGGGAACATCTTTGGCAGGGTAGTTAAGCCGGACCCCTGGGTGTTTCTTCTGGCAAGGTCTATGGAGAACTGGTCCAGATCTGAACAAAATTTGCTTCATAAGGTGACCCTGGCTGCCAGGAGGGCCCTGGCCCAGGTGTGGCTACAGGGAGAGACTCCCCCTCTTAACGTGGTAATACAAAAGATTAAGGACACTTACCTCATGGACGAGTTGACTGCTCGGGTCCGGGGCACTAGGAAGAAAATGGAAAAAATTTGGGGCCCGTGGATAGAAAGCGGGGTGGGCGATTAGGGGTAAGGGGGACGGGCTCGTCTCCTACATACCCCAACGTGCCTCTGGGGTGGATAGCAACTTTATGTCTCCATTGTGTAGTTGGTCCTTTCCCCATTGAGGCGCCTACGGTCTATAGCTCTCCTCACGGGCTCGGAGGTCCATCCCTAGGCTTTGCAGGCTTGTGACTGCACAGCCGCCTGGTCGGGCTGGCATCATTGCCAATTCTTGGAATATCACCAGCATACCCCCTCCCTCTCCTATTTTCTTCTTTTCTTCTACTCTTATGGTGCTTTCCATACAGTTACTCTACCTTTCTTTCTACTTCTCTTTATCTCTTTTTCTTTTTCCCTTATTTTCCATCCTGACTGGCTACTGTCCAGCGACCATTTAGCTAAACAGAGCCTTTTGGGTTGAGGCGGGCTGTGGGGCGATTTTCGGCGGATCGCTAGTTAAATGGTACTACACTATTGTTGACCTTACACGTTAGATATACGTATGATAGTTTGGCTTGACGCCTAAGGCATTTTAAGGGTTAAGGTGGAAAGACGACGCGAGCTGCCACATAGTCAGACAGGATGTTGTATATTACTTAATATAAAATTGATTGGAGGCTACAGTAGACAGATAATCATGGCTGGAGGATATATGTTGTACTCAATGAACATATTTGGTTGTAATGGCATCTAATAATGCTGGTTTTTGATTAATACCGAATATTGTTTGTGATATTTATCTTCTTATTGCAATGTAATGATTGTTTTGCTGTGGTATCTGATCTTGTTATAAATAAAGAATTAAAAAAAAAAAAAAAAGAAAGTCAGTAAAATTCTAAGTGTTAGAGTTTTAAGAGTAGAGTGTTAGTCTCAGATGTTGTCCTGGGTTTCTCTGCATGTCCGACTTGGAGTCCCCAAACTTCCAATTCCTCTCCCTCTTTTTCCTTCTCTCAACTTCCCTTTGTCTTAACTTTTAAAGGGCCAGACTCTCTGTACGTCATTAGTTGATAACCCAATAGGGTGTGCACTTGGGTGTGCTTAATCTAGGGATTGCAATTTAGGTATTTGGTCTATAGAGGGCAGTCTTGTCCCACTAAACATACCTATCCAGGAAAGAGTTAACTTTTCTTATGGCTATTTTGACGTCATTTTGGCTTATCTTTATAGTAGCCATAACTTACGTTTTCTTTCACTTCAAAGGGTTTTCTCTTAGTTTTGTCCAGACTTAGTGTCTGCAATTCCTGCTATAATTTTTAATATGGCAGTTCATGAACTAAGTTTTGACCTTAAACTTACAATGGGATCTTGTACATATAGAAAGTAAAATTAAATTATTTAATCTTCTCTGTCACAAATGTCTGGGTTTAGAATTGATTATATTCCATTAGCATTTAGACAGTCTGTCCAACCCCCGTTCTCCTTATCACTTGGTTTGTATATACTATGCATTCCTTTAGCTCTGGGAAAGTGGTTAGTTTTACAGATAGGATAGAAATTTCGTGTCTCTTTGTTAACTTGAAAATAACAAAATGGAGTCTGCTCTGTTCAAAAGTGACTCAGCATATACACTTTTAATTTCTATCATAGCACAAGATGTCTGCCGATATAAATACTCTGACAATGTATACACCTATTGCATAACTCACAAATATAGAGCCTCTAGATAAGGCTCAATTTTCCAGTGTTGTGGGATATAAGGTTCCCACTGCCTTCTTTATATAGCTGGTAGCCAAGTATGCCTCTCAGGGACAGGTATATGGTTCCAAAGTGCTTTATTATAAAGTGCACAATAAGTAAAACAAAGATAAAAATATATATATAAAATTACAAGACCTTACAAAATTGAAGGTGAATGATGGGTAGAGTCTTTAGTGCAAAACACATTTCGCCTCACTCAGAGGCTTCATCAGTTGCTGTGGAATGTATAAAGAATGTCCTTTTTAAACCGTCCATTATAAGTGCTCATTTGAAACTGGTGGTTCTGGCGTCCGGGCGTCACTTCCGGTTTCGGGTAGTTGCGTTCCATCAATGGAATGCAAACATCATCATTGTGCATGTGTTCGGGTGGGACTTCCGCCTTGCTTCCACCTGTGGACCGCATAGATCGTGATCGGTTTTCTCCATTAATAGAACACTTCCTTGAGTTCCATAGTATAGGTCTGCATAACCAGTCTCTTGTTAAAAATGGGTGTCAATGGGAGAGGGATTTAACAGCAAAATAAACAGTTTCATATGAATGTACAATACAATTGATGGATATAAGGAAAACCAAGGGGGAAAAAAGGGAGGATAGTTAATTTAACTCTCACATGAATAAAACATAAAAGATGTAATAAATAATAGATAAAATATAATGGAAATATGTTTTAAAAATGGTGGAATGTTATTATAAAAAGCTAAATATTATAGAGGAGGCAAATGTAAACTTAAACATGAAATTGATATTATCTCATATGTTTAAAAATGGCAAACTTCAAAATCTGAGTTTAATCCATGGGGAATGAGAGTTTTAAAATTATAAATAAAGCGCATTTCTTCTTTACCCAGTAGTTTAATATAATTACCCCCTCTCCAATCTCGTTTAACTTCCTTTATTGCACAAAAAAATGAATTCTCGGGATTTTAATTATGGGTCTCTTTAAAATGTAAAGACACACTGTGGGTTTCTACGCCATTTTTAATGTTGCGGATGTGTTTGGCAATTCTGACCTTTAAAGGTCTAATAGTTCCTACATATATTAAGTTACACGGGCATTTTAAAATATATATAATGCCCTTGGTGTGACAAGTAAGATGATCTTTAATAATATAGGGTTTATGGATAATATCCTCTATATTTTCTAAATGTCATTTAGTGCTTTTAATAACATTACAAGGGAAGCACATGCCGCACCCATAAAATCCTTTCAAATCTTGAATAAAGTGCTTCGGCTTCTTGGAGGTTAAATGGCTTTTAACTAAAATATTTTTAAAATTTTTTGCTCCTCTATATGAAATTCTCGGTTTTGATGGTAGAATTTTATTTAGAATTGGGTCATCCTGAAGTAAGTGCCAATGTTTTTTTATAGTGTGTTGTATACGTTTATTTTGTCCATTAAAATTGCAAATAAAAGGAATTTCATTGGTATCTGTTAGTTTATTCTTTTGTTTATATTGAATTAGATTTTTTCTTTTAAGTTTTCCTACTTCATTTATATCTTGATTAAGAAGTACTTATTGTATCCCTTTTCCACAAATTGATTTTTAATATAATTGGCCTGTTCTAAATAATCCGTATCTAACTTGCAGTTACGTCTAATTCTTATGAATTTACTTTTGGGGGCGTTATTAAGCCAAGGTTTATGATGACAGCTACTTTTTTCAATGTAGCTGTTAGCGTCTAAAGGGTTAAAATGATTTTTAGTGATGACCCTAGAATTCTGAATGTTAATGTCTAAATCTAAAAAATTAATACTAGAGTCACTAAAAGTGCTAGTTAAATGGATTCCATAGTTATTAGTATTTAAGTATATAATAAATTCTTGTAAAGCTTCCGTAGTTCTGTTCCATATAAAAAAGATGTCATCACTAAATCGACAGTAGGTCATCAAATTTATTTTCCACTGGTGTTCTATGAATACACATGTTTCTTCCCAAAATGCCATGAAGAGATTGGCGTAACTTGGGGCAAATTTAGTGCCCATTGAAATGCCACAAATTTGTAGATAAAAAGAATTTTCAAACCAGAAATAATTATGAGTTAAAATGAGTAAAATTCCTTCTAAAATATACTTAATCTGTTCTATTTTAAAATCTGATTTTTCTAAAAAATGTTTTACAGCTGCCAATCCTTTATCATGAGGGATAATGCTATATAAAGAGGTCACATCACATGTGACCAATGAGTTCCCCTGTGTCCATTTTATTTTTTCTAAAATTTGCAAAACATGGATAGTGTCTTTAAGATAAGTGGGATTTTTTATAACTATTGGTTGGAGAATAGTATCGATATATTCAGAGATTCTTGTAGAAATGGAATCGATACCCGAAATAATAGGTCTCCCTGGAGGATTTTCTACATTTTTATGGATTTTTGGGAGAAGGTAGAAGACCGGTATTTTAGGATTGTCTATCCATAAATAATCAGCTTCTTTATCAGTAAGAATCCCTATTTCTCTTCCTTTATCTACATATTGTTTGAATATTTTGATTGTTTCTTTGTAGGGTTGTGAGATATCAAATTTTAATTAATCAAATCACATTATGTTAAAAGATTACTTAAATATACACGTAGAATTTTAATATATATGCATTTATAGGTATTTAAATTCTACGTGTATACTAATGTAATCTTTTATGTAATTATATGTATATATATATATTTGCAGTTATTTGTATTTTATATATAGATAGATATATATAGAATGTAATTCTAAGTGTATTTTGTTACTAATATATATATTAATAACAAAATACAGTTAGAATGAAATTACATATGAATATAGAATTTATATTAAATTTTGTTTCAATATTTTATTTATTTATTTTATTTATTTATTATTGTAATATGTGTATATATCTATTATATATATAATATATATACATATATATGTAACGTCATTCTAAGTGTATTTTAATACTAATATTTGTACTTATATTAATATTAAAATACACTTTGTATGACGTTACATATATATATAATATGTATATATATAATAGATATACAGTCATCTATTATATATATAAAAATACATTTATTTTATTTTAAACATGTTTAATTATTATTTTTTTACACCTCCTACCAGCAGGGGGACTGTCTGACATTTTAGACAGTCCCACTGCTGGCAGATCCACAGCCAGCTATAGGGGGCCTCATTTGCCGGGGGAGAGCTGCCTGGGCTGTCTAGCAGCCCTCCAGAAGAGGATTGCGCGAAGGTAAGTCCACCGGAACTCCAGGGGCTGCAAGCCGTTAACAGGAAATTTACCCTTCACAGTGTATCAAAACATTTTTTGGAAGTCCACGGGGGTAATGCAAATGGTATAGAATTTGTGGGAATAGAAGGAGTTAAGGTACATTGGAGAGTAGGAGATATTGAGAGCCTCCTCAGTAAAACTGAGATGAAATGGACTTTTAATATGGAGTCATTGTCCCCACATGGTTTGATTGCAGACTTTGAAATTAATGTATATAATAATCTGTGTATTATATTTCTCCTATGTGTTTTTATTATATATTTTAGTGTTTTTATATTTAATGCTGTATTTTTCTGTGTATAACTTTTTTTGACAATATTTTCTCTATATTTTTTCCTCTTAGTAGGTTTATTTAGTATTCTAATGATTTATTTAGTATTATAAGACTTATAAATTATAAGGACTTGTTAAAGACTGGCACTTATACCTATTTTGGACTTTCCAAAATGGCGCCCGCAACACTTCCGGTACACGCCGCCAAAATGACGTCATGACGCAATGGTTTTTATTTTATCTTGTATTAATAAACAAGTGTTCATTTTATCCTGCATCCTGGACTAATTGTACAGACTACATCCAGGGAGGATTCATCTAGACCATTGCAGAACATCCTGCTCTAAAAGGCTTATCTCCGCTACAAGTTTATAGTCTGAGTCAGCTTCTTTAAGTGACTCAGCAACATATACATGTCCATGACAGTACTGGTAAACTTTTTATAATATATTTATTGAGTGCTCTCACCATCATCTTTATTTGCACTTTGTATATTTCTGTGTGTTAGAGTGATTCACACTAGGTGATAGCAGCACAATTTTTTTTTGCACTTTTTCCTGATTTTAATTTGTGTCCCTTTCCTCAGATGTTGAGGTTAGGACTCTATCAAATATTCTGTACTCTGCCCTTGGGTTTTTACGTCCAAGATGCATTATCTTGCACTTATCCACATTAAATGTCAGTTGCCACAATTCTGACCATTTTTCTAGTTTACCTAAATCATTTGTCATTTGGCTTATCCCTCCTGGAACATCAACCCTGTTACATATCTTAGTATCATCAGCAAAAAGACATACCTTACCATCAAGACCTTCTGCAATATCACTATTAATAAAAATATTAAAGAGAATGGGTCCAAGTACAGATCCCGGAGGTATTCCACTGGTGACAAGACCATGGTTCAAATATACTCCAACCCTCTGTTGCCTGTCAGCCACTGCCTTACCCATTCAACAATATTGGAATCCAAACTTAAAGATTGCAGTTTATTGATAAGCCTTCTATTTGAACAGTGTCAAAAGCCTTACTGAAATCTAGGTAAGCAATGTCTACTGCACCACCCTGATCTATTATTTTAGTTACCCAATCAAAAAAATCAATAAGATTAGTTTGGCATGATCTCCCTGAACTAAACCCATGTTGTCTCTGATCTTGAAATCCATGTGTTTTTAGATGTTCAACAATCCGATCCTTTCACATGGTTTCCATTACTTTCCCCACTACTGAAGTAAGGTTTAGTGGCCTATAGTTGCCTGACTCCTCCCTACTATCTTTCTTGTAAATGGGCACAACATTTGCTAACTTCCAATCTTCTGGGTCTACTCCTGTTAATGATTGGTTAAATAAATCTGTTAATGGTTTTGCTAGTACACCACTATGCTTTTAATAACTTTGGGTGTATTCTGTTGCCTTCAGCAGTGCAACTTTTAAATAACGCTAAAACATTATCATGGAGATCCCCCAAAATACAGTCATTACAAGCATTTATATTGCAGTAGATGTATTTATTAGACAATATATAGGGATTATTGATTAGTTATTGATTTTAAATGTATCACAGAGCTCTGGAAAAACAAATTGTATGAATCATTTAGGAAGAACAAATTACTTTTCTTCAGGCTGTGTGTGAAATCAGATGTTCCCTGTTTAAAAAGATAAAATTACAATAATTAGTATTACTAATTAGTTAGTTTTTGTGTATTGTAAAATAAAATATCATATTATAACAATGTTTTAACACACACACACATATCTATATCTATATATAGATATATATAGATATATACACACATTCATACATATACACACACAGTGATTTTGAAAGTTTGCCCACTGACAAATAAATGATAAGTCTATAATTTTAATGGTAGGTGTATTTTAACTGTGAGAGACAGAATAACAAAAAAAAAAAATTAAAGAAAAACGCATATCAAAAGTTATAAATTGATTTGAATGTTAAAGAGTGAAATAAGTATCTGATCAGCAAGATTTCTGGCTCCCAGGTGTCTTTTAAACAGGTAAAGAGCTGAGATTAGGAGCACTCTCTTAATGGGAGTGCTCCTAATCTCAGCTTGTTACCTGTATAAAAAACACCTGTCCACAGAAGCAATCAGATTTCACCATGGTCAGGACCAAAGAGCTGTCCAAGGATGTCAGGGACAAGATTGTAGACCTACACAAGGCTGGAATGGGCTACAAGACCATCACCACGCAGCTTGGTGAGAAGGTGACAACAGTTGGTGCGATTATTCGCAAATGGAAGAAACACAAAATAACTTTCAGTTTCCCTCGGTCTGGTGCTCCATGCAAGATCTCATCTCGAGGAGTTTCAATGATCATGAGAACGGTGAGGAATCAGCCCAGAACTACGCAGGAGGATCTTGTTAATGATCTCAAGGCAGTTGGGTCCATAGTCACCAAGAAAACAATTGGTAACACACTATGCCGTGAAGGACTGGAATCCTGCAACGCCCGCAAGGTTCCCCTGCTCAAGAAAGCACATGTACAGGCACCTCTGAAGTTTGCCAATGAACATCTGAATGATTCAGAAGAGAACTGGGTGAAAGTGTTGTGATCAAAGGAGACCAAAACCGAGCTCTTTGGCACCAACTCAACTCGCTGTGTTTGGAGGAGGAGGAATGCTGCCTATGACCCCAAGAACACCATCCCCACAGTTAAACATGGAAGTGAAGACATTATGCTTTGGGGGTGTTTTTCTGCTAAGGGGACAGGACAACTGCACCGCATCAAAGGAACGATGGACAGGGCCATGTACCGTCATATCTTGGGTGAGAACCTCCTTACATCAGCCAGAGCAATGAAAATGGGTCGTGGATGGGTATTCAAGCATGTAAATGACCCAAAACACACAGCCAAGGCAAGAAACTAGTGGCTCAAGAAGAAGCACACTAAGACCTGAGTGGACTAGCCAGTCTCCAAACCTTAATCCCATAGAAAATCTGTGGAGGGAGCTGAAGGTTCGAGTTGCCAAACATCAGCCTCAAAACCTTAATGACTTGGAGAGGATCTGCAAAGAGGAGTGGGACAAAATACCTCCTGAGATGTGTGCAAACCTGGTGGCCAACTACAGGAAACATCTGACCTCTGTGATTGCCAACAAGGGTTTTGCCACGAAGTACTAACTCGAAGGTGTCAAATGTTTATTTCACTTATTGACATGCAAATCAATTTATAACGGTTTTGACGTGTTTTTCTGGATAATTTTTTGTTGTTGTTTTTATTCTGTCTCTCACTGTTAAAATACGCCTACTATTAAAATTATAGACTGATCATTGCTTTGTCAGTGGGCAAATGTTTTTGCGTATATATATATATGAGACCCTAGCATGTTCTAAGACAGACCCTTTCTCCTCCTTCACACTGAGAAAGCCAATTTGAGCCTCTCCATTAAAAAATATATAATTTAATTAAAGAACAAGTGTGGAATACATTCACACCAGGAGAAGCCTCCATCCCATTGTTTATCATGCTTAAAGTAATACATGTGCCTTAAAGGGCTAGGGAGAAGCCCACTCATCCTCGCCCTATAGAGGGAATCCCTAAAAAAATTTACTGTAAAATTGATGGCTAGGAAAACCCAAACATCTAGACCCCTTCCCCAAGTATGTTCCAATCTACCCATCTCACTAATGAAAATAATAAGAAATTTAACCAAGTGAATTAAACATAATCCAAATGGTTGGAAGGCTCCTGGTTTGGACCCCTGTTTGGGATAACAGTGGCTATAATGGGGGATGTTGGCTGAGTGCTGAAGCTTATCTTGGGCCTGTGAGTGGGAATCCTGATCCATGGTGGTCCAGTGGGGGAGTCAGCATGTCTGCGCCCCCAGTGTGTCCAGACAGCTACATCTGGTCGGTTCAGTCCGCATGATTAAGGCTTTACCATATATTTGAGAGCTGGCCCTGTAAGAGGAAGCCCCTGTCAGCCTCAGCCACACAGCGAGAGAATGGGCTGGCCAGTGAGGGAGATCCCCACCAGTAATGCTGCCTCTTTCCTGCATGCTAAGCTATGTCCCTGGTGACCTTGTGGCAAATCTGGTCCTGGTTCCAGGACATGTTCCATTGATAAGTCAGTCACATACATGTGTACTTGGGAATCTGCTTAGAAAGTAGCATATGAGTGCATGTAAACTCTGGCATTCATTTCTCAGCAGTATGTATTTGTATTTGATCTCACTGTATCCACATGAAGTCACACTCATTGTGTGTGTGGCTATAAAAGAACAGCCTAACGTAAGATACTAATCAAAAGATAAAGGTGTCTGTGTAAAAAAAAAAAAAAAACAATCGTTATTAGGTTGCTGTTCTTGAATGTTCAATTTGTTACTTACACTCAGAGAGAACTTTAGAGGGTTGGAATCTTTTTGCCGCCCAATAATTTCTTTGTAAGTTTTTTCTATATCAAGAAAGAAGTATATTAGATAACAAATCACGGTGTGGTTAAAAACGCGCTGTCACTTATTATTTGAGAAATGTTTCTAATAAAAACAGAGAGCAGATACATCACTACCAAATTATTATTATGTTTGTGTTAAATGCATAACAATTGATGAATACCTACAAACATAAAAAAGATAAAAGGGCAATTGTGTTAATAGATAACTATTCCGGGAGAAATAAATGGTTCAATTATTAACATATGTACAGTCTACAGAATTATATGATAAATATTTGACCATTTCAGAGATTCTGTAATATAACTTAAAGGTTGCTAGAGACCTCAAAGAATGTTATCTTCATAGAGTGGTTCTGGTGTACAGATCATGCAACTGCAGTCTTACTTCTGTACCATTTAGGAGTTTAATCACTCCATGCAGCTCACCTTCCTATATGTAACTTACACAGTCTCCCTACACATATTCTGTATTTACATCAAGAGATTAAAGTTTACACTTCCTTCATTGCACAGTCTGTTTCATATAGAATGTCTAATCCCCTGCTCTCTTAATAGCCTGCTAGACCCTGTAGGAGCCTCATGTGTGATTAAAGGTCAATTTTCAGAGTTGGAGATAAAAGCTTCTGCAGTAGGTTTAAGATCCAATTGAAAATTAAACATTTGTTTTTCATGCAGGCTGTGTGAGAGGCTCAGAGTCTAGGGGAGATGTAGCTAGGGCTGCATAAACAGAAACAAAAGTGATTTTACTTCTGAATGACAGAGAAACAAGCAGTGAGACTGCTGGGATGTAACCTGTACACTGAAACTGCTTCATTGAGCTAAAGCTTATTTTGGTGCGTATAGTATCCTTTTAATTTAGAAGTGCAAAAATATAATTTTGGATAATAAATAAAATGTCTTACTTACCACCTTACAGAAAACGTTGTTTAAGAGCCCTTTAATATCATCGTTATTCTTAAAATAAAGAAACACATAATTCATGTAATTGATACTTTGATGGATTTAGACACATTTTCTTTAACACCTTTACTACAGGAATCGTGTATACACAACTCCCATGTAATATTCTCAGATCCCAAAACAGTGTATACATAGTTTTAATACAGAGACATTACTGCCCTGACAGCAAAGCTAGCCCTAACATTATAGCACCAGCTCAGCTGAGCCCCCCTGCAGCAACATGGGTTAGAGACTGGTGGGGAGAACATTCACAGCAGTCTGCACCAAGCCAGTGATGCAGATCTTCCTGGAAACCCACCTGACCACCAGGGAGCCCACATGAAACGTTTCCTCACATGCCCAAAGTTAGCAGGAGGGGGGCCAGAGCAAAATAAAAACTATGCATTGTGTGAGGAAGAGAAACACAGCCAACTCACCCACCCCAATATTAACCCCCAACTCCACCTGTCACACTCACAGTCACATTGAGTCAGTCACCCTATATCACACACAGTCTGACACAGTCACCTTGCACACAGAAATCCTCATACACACACAGTACAAACACCGTCATACACACACAGTCTCCCCTCACACACAAAACAGCCTCAACTTAAACACAGCAAACACATCCAGGAAAGGTTAAAGGATCTTAACATGTATAGCTTGGAGGAAAGACGAGACAGGGGGGATATGATAGAAACATTTAAATATATAAAGGGAATCAACACAGAAAAGGAGGAGACTATATTTAAAAGAAGAAAAACTACAACAACAAGAGGACATAGTCTTAAATTAGAGGGGCAAAGGTTTAAAAATAATATCAGGAAGTATTACTTTACTGAGAGGGTAGTGGATGTATGGAATAGCCTTCCAGCTGAAGTGGTAGAGGTTAACACAGTAAAGGAGTTTAAGCATGCGTGGGATACGCATAAGACTATCCTATCTGTAAGATAAGGCCAGGGACTAATGAAAGTATTTAGAAAATTGGGCAGACTAGATGGGCCAAATGGTTCTTATCTGCCGTCACATTCTATGTTTCTATGTTTCTAAGACAACAGCAGATGTTTAAACAGCAACTAGATGCATAATTGCAAAAACATAATATTTAAGGATATCATTTTTCAATGTAGGGTAAATACTTCTGGGGTCAAGAAGGATTTATTTCCTAGTTTGTTGCAAAATTGGAAATGCTTCAAACTGGGTTTTTTGTCTTCTTTTGGATCAACAGCAAAAACATATGTGAGGAAGGCTGAACTTGATGGACGCAAGTCTCTTTTCAGCTATGTAACTACGTTACTTTTCAGGACACCCAAAATACTCAGTTTTTTCCCCCTAGAAACGGTTTGGTAGTAAAGGGGTTAATGTGAAATTATAAAAGTAAAAGGTATTTGTCCTGCTATGTAAGTAAATACCTGATATTTTTAAATTACTATATATGGTTATGCATGTGATAAAAATACAAATTAGACTTAAGATGCACTTATGCACACACATATACGTATATACTCAAACTTTAACCTTGCATTCAGCAGCATCAATACCACATGCTACTCCTTGTCATTAACACGAGGGCAGTACTCAGGGGTCTTTGTCTTCAAGTTTTTATTTTGAGCTTTATTGAATTCTCAGATATAAACAGGTAAATCATTTCTTCAGGTCTTCATAAAAATCTTCAGACTGAAACATTGATTTGCCAGTTTATAGATAGATAGATAGATAGATAGATAGATATAGTGTTCAAGTAGAGATTGTAGCCGTATTAGTCCAGTGATGTAGATAAAAAACAGAAACAAGACACTAATTGTAATACCTTTATTGGACTAACAGAATTTTTTAATGACAAGCTTTCGAGAGAACCTCCCTTTCTCAAGTCTATGTGTCGTCTTGCTCAGAAATGCTTCAGACTTGAGAAAGGGAGGTTATCCCGAAAGCTTGTCATTAAAAAATTCTGTTAGTCTAATAAAGGTATTACAAGACACAAATTGTATCTGTTTTTTAAATATATATATATATATATATATATATACATACATACATACATACACACACACACACACAGGATCTCACAAAAGTGAGTACATCCCTTACATTTTTGTAAATATTTTATTATATCTTTTCATGTGACAACACTGAAGAAATGACACTCTGCTACAATGTAAAGTACTAAGTGTGCAACCTGGATGACAGTGTAAATTTGCTGTCCCTCAAAATAACGAGACACTGCCATTAATCTCGGTCTACGAGATACTGCTCTCTTCTGGTGCTCTTCCTACCTCTCCTAGCGCTCATTCAGTGTTTCTTTCTCTGGCTCTGCCTCTTCTCCCCAATCCCTCTCTGTTGGTGTTCCCCTAAGGTCTGTCCTTGGTCCCTTCGGCGTCCCGTATCATTTCTATGCGGATGACATGCAAATTAATCTGTCCTCCCCGATTTCTCCCCACTCTTCTTGACTCGTGTCTCTGACTGCCTCTCTGCTATCTCCAACTGGATGGCTGCTCATTTCCTTAAACTGTCCAAAACAGAACTTCTGGTCTTTCCTCCCTCAAGTGTTGCTACTCCCTTGTCTGTGTCCCTTCAAGTCAATGGCGCTACCATCCTCTCTACCTCTAAGGCTTGCTGCCTAGGTGTTCTCTTTGATTCCGACCTCTCCTTCAGCCCTCATGTCCAATCAATCGCCAAATCCTGACCCTTCCATCTCAAAAATATTGCGCACATCCGACCCTATTTAACACCTGATACGGCAAAGGTGCTGGTCTATGCTGCTGTCCTCTCTCACCTTGACTACTGTAATCTGCTTCTCAGTGGTCTTACGTGTTCCCAACATGCCCCGTTACAGTCTATAATGAAGGCGGCGGCGAGGCTCATCTTCCTGTCCGCCCGCACCTCCCACGCCTCCCCTCTTTGTCAGTCCCTATATTGGCTTCCCGTAAGATATAAGACTCAATTTAAGATCCTGATACTTGCTTACAAATCTCTACACAATCCTGCTCCAACCTACTTATCCTCACAAATACACAAATATGTCCCATCTAGGCCACTACGCTCTTCTGGAGACCTACGCCTAACCTCTGTTCGTACTCCTACCTCTGATGCTCACCTTAAAGACTTCTCTAGGGCTGCACCGTTCCCTACCCCTCTCTGTTAGACTTTTACCCAATCTCCACTCCTTCAAAAACTCTTTGAAAATGTACTTCTTTAGGAAAGCATATTAATTAAACTGTGAACAGCTTTCCCTCCCGGCACCCTGTTTCCTCTCCGGAAACTGTCATTAAAACAAAACACTAAGCCCTCATTGAACACTATCCTAGCAACCTACTTCTCTACCCTATCTTTACCTTTTGTGTCACATTACCCCACTCCCTCTTGCATGTAAGCTCAATACCGCTGTTCCTGTGTGTCCAACTTGTCTGGTTACAAATACTTGTCTGTTAGTCCACCCATTGTACAGTGCTACAGAACTTGTTGGCCTATCCCTGGCCTAGGCCATCTTTATGTAGAGCAACAATTAAATTTTTCAGATCCTCAGAGAGTTCTTTGCCATAAGGTACTATGTTGAACTTCCAGTGACCAGTATGAGAGCGATAACACATAATTTAACACACTTGCTCCCCATTCACACCTGAGACCTTGTAACACTAATGAGTCACATGACACCGGGGAGGGAAAATGGCTAATTGGGCCCAATTTGGACATTTCCACTTAGGGGTGTACTCACTTTTGTTGCCAACAGTTTAGACATTAATGGCTGTGTGTTGAGTTATTTTGAGGGGACAGCAAATTTACACTGTTATACAGGCTGTACACTTACTATTTTACATTGTAGCAGAGTGTAATTTCTTTAGTGTTGTCGCATGAAAAGATATAATAAAATATTGACATAATTGTGAGGGGTGTACTCACTTTTGTGAGATACTGTATATATATATGTGTAAAATATAAACTGCAAAAAAGATGCCATATATAGTTTCACTTTTATCAGTTTTTAAGAAGAAAAATATATACAAATTAAAAAGCAAACATAATATATTAATCTATTTATTATCAATCATTACCTTAACTTCCGACATTATGTCATTCATCACCGCATTAACAGCAGCTTGGTCACTGGCAGTCATCTGTATCAGTAATATAATATTTGATGTTTTATACCATTACATGTAGAGTAATAAGTAGTAATGCATTTAAAAAGGCATACACAACTACACTGAACTCTTTTTTAACCTCTTCACTACCTGCAAATGTGTGCACACTATGTATTATATATTGCCCTGCAAATAAAAACAGACTTATTGCACATATCTAAGAAGTGAGAATTAATTTATCAGATGATACTATGTGCATAGACCTACAACATTAAAAGAACAAATATTAAAGGATCACTATAGTGTCAGGAAAACAAACTCATTTTCCTGACACTATATAACCCTTAGGTCCCTCCCCCCCCCCCACCCTCAGTGTCCCCTTCCCGCTGGGCTGAAGGGGTTAAAACCAGTTCAGCCACCTACCTTTATCCAGCACCGGGCTCCCTCACCGATGTCAGCTCCCGAGTGGAGCTGGATGCTTTCCTATGGAAATTCTGCACGCTGAATGCGATTTTCGCATCCAGCATCGCAGAAGCGCCTGTAGAGGCGGTCAGGAAGACAGCCACTAGATGCTGGATTAACCCTGCTATGTAAACTCTCTGAAACTGCTATGTTTACATCTGAAGGGTTAAAACCTGGGGGACCTGGCACCCAGACCACTTCATTGAGCTGAAGTGGTCTGGGTGACTATAGTGGTCCTTTAACATCTATATGCAGATTTCACTTTAAGACATAATATGGGCTCTTATATAGATGATCGCACTAAAGATCATTTAAAGGGACACTGTATGCACCCAGACTACTTAAGCCAATTGCTGTGTCCCTTTTGCACTTGGTGCTGCAATGTTAAAAATTGCAGCAGGACCTCAGGGACCTCTAGCGTCAGATTTTCCCCATAGGAAAATTCTTTCCTATGGGGAGGTCTAATTTGCGCGTGGGTTGAGGAGTGTGGGCGGAGCCTGTCCCAGCGCCGAGTAACATCGGTGCTGGATCAAGGTAAGTGGCTGAAGGGATTTTAACCCCTTCAGCCCTGCGGTAGGGGGCACTATCGGGACCTATAGTGCCAGGAAAACGAGTTTGTTTTCCTGGCACTATAGGATCCCTTTAAGTTAGCAACTAGTGAAATCAGAAGCAACTGGAAATATTGGTTTGAATAGCCAGGTTCTTGAAAACTTTTTTTATACTCAATTTTGCAACAACTTGCTGTTAGAGAATTACCTTAATATACTAATAAATATTTCTTTATGAGGAATTATAATAGTTATCCATCTGCTCATCCAACAATCCAAAAGCAAAACCATATAAATCATAACCAGTGGTAAGACATACGACTCTATCAACCTATCTATTTAGATTTTTGTCAATCAGAAAGCCACTAGAGACACTTCCTGGATGCTAGGCGACGTTTAATAGTGTAACTGAAGCAGGACGTCCTCACGCTTCCAAGAGGACATCCAGCATCAGTTAAATCTCCATAGGAAAGCATTGAAACGATGCTTTAATAGGTGGAGAGCCTAATGTGCTTGCAGTGCTAAATGCGCACGTGCTTTAACCCCCCCCGCCCCCCAGGTGACATCGGAGGAAGCGGAGCGCCTACCTGGCCCCGAAGAAAATGCTGCTGGCATAGGGTAGGTGTTACAAGGGTTTGTATTCCTTACCCTATAGAATCCCTTTAATGAAATAGTGAGTCAACTTCGCCAATTCATTCCCTTTAGCATAAGGTTAAGACAACTCTATTTATGATCTCACATTAATGTTTACGGCATGTGTAGTGCCAAACCAGAACAAACAAAACACACCTTGATTTTTAAAACTAAAGTGTCTGTCTGTCTGTCTGTAAACTATATAGTGTGCTTTTAGCAGTTAAAACTATTTAGTTATTCAAAAATTACCTCTGCTTTACCGTTTCCAGGGAGATCCTTCAAACAACCTAAAATGTCCTATAAAAGAAAACAGAGAATAGAACTTTTTTGTTGTGTTACTAATATTGTCAGTAATTGTGAATACAATTAAGTTCAGTATGTAGAGAAAATTGAAGGGGGACTATGCTTCCTATAAGCTCTTTGGGTCAGCATCGAGCTATGGTGCTAAATGCAAACCTTTTTTTAATAGTTTAGGAGCAGTTTGATAAAACAAGAATCTCCTTAAAACCCAGAGCCTGCTCCTTTATGAGTCACATTGACAATAAGCATGATAAAGTCCTCAAGACAGATTCAGCTCCCATAACTATTAAATCACTAATCAAAGGATATTGCATAGAAACGTAACGGTTACACATTCAGATTATTTTTATTACTAAAACAATACTGTATCTAATGTATATTTTCCATATAAGTGCAGGTAGTTTGTGGTCTTTATAAGAAAATGCATGTACCTTTGTGTGTAAATGTAATGAGATGAGATGAGATGAGAGATTGCTATATTGTTAAAAGGTGATTAACAAGTCTGTGTCCCTTCAATTACATTGTCTCCCATTTGGCAATTTAAAAAAGTTATCTGTTAAAAGAGTCAACATACAGATAACATATTAATTTATTACAATTGTATCTTTATATGTGTGACAAACTGAAAGCAAATGTATGGTTTGCCAGATAACTTACCAATAGCTATCGCAGTTTTGGTTCAGACTGCAAGCTAATTATATATGCCCTGCACTTTCTTTAACCATACTCTCCCAATTATTCCTAAAATTATACATTTTGGATAACACATCAGTCTTTGTTTTCTATCATGGAATATATGTTATAATTAGCATATTTTCTCAGCAGTTACAAATAACTTGGATTTTGTAATTTAAAAGGACACTATAGTCCCCAAAACAACATTAGCTTAATGAAGCAGTTTTCTTATATAGATTTTGTCCAATGCAGTCTCACTGCTCCATTCACTGCCATTTAGATGTTGCATAATTTTTGTTACTGTTTATGCAGTTCTAGCCATACCTACCCTGGCAGTGACTAGCACAGCCTGCATGAAAACAACATGGTTTCATTTTCAATCAGATTTAACTTACTTTAAAAGTTTTTATCTCCTGCTCTGTAAATTAAACTTTAATTACACACAGGAGGCTCCTGCAGGGTATAGCAAGCTATTAACAGAGCAGGAGATACACATTTCTACATTAAATAGAATTTGCAGTAAAGGAAGTGTAAACATTAGATGACTTTACAGGAAGTGTTTAGGAAGGCTGTGCAAGTCACATGCAGGGAGGCGTAACTAAGGCTGCATAAACTAAGTGATTTAACTCCTAAATGGAGGATAATTGAGCAGTGAGATTGCAGGAGCATGATCTATTCACAAAAACTGCTTCATTAACCTAAGGTTGTTTTGATGAATATAGTGTCCCTTTAACTTTCATTTGGCAAATGTTTGGTCTGAATGCACATTTTGCTACATTTCAATAAATAGTTCATACAGTATTTCTGTTATAAAAAAAGAAAGTAATAATGAATTACATCTTACCAAATTGCTTTCAGAGCTTCCACTTTTATCGGGCTATATAATAAAATTGAATGCAACATACTGTTAGTTTCATGTATCAGTATTAAAATCTCTAACAATTGTTACTAGCAGCTCTAATTATAGATTTTGAAATTGTAATTTTATTCAATATTGTGCTTGCAATTTTTACGTTTAAATAAATACACATTGCTATTGAAATTGTTACAAGGTAGGTTTTGTATATTTAAGGATTAATTGCCATTGTCGCCCATGCTGTTAAAAGTAGTAAGTGATGGCTAGATAGAAATTAATTGTATTTGAAAATATTATAATGTCTTACTTTGCACTTTAATTGTTCCAATACTTTATGTACTTCGTTATCATCACCCTAAGAGGAAAGCCAAAATATGGATGGTTACATTTTAATTAGGCTGTTTTTGTAGAATGTCATAATTTTTAGAGTGTAGTACAAATATATATGGCAGGAAAACACAATACAGAAATATCACTATATTATATTGTTTCAGTAATGTTACATTGTATTTGTAAAAAGAAAAAAAAAATCGCTGACTTGTTCGGGGTTTAATACTATCACCTGAAGACAAAAAGCCAGTGATAACAATGTGACATCATATTTCAATCCAGGTTGCATGGTGAAGTTCTCTAACTAGTAAACTTGTGCATTCGGTTTGAAACTAATTGCAGTTCATTTCTTTCATGAATCAAAGTTCTAACCATAGCATCAGACACGGCTGATTTTATTCACAGATCAACTTAGAAGTGCCCAACAGAGGGGAAAAAAGGAGGACCAGTAAAAAAAATAAAAAAAAATAAAAATAAAATAATATATATATATAAATATTTATTTATTATGTATATACTAAGGATATACCCATAGAATTGTTTTTATTAATCCTTTTTTATTTCCCCTTCTATTGGTTCCTTCTTCTCTCTTGGTCTATAAACCAAATGGTATATCAGTGGACTGCAAAATATATACATAATATGTATATTACCAATGAGCTTGCATTGAGCAATATTTATAATATTAATATAGTATATCTATTTTGCAGCACACGATTCCCATATTTGTGCTCCCTTTTTGTTTGTCTAGATAATTTTTCCCAAAATACCACATGAACAAACACGATTCACGAGAACCAATTTTTTTCTTTGGAGGGTTGGGGGGGGGGTGGGGGGGAGAGAACGACGACAAATAATTTTAAACAATCCAAATTTTTTCATTGTGTCTCATAACCATTCTTTAGTTTATTTTCTTGTTATTTCAATCATGCAGATGGTGATGTACATAGTCTAGCTATTCAGAGAGTTGCATCCTAGCTTAGTTATATAGGATGATTTACAAGCAGATAATTTGCAAATTATACCTTGACTCCATTAATCATGGCCACATCTGCAACTTTAATTGAGAAGTTCTTTCACTATATTTAGTGAAAAGAGCCCACTCAAATATATATGTAAATGTCAAAAGAGGTGAAAATATTAAAAAATAGTAATCTAACTAGACTTCAGATGGCTTTCTATTTATTTTATGTTTTTAATCACTGTAATCCCTTCACTTGGCTGTTTTAATCATGGTGTGTTTGTTTCTTTGTTTTTGATCATTCAGGATTTATTGAAAGTGCAACATAAGAGATACAAGAGAGTACTGTACATGACAATAGGCATATAGCAGAAACAAGTCTATTTGGCATTATCACTTCCAAGCATAGCAGGACATATTTACACATCGCAAGTTGCCAGTGGTTCAATAAGCAGGATATGGCAATAAGTTGCTAATAACAGTAAATTAGTAGTCACTTTATCAATCAGTGATAAGCAATAGAAAATGCATTAGTTGGCTTTAGAAAAAGAAATATCATTAGTTCCAGTCATCAGCTTGTTAGAGAGTCAAAAAATACTTGGGACAGGAGCCCAGCAGGATTCAACATTACGGTTGTTCAGTAAAGTAAAACATTTTCAGCAATTCAAAGTAAATTCATAGTGACTTTCAAATTAAAGGCCACGGTAGCCAAACTGGAAGCATAGTTTACTGGGAGAATTTTTCTATTTTGACTATTTTGGCCTTAAATCTGAAACTCACTTTGAATGTCCAACAATTGTCATTTGAGTGAATTACTCTGTATGAGTAGTTTGCTCATTCGCTGGGTGAGACGTCTTGTTCTTTTTATGTGGAACTGAACAACAAACATTTTTAGAGTTACACTCAGCAATATCTTTAATTCTGAGCAATAAGCCAAACATTATGTCAATTTCAAGTTGACTGCTGCATTATTTTTAACTCCGCTACCTTTTTACATCATAGTGAACCCTCTGAGGCATAGTGCATAGGATTTCCCCAATGGAACATGAAGGAGTGGAATAAAAATACATTGCTCAAAAAAATAAAGGGACCACTTAAATAACACAATGTAACTCCAAAGTCAATCACACTTCTGTGTCAAACTGTCCACTTAGGAAGCAACACTGAGTGACAATCAATTTCACATGCTGTTATGCAAATGTGATAGACAACAGGTGGAATTATAGTTAATTAGCAAGACACCCCCAATAAAGGAGTGGTTCTGCAGGTGGTGACCACAGACCATTTCTCAGTTCCTATGCTTCCTGGCTGATGTTTTAGTCACTTTTAAATGCTGGCGGCGCTTTCACTCTGGTGGTAGCATGAGACGGAGTCTACAACCCACACAAGTGGCTCAGGTAGTGCAGCTCATCCAGGATGGCACATCAATGCGAGCTGTGGCAAGAAGGTTTGCTGTGTCTGTCAGCATAGTGTCCAGAGCATGGAGGCACTACCAGGAGACAGGCCAGTACATCAGGAGATGTACCTGGACCGCTACCTCCGCCTTTGTGCAAGAAGTTACAGGAGGAGCACTGCCAGAGCCCTGCAAAATGACCTCCAGCAGGCCACAAATGTGCATGTGTCTACTCAAACGGTCAGAAACAGACTCCATGAGGGACCGATGTCCACAGGTGGGGGTTGTGCTTACAGCCCAACACCGTGCAGGACGTTTGGCACTTGCCAGAGAACAAAAAGATAGGCAAATTCGTCACTGGCGCCCTGTGCTCTTCACAGATGAAATCAGGTTCACACTGAGCACATGTGACAGATGTGACAGAGTCTGGAGACGCTGTGGAGAACGTTCTGCTGCCTGCAACATCCTCCATCATGACCGGTTTGGCAGTGGGTCAGTAATGGTGTGGGGTGGCTTTTGTTTGGGGGGCCGCACAGCCCTCCATGTGCTCGCCAGAGGTAGCCTGACTGCCATTAGGTACCGAGATGAGATCCTCAGACCCCTTGTGAGACCATATGCTGGTGCGGTTGGCCCCGG
>OW240924.1:28876688-28952198 GCA_933207985.1 Pelobates cultripes | reverse complement strand
GCGAAACGTTTGTCGGAGCTCTATCATACACCCAGCTTACACTGCTGACTACCCTCTAATGCACTTTAGATGATCAGCGTGCGACATACTAACTGATGCTCACAGATCTCCACGAGCGATATTCATCAGCTGCAGTCATACCTGGGTGCTCAAGACCTGTAAACTTTCTTTGGTGTCCTGCTACATATGCTTAGATAGTGACAGCTAGTTTTCCGCTTTGACAGGTGCCTTTGAAGGCACAGAATAGTGTATTATTGCAGGGGTTTAATCTGCTTATCAGCTATTAATTATATTTCTTCAGCTAAGGATATAGTTAGCAGAATGTAGTTAGCAAAGAATGCAAACAGAATGGAAAAATAATGAACATACAGTAACATAGGCCCCTCCCCGCTCAGGTCCCAGTATAATAGGCAGCACTTCCCTTCCATTTCCCTCTTTCTTTGCTGCTCCGACACAAAGATAAGTACATGTCACTTTTTCTCTTCATATTTTCTATTGTACTGTTTTTTTCTCATTGGTTTTATTATACAGTTGCTTACTGGTAACTGGTAGCATTCTGTATTATTATTAGATTTGTTTTACATTTATTTATATTGGTTTTACATTTATTTTATATATTAATTTTATTTTTATCTTCATATTTAGTATTATATCGTTTTATTATATTGGATGTCTTTATCCTGCATTGTTTTACTGTGCACTGTTGTTTTCGTCCTTACCTGGGGTCCAGACCTTCCCTGTCACTCTATATTGCTAGTATTCTATCCTTTTTTTCCGTTCTCCCTGCCCTCAGCGCCATTTTGCGCGCGTCTTCTCCCCTACCCGGCTGTGTATGCACACGAATTAAGCCTATTCGGCTGATTCGCCACGCATACATACCATTCGCCATTCGGGAGACTGCGCGTTCGCATGTTTGCTGCATTCAAATTTTTCTTGCGAACAGCCCGTTCGCCTACTTTATTTTCTCTCCCCAAGATGACCCACTTCCTCACCAAATTGGACTGGAACCCCCGTAAGGTGCTGATATCTGCATTGAAGTCCTGCCAGGGCAAACACTTGGACATATTCGGCCCTTTGGCCAAATTATTTGACTTGGCGGAAGACGCCAGAGCGGAGAACCGCATGGTTGACCCCGAAGACCTATGTGGTTGGGTCCAGAGAGCAATATGTATTGCCGGTAGTGTGAATACCTCCCTATCAATAGAACGGCGTAAGGCCATATTATTTAAAATTGAGCCTAAACTGCCAACCTCGCCCTCACAGAGGCGGGCAAGGACGCCCAAGGATTACTCTTCGGAGACTACTTTATTAAGGATTTAGGGCGCTTTGTTGGAGCTTTCACAGCCCTAGATAAGGCCCAGGCCTCCATGAGACGGGTGTTCCAGGAGCGGGTCTCCACCAGGGCTGGCAGATTCAGGAGCCATCTGGCCGGCCGCAATTACCCCCAATCCCGTGGCACGGGAAGAGGCTCCTTCCAACACCGTACGCAGTACCAGGAATCCAACTCCCGCCCCACATTCTTCCCATCACGTGGACGTCCATGGCGATCTAGAGGTTTTCGGGGCAACTCAAGTTCAAGACGACCATACGGTGAGTTACCTCATACCTCATACTTCTTCTCTGGGTTGTATAGGGGGCAGACTCCGACATTTTTTCCCAGCCTGGTCACAAATAACATCAGACCCCTGGGTGCTGACCACTGTTCGGGGTTTCCATATAGAACTCACAAACCATCTGATACACATTCCCCCTCCTCGACCGATCTGCTTTTCACTCCAGGATCGCAGACGGATAGACGAGGAACTCTCCACCCTCGTTATCAAAGGGGCTATAGAACAAGCACCTCTCAACCCCGCAGGTGTCATAAGCAACATCTTCCTGGTGGAAAAGAAAGGCGGTCAATTGAGACCCATCATAAATCTGCGCCCCCTCAATGCCATAGTCAGGTACCGCCATTTCAAGATGGAAGGCATTCATCTATTACGAGATCTTCTCCTCCACGGAGATTGGCTAGCGAAGCTAGACCTCAAGGATGCGTATCTGACGGCACCGATAGCAGTGGCATCTCGAGACCTCCTACGCTTTCACTGGCGGCACGAGACCTGGCGGTTTACCTGCCTACCCTTTGGCCTCTCCTCAGCGCCGTGGTGCTTCACGAAGCTACTATGGCCTGTGATGGCCTGGTTACGCAGTCGAGGAGCTCGGCTTATCGTTTACCTAGACGATATTCTCCTAATGGCTTAGGAGCGTTCTACCCTCCTTACACATCTACGGCTGGCCATAAGCCTCCTTTCGCGCCTAGGTTTCATTATCAACTGGGAAAAGTCGTGCCTAACCCCCGCCACTCGCATGGAATTCCTAGGATTCCTTGTGGATTCGGGGGAAGCAACGCTGAGCCTCCCGATATCCAAGATTCGCTCCATCCGCAAGGAGTTACGCAGGGCCCTCATCCGGCCCCAGCTCACCTTGCGCCAGCTTGCACGACTCATCAGCCTGCTGGCCTCCTCGATACAGGCTGTGTTTCCGGGCCCGCTCCACTACCGAGCGCTATAACGCCTGGTGTCACTGGACAGCGAGACGAAGGACGAATTACCATGGTGGATTCTCAACCTGTCCGCGTGGAACGTCAAAGCCATCTTAGGCTCAATGCCAGAATTCACGATCGACTCAGATGCGAGTCTCCAGGGCTGGGGGGCCCACTGCGAGGGAGTCTTAACAGGGGGCCGTTGGTCGGAATCCGAATCCCGGCTGCACATCAACGCGCTGGAACTCCTGGCAGGCTCCTTCGCCATCCGCAGTTTTGCCAGAGACCGAGCCCTAACATGCATTCGTCTCGGCGGTGAGATATGTCAACCACCTGGGTGGTACACAGTCGGCAGTCCTGGCCAGATTGGCGAAAGACTTTTGGGAATTCTGCCTGGAACAGAACCTGATGGTCTACGCAGAGTATTTACCTGGCCTGCACAACGTCCAGGCGGACTGGGGTTCACGGTATCTTTCAGACACCAGCGACTGTAGATTGGCCAAGGAGATGTTCTCCAATATATCGTCTCTTTGGGGACCATTTACCATCGACCTTTTCGCTCAACGCCCAGCTGCCACGCTTCTTCAGCTGGAGGCCAGATCCAATGGCGGAAGCAGTGGACGCCTTCCTGCAAGATTGGAGCGGAGGCCTCCTATATGCGTTTCCCCCATTCTCCATGATCCCGCGCTCACTCCTGCAGACCCGCAAACACCGGGCAGAAGTGGTCATGGTGACCCCCTTTTGGGAAACGCAGTCGTGGTTTTCCCAAATGCTCGAGATGACGATAGACTATCCCCGACTACTGCCGGAGTGCCACAACCTGCTGCGGGACCCGACGGGACAATATCACCCCCTCCGGTTAGAAGGCTCCCTCCCACTCCTTGCATGGCGGATCTCCGGGGACCCTGGGAGATCCAAGGAGTTTCGGACACGACTAGACGTCTATTGGCGGCGGCATGGGCTCCCGGCACTAGATGGGCATATGGGTCAGTTTGGCGAGCTTGGGCTGGCTGGTGCATGGCTAGGAACGTGGATCCCATTTCGGCCTCTGTAACAGTGATCCTGCAATTTCTGACGTCCCTCTTCGAAGCTGGAAAGGCTTACAGGACTATCAACCTTTACCGGTCCGCCATCTCGGCGATTCACCAAGGCTTCGATGGATGCCCCGCGGGACAGCACCCCTTAGTGTGCCGACTCCTCAAGGGTTCTCGATTCTCACGACCACCCAGGCCTCGCTATTCCATGACCTGGGACGTCTCCGTTGTGTTGGCTTTCCTCTGATCCTGGCCCTCTAACTCAGGGCTCTCCCTAAAACAGCTATCTGCCAAATTGGTTTGCCTGCTCTGCCTCGTCTCATGCAAGACGGTCTCCGACGTCAGAGCCCTGGATTTCGACGCCAGGTCATATACCCCGGACGGGGTCACATTCAACATCAGCCAGCGGACCAAGACTTCTATCAAATCGGTATCCTACCCTAGTTTCCCTACCTCTCCGTCACTGTGTCCAGTGGCCTGCCTACGCGAATACGAAACTCGCACCAACTCTCATCGCTCCACCACCTCTCGGCAGCTATTTTTATCATTTCGCCCCCCTTTCCACCCGGTTTCTAGCACAACCTTGTCATGATGGGTGAAATGGCTGTTGTCCCAGGCAGGTATTGATACCACGGTCTTTGGCGCCCATTCGGTCCGGGGGGCCTCAGCCTCTTCGATGATGACTGCAGGCGCGCACCTGGAGGACATTATGAGGACGGCCGACTGGTCAAGGGAGTCTACGTTCCAGGAGTTTTACTTTTGCCTGGCCCCACATACATTCGCTGCGGTAATGGATCAGCTTTACACTTGCAATATGAGCCTCCATGTCTTGTTATAAAATTACATGATTTTGCTATTACATGACGAAAAGTCATGATTTTATTAAAGACACGGAGGCGAGTATTGTCCCACCCTTCTTATTCTTACACGGTTATAATAATTTTTCCCTCCCAGGTTAATACACGCTACAATACACCACATCGAATGGTTTTTGTACGGTAAGTGGGGCCATACTGCGAGAATGAGGTTTATGTAAAGTAATGGTAAATCACTCTTTTTGTGGGACTGTGCATATGTGGGTTATTTCTCACCCGTTTAACCTTGAAACTAGTTGCAAGTATCGACTTTAACCCATCGGCTCCTGTTCCTTTATGTTTTCACAGCTTAACTCGACAAGAAGGCAAGCAGTCATCCGGCTTAGGAGGACTTCCCCCGCTGTTATCCGGTGGTCCTATGAATGCTATGGTCAAGCTTCCCAGTTGTTGATGTTCTACCCTCTTCAGTTATAAGTTGTTACCTGGGGACTTTTTTCTCACAATTCCTGGTTTGGACATTGTTTACCTTGGTCGCATCTTCAGAAAGAGGGAAATGGAAGGGAAGTGCTGCCTATTATACTGGGACCTGAGCGGGGAGGGGTCTATGTTACTGTATGTTCATTATTTTTCATTCTGTTTGTATTCTTTGCTGCTATTGGTGGACAGTAAAGAAAGGGATATACAATACTCGCCTCCGTGTCTTTAATAAAATCATGACTTTTCGTCATGTAATAGCAAAATCATGTAATTAATGAGCACCTTTCCCCTTATATCCTGTGTCACACTACATGGTTGATTGAGTAATGTCAGGATGCTCTATTATAACAGCTGGCCTTTGATCCTGATTTGTATCTTCTTCTTGCTTAGCACTGCATATCCTGTGAACACCTTGTTGGGAAGTGTTTGTTTAATCAAGTAACACCTTTTGACCAGCTAATGCCAAATGTGCTTTAACCCCTTAAGGACTGGACTGTTTTTGCGATGTTGTACATTTGCGACCAGGCATATTTTTACACTTTTGTGGTGTTTGTGTTTGGCTGTAATTTTCCGCTCTCTCATTTACTGTTCCCATACAAATTATATATTGTTTTTTTCAGGACTAAAGGGACTTTCTTTACATACCATTATTTATATAATCTCATGTATTTTAATTTGCAAAAAAATAAAAAATGATGAAAAATTTAAAATAATACATGTTTTTTGACTTTTACTTGAAAAATATTTTACTCATCTACAAAAGCGAATGAAAAAAACTGCTATATAGATCCAAAATTTTGTCCTGAGTTTAAAAATACCCAGTGTTTACGTGCTTTTTTGCTTTTTTTTGCATGTTATAGGGCTTTAGGTACAAGTAGGATATTGCGGTTTCAAAACATACATTTTTAAAATTTATCAATAGTGACATTGTAACACTATTATCTGTCATAAATTTCTGAATAACACCCCACATGTACATATTTTTTTTAAAGTAGACAACCCAGGGTATTCAATATGGGGTATGTCCAGTCTTTTTTAGTAGCCACTTAGTCGAAAACACTGGCCAAAGTAAGCATTCATATTTGCTTGTGTGTGAAAAAAGTAAAAAAACTAAATTGAACGCTAATTTTGGCCAGTGTTTGTGACCAAGTGGTTACTAAAAAAGACTGGACATACCCCATTTGCAATACCTTGGGTTGTCTTCTTTTGCAAATGGTATGCCATCATGGGGGTAATTCTCATTCCTGGGCTACCATAGGCTCTCAAAGGCAACGTAACCAACCTGGCCATTTTCAATGTAAAAATATTTGACCCATATATTTGACCCTGTAACTTTCAAAAATGCTATAAAACCTGTACATGGGGGGTACTGTTTTACTCGGGAGACATCGCTGGACACAAATATTAGTGTTTCAAAACAGGAAAACGTATCACAACAATTATATCATCAGTAAAAGTGCTGTTTGTGTGTGAAAAATGCGCAAAAAGTCACTTTCACTGACAATATCATTGCTGTGATATGTTTTACTGTTTTGAATCACTAATATTTGTGTTCAGCGAAGTCTCCCGAGTAAAACAGTACCCCCCATGTACAGGTTTTAGGGTGTCGTAGAACGTTACAGGGTAAAATACAGTGCTAGCAAATTAAATTCTCTGGACTTTTGGCCTGGGTTGGCAGGCAGGTCCCTCAAATTGCAATCAATAAAATTACTTAATTATGTAAAATATTACATAAATACGCACGTAGAATTTAAATATATATGCATATTTATATATTTGAAGTCTACGTGTATATTTATATAATTATTTATGTAATTTTGTATATGGACATATGTATATTTTGTATTATTTTTATTTATTTATATATACATAGATATATATACAAATTCATTCTAAGTGTATTTTGATATAAATATATATATATTAATTTTAAAATACAGTTAGAATAAAATTTCATATAGATATATATTTTTTCAATTTTTATTATTTAAAAAAAATTAATTTAATTTAAATTACTTATTATTTATATTTTATAATAATATATATATACAATATATATAGTTATTATATATATTATATATATGTGTGTAATTTAAATATAAGTGTATTTTTATATTAATATAAGTACATATTAATATAAAAATACACTTAGTATGACACATATATATATATTTTTATTTTTAATTAACATTAACTTTATTTTTTTTTTATTTTACACATGCAGGGAGACTGCCTGTCAGCACAGGCAGTCCCCCTGCAGGCAGACACATGGACACCTATTGTGACCATGTGATTGCTGTGTTGAGCGATCACATGGCCACAGGGGTGCTAATCCAGTGTGGGGAGACTGTCTGGGCTGCAGGCAGTCTCCCCACAACGGGAGCAACGCTGATCGCCGCCGGGGGAACGACGGCGATCAGGTAAGTACCTCTGACCGTTAGGACGGTTCAGGACCGTCATCGGTCGGCAATGGGAAAATGCCGATGACGGTCCTGAACCGTCCTCGGTCCTTAAGGGGTTAAGTTCTTTGAATATGCAATTGACAGGGCATGACTGTATTATGTGAAGACCACCCCTTTTGGATATGTATAGAATTTTGTTATAAGATCTGTGTTTTCCCCATTAAAATTAGGAACAGTATTTTGTCATTCACTTATGAACGAGTACTGTCCTCCAAGCTTGTATTTCTGCTGTGTCAATTCCTTGTCTTCATACCTGAGAGAAAACATTGCTGTCTGCTGAATTTAAACCACAACAATATGGTGTCAGAAGTGGAGAGGATCCAAATCGGGTAAAAACGTTTTGTGTTTTATTTTTGTGTTCTTTGACCTGTTTGGATTCTCTGAACAATTTTTTTGTGGTTGCAGAAAAGTAATGTTTTTTGTTTTTTGTTTTGCCTTTCTTTTTTTTTTTGTTGTACTCTCAGAAGTTAAAAGGGTTTGAGTCCCCAGGGAGCTGTGCATTATAATATTTTACATAATATTATATTTTATTACAGCATACTTTATTATGTTATGGGTTTGAGTCCCATGTTAAGTTGTTAAGTATGTCATGGGTTAGAGTCCCATGTTAAGTTTGGGTTAGAGTCCCATGTTAAGTTTGGGTTAGTGTCCCATATTAAGTTTGGGTTAGAGTCCCATGTTAAGTTTGGGTTAGAGTACCATGTTAAGTTTGGGTTAGAGTCCCATGTTAAGTTTGGGTTAGAGTCCCATGTTAAGTTTGGGTTAGAGTCCCACGTTAAGTATGGGTTAGAGTCCCACGTTAAGTTTGGGCTAGAGTCCCACGTTAAGTTTGGGTTAGAGTCCCATGTTAAGTTTGGGTTAGAGTCCCATGTTAAGTTTGGGTTAGAGTCCCACGTTAAGTTTGGGTTAGAGTCCCACGTTAAGTATGGGTTAGAGTCCCACGTTAAGTTTGGGTTAGAGTCCCACGTTAAGTTTGGTTAGAGTCCCACGTTAAGTATGGGTTAGAGTCCCATGTTAAGTTTGGGTTAGAGTCCCATATTAAGTTTGGGTTAGAGTCCCATGTTAAGTTTGGGTTAGAGTACCATGTTAAGTTTGGGTTAGAGTCCCATGTTAAGTTTGGGTTAGAGTCCCACGTTAAGTATGGGTTAGAGTCCCATGTTAAGTTTGGGTTAGAGTCCCATGTTAAGTTTGGGTTAGAGTCCCATGTTAAGTTTGTGTTAGAGTCCCATCTTAAGTTGTATAAGAGAAAAATTGATATTTTCTGGGTTAGAGTCCCATCTTGTCGGTAAGTTGTATATAGTGGGTATAGCAGTCCCACTGAGTGACCACATTCAGTCACTATATTGAATGCACGGTTTGGACACAGTAGAATAAATCTTATTTTTGTTTATTGCAGCGCTGCATGTATAGTTGTATTGTTTAAAAAGTGTGCATTGCTTATATATAAAGTGTTATCTGTGTGAAGTTGGAAATGGGCTCCAGTAATGGTAAAAATTCCCAACAAAATTCTGTAAAATATAAATCATCTAAAGATGTCCCTAATAGTGCTGCGTCACGTACTCCCCAAGTCAAATCTCAGGGTCCTCGATTAGGGCAAACTCCATGCCAGTTTGTTCAAGAAACGATTGGAGATTACTATGCTGAACCATTTTGTACAAATTTAGTTGTATGGTCAGAGAATTTTGATACAATGATTTGTAATCCATGGCTAAGAGAGGGTTCTTTTAGTGATTTTCATTTGCAAATGCTGAAAGGTATGTGTATTAAAGGTTTTAAAAAGTGGGGTCCAGGTGGAGATCCAAAATGGGATAAAAAGTATATGCATAATGCAGCTACAGGATGGTTAAAGTGTGCTCAGTTATGGTTTGTTCCTGATCAGACTACAAAGTATGTTCAGGCCTCTGCAGCACCTCCTGCTTATATGCCTTCTGTTGTACCATTATATCCCAGTTTGGATGAATTAAAAAATGATTTTTCTGATGATGATACTGATGAAATTTTAATGACGATTGGTAGAGGGAAAAGGCATGTTGGACAGATGGTTGTGAATCCTTCTGCAATGGTGAGATCCACTGCAGAAAGTGTTGATGTTGGTAAGAAAGATGAAAAAGTAACTAAAAAGTCTGTGGATGTTGGTGCAGAGAATAAGAATGTTGATAAAAGTAAGTCTGTTCTACCTGTGACACTGGAACAGAACAATCTAAGAATGCTGACCCGTGCTCCGTGCTATATCTAGAGATGAATTACTGACAAAAGCTAGAAATTTGTTGCCAGACAGGTGGTTTTTAAATATGCTGATATCCCACCAACAGAAATGGCTCTTAATTTGGACACCAAATATGATAGACCTGGTACTGATGTAGGTTCTGTGTATTTTTGGGCTGAGCAAGATTTTGTGTCAGAGTTTTGGAAGCAGTTATTGGTTTATTTCCAAAGTAAGCAGGTTTCACAGCGTGATATTACCAAGGCAGCGGCTTTAAAGCAACTTTCAGGGGAGACGGTTACTGAGTTTGTTAGTCGATTTAAGAAATGTTGGGTAGAAAATTGCTGCATGACGATGGATGGTTTAGGGGTAATTTGTTTGTGTCCGGAATATGCACAAACAACTAGGATTGTAGTTGATAATGTGTCTGAATGTAAGCCAGAAGACTTGATGAGAACTTTGCGTGATAAAGATTCTGCTGGTTTGTTTCCGGTCTGTGCTGATACAAAGGGTGCTTTTCCCAATATGAATATGCCCTCTTATCCATGCTCTCCACCTTCCCCCTTTGATAAAAAATGTGCCTATTCAGTGGAATCAAAGGGGACAGCAATAGGACAGCCAACAGACGGGGACTCTCACTTGTCTAACAGTTCAACTCTCTGATAATTGGGACCAGCTTCCTATGATCAATTTGATTGTGGATGGCACATCCTATGAGTTTCTTGTGGATAGTGGAGCTACATGCTCTAGCTTTTAAGGAAATAATTATCAGGGACCTCTTACTGGTAAAAGTGTAGTGTCTGTTGGCATGGGAGGAGTCCCCATTTCCTGTACCAAAACTCCACGACTGTCTATTACAAGCCCCTACAGTCCTTCCTTTTTGTTGCATTATTCTTTTCTGGTTATTCCAAATTGTCCAGTAAATTTATTAGGCAGATATTTAATGGCTAAGATGGGTATGATCATTGAAATCAGTCACAAAGGTGGGATTTTGGTGAATACTGCCTTTGTTTCTGTATCAAGCCTTGGTCATTTGTCTGGTAATTTTAACCCTTTTACTACTGGCAACAATGCATTCATTGCATTACCAGACATGAACACTAGATGTCTCACTTTTTCTTTACACACTATGGATGTTTTGGACAAAGCCTTTTTGTATAGCTGCAAACCATCTTCACGGACACACTCATCACACTCAGCCATGCCCGTTGTTCATGATTGGGGTGATACTTCACTTGTAACTGGCATGTCTCTTTCACAAGATAGCATTTGTATACACACTAAACACAGTATTTTTCTGTGGAAGCAAGGTTCAGGGTATACTGATTCCTTTAAATTTGGACCTTTCACCCCACATTTAACTTCTAATGGAATTCAAATACTTAATTTTTTTAACACCTTGGATATTCCTGAATCCCTCAAACATCTCCCATCCCATGTATGGGCCCAGAGCAGCACTGATCCAGGTTTGCTAAATTGTACACCGTATCAGGCCACATTGAAACCAAATTCTAGTCCTGTATACATTAAACAGTACCCTTTATCTAAAGAAAAGGAGTTAGGGATTGCACCAGTCATTACAGAGCTACTAGCTAAGAAAATTATTGAGCTTACAGTATCTCCCTATAACACGCCAATCAATCCAATCCCTAAGCCCGGCCGATCTGAGTACAGGTTTACACAAGACTTGCGAGCTGTCAGTGAGTTAGTACAGCCATTAGCACCGTTAGTGCCAAATGTTAATGCAACTTTAACTACTATCCATGGGCGTCCGCAGGGGGGGGCAAGTATGAGAAAGAGCAGAAAGGGACCGCAAGGAGCACAAAGGTAAAGTAGAAAAGGGAGCAGAAAGGGAATGCAAGGAGCACAAAGGGTCTGCAAGGAGCAGAAAGGGATCAGAATGAGAAAGGAGCAGAAAGGCACAAAATAAGCAGAAAGTAGCAGAAAGGTAAAAGAGCAGAAGGGGCCAAGGATAGAAAACAGTGTCAGAAGAAAAAAAAAAGACTGTCAAATGAAGGAGAGGAAAAGGAGATTGGAGCAGGAAGGACAAATGAAGTGAACCCTCCACTTTATTCTGGACACCACATCATAAGGCTTTGGTACCTGGGCCAGGCAGGGAAACACTGGACCTTCTCATCTCCAAAGGTAAAAAAATATCAGTGTTAATGTGTTCACTTTTATTTACTGAGTGTCAGGAAGCACAGAGTGCCGTTGGGTAGGGGTGTTGCTGATTGGCTAGAGCGGTCAGCTGGCACTCTAAGCCAATCAGTAGCTCCCCATTCATAAAAAAGTAAAATATTTTATGAACCGGGAACTAGCGATTGGCTTAGAGCGTCAACTGTCCACTCTAGCCAATCAGCGGCACCCATGCCTGACGTCAGTCTGTACTTCCTGACACTCTGTTTCAGAAGCCAAATACCACTGAGCGACCTGGAGCTGGAGGAAGCCTTTGGGGTTAAACCATTTGAGAGCGATTTAACCCCTTAAAGGAAAGCGAGCACCCAGGGGCTTCCTGGCATCATAGCATTTTCATTTAGGTGAAGTTGTTATGGTGACCAGAATGGTCCTTTAATTTGCTTAAAGGAACACTATAGTGTCAGGAATACAAACATATATTCCTGACACCATAGTTGTGAAAACGCTATTCACCCTGGCTTTATGTGATAATGGCTATGCCCCTTCCCTTTCATGACACTGTCAAAAAGGTACCAAGCATGGATGTCATTGCAATTATGCCCCCCCCCTGGAAAAATTCCTGCGGACGCCCATGCTACTATCCCTGCTATTGCAGAATATTTTTCAGTCATCGATTTATGTAGTGCATTTCTCCCCCTATTTTTTATAATAAAGTTTTTGAGAATTTTTATTATATTTTATTTTCCTCCTGCTGATTTTCTGGGTTTCTTATATAGGATGCAGCATTCTTATATAGTATGCAGCATTGTATTTTGATTCTTGATTCTAAAGATGTAGCTATAACTTTAACTCTAAAGTTCAAGATTCCTCCTCTTTTGACATAACAAAGATTGAAAATACAAAAATATGTCTAATGTATATACTATTTTATTTGATATCTGGGAGATTCGTATTTATATTATTGTCAAAAATGGACCGTTTTTGATATATTTTGGGTTTTTGTATTATTGTGAAAAATGGTCTGTCTATTTATTCCTGATTCATCTATGATTTATTTCTGATATAATATGTTTGCATTTGCGGTTTTTTATTAATATTGCACATGTGTACCAATTCCTTTGTGTCTATATATTGATGAAGTTTTTTGTTGAAATATGCATTTAAATCAATGGTGTTTTTTTAAAGATGAAATCAATTGGCGATAGTAATGTGTGTATATATACACCAATATTGACTCAGTTTGTGATATGCCTCTGATGAAGTAGGGCAGTACCCTACGAAACGCGTAAGGCTGCAGATTATTGAATCCACAGACGGGTTAGAGAGAAGAGATTCCTGGTAACCACTGACGTCTTCTGTTTGGAATACAACGTCATCCTGGAGGCTTACCTCTTGATGTGAGGTCAGAGAGACAGCTCCGAGGACGCGGACGCCGCCCTCACCGGCTCTGCATATTGGATTCGGAAGGTGAATACTACAATCCTTAGCCATCCAGAAGAATCATTCAGGTTATACCAGTTCTCTATTTTTTCTCATGCAGATATACCCTTGTGGAACATTTCTGACCTAATATTTTTAATGTTTTTTTAAAATTATTTGGTGTTATTGATTTTGATGCAAATAAAATTTACTTCTACAATTACGTTTTTGACACAAATGGACACATTTTTTACAATACCAATTGGATACTAAAACGCAACAACTCAGGATACATTTCTTAGCTGTCACAGTTATATTTTCTGGCAGCCATCCCAGTTTTCTGCTCTGGACTATTAATTAGGGTGTTAGTCTGCTATACTAACAAGCCCGATCTCATTATTATTTTTATTGTTGATTTTTTTCCGTTTTCTACTTTTTTCGTATACTAAGACCTTCTCATATGAATGTAAATCAAATTCATATCAACCTCGTTTAATCTTGCAAAGGATATCTTTACAAGTTAGAGGTTTTTATGATACATTGTATTCTCTTTCTGTTTCGGACTAATTTGGTGCACAAGTCACTATTTGGACTCCTTGAATAATATTACTATTAAGTCATCCAATTTTCGCGATTGTTTGAATAATATATGGATGGATGTCAGTATTAGTATAAGCTCCTGGACACTTTTTCATCTATTTGTTTGTATATATGTATAGGATTTGATGAGATCCTGTCTTTCCAGTTTAAGAGCTTTTTTAACTAATGGTTTGTCTTGTTCCCTCTTATCTATTTTCTAACAGCCAATTTATTGACTATTAGAATTTAATTATACTAAGAAAATTATTGAGCCTACAGTATCTCCCTATAACACGCCAATCAATCCAATCCCTAAGCCCGGCCGATCTGAGTACAGGTTTACACAAGACTTGCGAGCGGTCAATGAGTTAGTACAGCCATTAGCACCGTTAGTGCCAGATGTTAATGCAATTTTAACTACTATCCCTGCTACTACAGAATATTTTTCAGTAATCGATTTATGTAGTGCATTTTTTAGTATACCTATTGATGCCAGTACCAAACCTTTGTTTGCCTTTACTTTTAGGGGTACACAGTATACTTGGAATAGACTGCCTCAGGGTTATTCAGACTCTCCTACTGCATACTCTGCTGTTGTCCTTTTTTCCCACCTGTGGCTCAGTCCTCGTACAGTATGTCGATGATTTATTGCTTTGTAGTCCAGATAAGACCAGCTGCATAGCAGACTCTGTACAATTATTGCTACACCTAGCTGAAGTGGGTCATAAAGTGTCATTGACCAAACTTCAATTTTGTCTTCCTTCAGTCATGTATTTGGGCTTCATCCTTTCAAAAGGGTCTCGTACAGTGTCAGCAGGACATGTTAAAGTTATTATGCAACTCCCTCTACCGGCAACCAAACCAGCAATGCTTTCATTTCTCGGCATGATTAATTTTTGGCGTCAGTGGATTCCTGATTGTTCCCATTATGACCACATTTTGCATCAATGTACCAAGGATGATCAGCCCTTGCAGATACATTGGATTGATGAACTGTTGGTTGCATTTAAGACTCTCCAAACTTCCCTATGTACAGCACTAACTTTAGGTTTACCAAACTATGCTTTGCCTTTTCATCTGTATTGTGTTGAGGATGGGGTCACAGTGGCAGGAGTGTTGGCACAGGAGCATGGTAACGGGTACAGGCCAGTAGCCTTTTATTCCAAACTCTTACCCACGGTAGTGAGGGGTATGCCAGCTTGTCTTCAAGCTATTGCATCTTGCGCTATGATGGTTGAAACTGTACAGCCTCTGGTATTGTCTCATTCTCTTGTACTGCACACTTCACATCAGGCTATACAGGTCCTTAATAATCTCACTACGCAACACATGACAGCACAAAGACGTTCAGGTTATGAAACTATATTAACTTCTACCATAGGTTTGTCTCTGAAATATACTCCTACGGGTACTGGTCCAGCTGCCCTATTGCACTCCCTTCTCAAACACTGCCCTTTAGTAGAAACAAAACATGATTGTTTAGATCTTATACAATCCAACACCTCATCTCGAGCAGATTTGTTATCGGTTCCATTGGGTAATGGTGAAATTTGTTTTGTTGATGGGTCTTGTTCAAAACCATCCGATGGTGTTTTCCTTTGTGGTTTTGCAGTTGTACAAATACCTAATAGTGTAATAGCTGCAGGTTCTTTACCTTTTGTCTCAGCGCAGGCAGCGGAGTTGATTGCTCTTACACAAGCTTGTATTGCTTTTCAAGATCAAGATGTGACTATTTATACTGATTCGAGATATGCCTTTGGAGTGGTTTATGATTTTGGTGTCATATGGCAGGCTTGAGGTTTTGTTGCAGCTGATGGTCGAACTGTTTCTCATTTTGCATTAATTGATAGATTATTGAGGGCCATACTGTTACCTAGATCTTAAGCTATTGTGAAGTGCAAGGGCCATGATACAGATCACTCCATGGTCAGGGAGGGTAATGATTTTGCAGATTTGGTGGCGAAAAGGGCAGCTGCCTCTTTTCCCTTATGGCCAGATTACAGTACTGTTTCTTGTGACCAGGTCTTAACTGCAGTGCATATAGCCCCTCATACTGATTACATTGATATTCTTTCTAAGCAGGCTGCATCATCTTCGGATGACTTAGCTTACTGGAATATACATTCTGTTACACCTGATGCAACTTCTGGTATCTTCAAGGATCCTAAAGGTCGCATAGCAATCCCTCAAGCTTCTTTTGTGTTACTCGTTCGACAGTTCCATGGCTATGGACATGTCGGACGAAGAGGGGTATTGGCTATGCTAAAAGAACGATTTGTAATTAACAGGTTAGATCAGACAGTTACCAATATTTTATCCAGGTGCTTAACATGTGCAAGAGTTAATACTACCAAGCCGCAGTTTGGTAAACATGACCACCAATGTTAAATTTACAAATAGACTTCACGCATATGCCAACGGCAAAAGGTGGACTCAAGTATTTACTTGTCATAGTAGACACATTCTCAAAATGGGTGGAGGCCTATGCATGTGTACGCGAAAATGCCCGCACGGTAAGCAAAATATTGTGTAAAGAAATTATACCACGTTTTGGCTGCCCAGTTATGATTAATAGTGATATAGGAACTCCTTTCACTTCAGCAGTTACACAGCAGGTTTGTAAAATGTTGAGTATAGATTGGAAATTTCATATACCCTATCACCCTCAGTCATCAGGGCAAATGGAAAGGATGAATAGAACGATCAAGGAGAAATTGACAAAAGGAGGCTCGGGTAGCACACGCAATTGGCCAGACAATTTGCCAGCAGTTTTAGCTGAGATCAGAATGACCCCTAGTTCCACTACGGGTTATTCACCCTTTGAAATTTTAATGGGGAGACCTTTTCCAACTCCATGGTGTAAGTCCAAAGGTGCTCCGATGGTGAGCAGAGACCTAAATGTTGTGTTAGATGACTATGTATTGAACCTTGTAGACAAATTGAATGGCATCTATGGTGATGTGTCTCCATCTCTTCCTCATCCTTCAGGTACAACCACACATCCTTTCAGGCCTGGAGACCAAGTCTCGGTGAAGTCCCTCTTCAAATCCGGAACCTTTGATCCGCCATACGGCCCTCCGACAACAGTTGTTGCCCTCACCCGAACAGCCGTTCTGACCGAGGAGAACCAGACATGGATTCATGCAAGCAGATTAAAAAGATGTCCCACATCAAGCACTCTGGATATTCCAAGCAAAGAACTCTGGATATTCCAAGCAAAGAACGTTCAACCTCAGACTCTGGTCCAGAATGAACAATAGTTCCTGGTGCACCCTAATTATTCTTCTTTCCATGGGACTTGGTTATGCGCTCATAAATATTATTTGGTCCCCAACAGTGATAGTAAAAGAGGTTAAGTAAAAGAGGTTATTAATATATTTCACTCTAAGAAGGCTTTATCTTCTTCATCATGGGAAACAGACAATCATTTTATTGGATCTGCAAAGAATTTGTACCAAGCACTAAAATTTTACTAATTGTTTATTAAACCTTAATTCGTCCAGGAGGGAGGGACGGTCTTATTATAGCCATGGCTCCCCAGAGATTTTCTTCAGAAATAACTGAAGTTCTGAAGTTTTTTTTCTTCCCTGAGTGCTATAATAGACAAATAATTAATTTTCTGATTTATTATTCTTTCAGAATAAAAGATTGGAATGATATGGATTAATGAGCACCTTTCCCCTTATATCCTGTGTCACACTACACAGTTGATTGAGTAATGTCAGGATGCTCTATTATAACAGCTGGCCTTTGATCCTGATTTGTATCTTCTTCTTGCTTAGCCCCCTGCACTGCATATCCTGTGAACACCTTGTTGGGAAGTGTTTGTTTAATCAAGCAATACCTTTTGACCAGCTAATGCCAAATGTGCTTTAAGTTCTTTGAATATGCAATTGACAGGACATGACTGTATTATGTGAAGACAACCCCTTTTTGGATGTGTATAGAATTTTGTTATAAGATCTGTGTTTTCCCCATTAAAATTAGGAACAGTATTTTGTCATTCACTTATGAACAAGTACTGTCCTCCAAGCTTGTATTTCTGCTGTGTCCATTCCTTGTCTTCATACCTGAGAGAAAACATTGCTGTCTGCTGAATTTAAACCACAACAGGCAGGGAAGGCAATTGTCAGGGTGCAGGGAGACCTGGGGAGAGAGAATCTATGCAGGGGAGTTAGGTGGAGAGGGAATCTGTACAGGGGAGGGAGGTGGAGAGGGAATCTGGGCAGGGGAGGGAGGGGGAGAGGGAATCTGGGCAGGGGAGGGAGGGGGAGAGGGATACCAACAGTTACATACATTAAACATATTACATACGGGGGGGGGACGGACTTAGGGGACCCAGGAAGGGAAAGGGTCGCACATGTAAAACATATATCATGGGTCCCACCTAGGATACCTGCAAATAGCGGGGCTATCGGATGTACAGAGCCCGAGAAACCATCGTACAAAGTCTGTGCTCAAGGATCTGTACATACCTGAAATTAGCTCCATGGGATTGCTTGGTTTAGACCGGTCGATTCAAACTTTGCACCCAAATCAAGCAATGACCAATCATAGAGAGGCACAAAACCAATTTGTGGCAATCGGCGCTCAGCGAGGAGATAGATTTCGCCACCCAATCTGGAGAAAAGGTGCAAAACTCGTTTGCACTAATTGGGGCTCAGGGAGGAGAGGGGTTTCGCCATCCAATCATGATCAAGGGCGCAAAACCCAGTTTGAATGGGTGCTCCTTCTACTATTGGATGCTGCACCACGCAGCGACAAATCAGCACTCACCTCGTGCCGACCTATCAGGGGAATGGCGCGAACCTAGTTTGAATGGAAGTCCATGCCGACCAATAGGAGAATGACGTCATCTTCTGGCTCCGGCATCAGTACGCGGCAGCACGAGGGAGCTGAAGAGGGAGCACACAGGGGAGAGTGCTCCCTCGCGCGCCCGCAGGACTGGCCGCCCGGTGCCCAGCCGCCCAGGAGCCCAGCAGCAGCACTGGACCCCAGGGAATCCCTCCAGCACTCCAAAAGGTAAGGAGGATGGGGGGATTGCATTTAAAAAAAAAACAAAAAAACATGTGTTTGTGTTAGTGTGTGTGTGTTAGTGAGTGTGTGTTAGTGAGTGTTAGTGTTAGTGAGTGTTAGTGTTAGTGTGTTAGTGAGTGTTAGTGTGTGTGTGTTAGTGTATGTGTTAGTGTTAGAGTGTGTGTGTGTGTGTGTGTGTGTTAGAGTGTGTCTGCTAGTGAGTGTGTTTGTGTGTGTTTGTCAGTGAGAGTGTATGTTTTGTGAGTGTGTATGTAGGTCTGTCGCTGAGTGTGTCTCTGTCAGTAAATGTGTGTGTCTGTTAGCTAGTGTGTATGTGTCTGTTCGTGACAGTGTGTGTGTGTGTGTCTTCAGCACTTACCTTGGCGCTGGGGATACCTCCGCCTCTCAGCGCCGAATGCGCATGCACGGCAAGAGCACATTCAAACCACCCATAGGAAAGCATTACTCAATGCTTTCCTATGGACGTTCAGTGTCTTCTCACCGTGATTTTCACAGTTAGAATCGCGGAAGCTGAATTAACCTTCAGAGAAACATAGCAGTTTCTCTGAAACTGCTATGTTTTCAGCTGCAGGGTTAAAACTAGAGGGACCTGGCACCCAGACCACTTAATTGAGCTGATGTGATCTGGGTGTCTGTAGTGGTCCTTTAAGTGTGTGCAGGCGCCTGCACTGGCGTACATGCCGCAGTTGCAGGGGTCACAGCCCTGCAACCCCTGCGACCATGTGCCCGCCACCATGTGTTGCGGCCCCGGCCCGCGCGCGGGGGTCCCACGGATCAATTTTCGCACCGTGGCCCATGGGTCATGTGTACGCCACTGAACACAGCATTATCAACATTACTTACCCAGGCTGTGTCTGGGTTGTCCCAGCAGTGCACATACCAGCCAGCAGCTTTGCTTTAAGAAGGTTCCTCCCTGACAGGCTGCCACTATTCCAGTCCAGCCTGAGAAATGTGCGTCCTCCTTCTGCAGTCTGCAGCACATTCCGCCTGTGCCACTTTGAAACAGGAAGGAGACCCCGGTGTGCCGATTACGCTGTTTGTGTAGCTAACAGCTACATTGACTGGTGCATTCAGAAGCCGAGTCCGAATGCACCTAAATGTTACAGCGTAATCAGCACTCCTAGTGCACTCCTCCTAGTCCTAACCTGGGGGGGGATTTCACCATTCCTGTCCCCCCCTCATTATTTCCTGGGGGGGATCCCCCCCCCCCCGGTTCCTACGCCCATGGCTAGGGCTCTATTGAACTAAGATAGGGAAACCATTCCCTCATGGATTATGCTTTGGGCTTGTGTTCACAGGCATCATAAATACGTTGGAACAACCGGGCATTCATGGATGTGTTCCTTAATGGTTTAACTAATACCTTATTATACGAGGTAGCCACCGGGGATCTACCTGAGACGTTAGAGGAGTTCATCACTTATCTTGGGCAGATGAGAGGCGTAGGCACAGGCAAAAAAACCCAGAGAAAGACCCAGACCCAGCTATCAGACTTGCTCCAACTTTCTCCTCAGAGTCGATGGTGGTCTCTACCCCAGAACCCATGCAATTGGGTATGACAAGATTGTCTGAGGCAGAGCACCAACATAGAAGGAGAGAAGGCACCCTTGGCAGTAGAGGCCATAGATGGTAGACCCCTTACTAAGGAATCCTTCTGATGGTTGGGGTCCTTCATAAGGAGGTTGTTGTTTTGCAAACTATTTCCTCCTCATCCTTTCCTATAGTGTTGGGGTATCCATGGTTATATAAACATAATCCACAGATAGATTGGGAGAAAGGAGAGGTTGTTAAATGGGGTCCTTCTTGTACAGAAGGATGTACCACTAAGGTCAGACCCATGGGTCTCATAAATGTGCCAGTCTTGCCCCCATTATCCACAGATGTACCCAAGGTCTATCAAGACTTGAAGAAGGTGTTTGACAAAAATAAATGAGTTAACAATGCATGGGTCCTATGACTGCTATTTTGGATTATTGCCAGGGACGCCATCAGGGGGTGACAACCATAACGGTTGTCACGGGCCCGGTGGCCCTGGGAGGCCCGGTCACCCACGTGTAGCGGCGGAACTGCCGCAGATGCAGTTCCACCAGTGCCCGCACGCTGATGGGGACCATATCTTCAGGGGCCCGGTCAGCGCTGTGGCCGTGGTATAGCGTAACCGGGCCCCTTTAAAAAAATATATAAAATGCAGCAGCAATGCAAGTGCTGCTGGGAGGAAGTGGTCACTTCCTCACAGCTCACTGCGCGCGGGAGGAGCGCGCGCCCGGCAATGAAGAGGGAGAGGCAGCCAACTCCCAGTCCCATCAGCCCCAGCCACCCTCCTGCAAAGACAAGATAAGAGACATGAGGGTGGCTGGAAAATGAGCTGTGTGTGTGTGTGTATGTGTATGTATGTCGGTATGTATGTATGTCTGTATGTATGTCTATGTCTGTGTGTATGTATGTACGTCTGTATGCATGGATGTCTGTCTGTATGCATATCATTATGTGTGTATGAATGTCAGTGTATGTATGTCTGCATGTCATTATGTATGTATGCCAGTATGAATGTATGTATGTATGTCTGTATGCATGTCATTAGACAGAGTACAGAATATTTGATAGAGTCCTAACTTCAACATATCAGGAAAGGGATTTAGGGGTGATTATTTCTGATGACTTAAAGGTAGGCAGACAATGTAATAGAGCAGCAGGAAATGCTAGCACAATGCTTGGTTGTATAGTGAGAGGTATTAGCATTAGAAAGAGGGAAGTGCTCATGCCATTGTACAGAACACTGGTGAGACCTCACTTGAAGTATTGTACACAGTACTGGAGACCGTATCTTCAGAAGGATATTGATACCTTAGAGAGGGTTCAGAGAAGGGCTACTAAACTGGTTCATGGATTGCGGGATAAAACTTACCAGGAAAGTTTAAAGGATCTTAACATGTATAGCTTGGAGGAAAGACGAGACAGGGGGGATATGATAGAAACATTTAAATATATAAAGGGAATCAACACAGTAAAGGAGGAGACTATATTTAAAAGAAGAAAAACTACCACAACAAGAGGACATAGTCTTAAATTAGAGGGACAAATGTTTAAAAATAATATCAGGAAGTATTACTTTACTGAGAGGGTAGTGGATGCATGGAATAGCCTTACAGCTGAAGTGGTAGAGGTTAACACAGTAAAGGAGTTTAAGCATGCGTGGGATAGGCATAAGGCTATCCTAACTATAAGATAAGGCTAGGGACTAATGAAAGTATTTAGAAAATTGGGCAGACTAGATGGCCCGAATGGTTCTTATGTGCCGTCACATTCTATGTTTCTATGTTTCTATATTATGTGTGTATAAATGTCTGTCTGTCTGTATGCATGTATGTATGCCAGTATGAATGTATGTCTGTATGTCATTATGAATGTGTGTATGTATGGATGTCAGTGTCTGTATGAATGTATGTATGTATGTCTGTATGCATGTCTGTATGCCTGAATGCATGTCATTATGTGTGACATAATCGTGCAGTTTGTTCCCTTATTCCAGGACCGACCGCAGGGCCCATTCGCATGGAACTGTATTCGGCTATTTCAGTCAGTGCGGTCGGTCATTTTATTCCCTCCATAAATTTCCCGAACCCCTGGTCTGATCTGGGTGATTTTTGGATATGTTGTTCACCCAGATCAGCGCTATCAGGGGATGTAGGATTTAAAGGGGTACCCCTATGTTTAGGGGTACATCCAGAAACGGGGGGAATTGCTAGACTGGATAAGGGGATTATGATGCTGGCTGAGGGGAGGAGATGGGTGGGAGTTTACCAGGACAGGATTGGCTACTGTATTAATGAGTGTAAATCCCTCCCTTGCATGGGAGCATGCTTTAAAAGGCCACTGTGGATTAAAGCTTTGAGTTCTGCTCCTGAAACTGTGTGTCGTCCAGTTATTGGGATTGCTGTGGGGATATTGCTGTTATTTTACCTGCTGGAAACCTTGCCTGTGGATTTACTATTTACTTGTTCCTGAGCCTCACTTGGATCATAAGCGGAGATAACCTGGGGAATATTGCATCTCCGCTACAATGTATGCCAGTATGAATGTCTGTCTGTATGTCATTATGAATGTGTCTGTATGTCCTTATGCATGTGTGTCTGTATGTATGTTAGTATGTGTCTGTCACTATGTACGCCTGTGTGTCTGTATATGTGTGTATGTCTCAGTATGTGTGTGTCAGTATGTATGCCTATATACGTATCAGTATGTGTGTCTGTATGTATGTTAGTATGTGTCTGTCACTATGTACGCCTGTGTGTCTGTATATGTGTGTATGTCTCAGTATGTGTGTGTCAGTATGTATGCCTATATGCGTATCAGTATGTGTGTCTGTTAGTATGTATCAGTGTGTGTGTGTGTATCTGTGTCCTTTTGTATCAGTGAATGTGTTTGTATCTGTGGGCGGGATTTGGAGGCGGTCTCTGTGGGCGATTTTGGAGGCGGGCCCCCAGGGGCCCAGACTCTGAGCTCAGTTATGGGCCCCAAAATTTCTTGTGGCGGCACTGCCGAGAGGTACTGTTTATCCTCTCTCTCTTAAAGAGTATCGGATAATGGAGGAATACATACGGGAGAACCTTGAGAATGGGTTTATCGGAAGGTATTCATCTCCTGCTGGTTTATCGGAAGGTATTCATCTCCTGCTGGAGCGGGGTTTTTTTTTGTTTCAAAGAAGGAGGGTGATCTCAGGCCATGTATAAATTACAGGGGGTTGAATATTCCCATGATCACAGACCTATTTGACCGGTTAAAGGTTCCAGGATCTTTACCAAATTAGACTTAAGAAGGGCATGAATGGAATAATACACAGTCATGCCTTTTGAACTTTGTAATGCCCCAACTGTCTTGCAGGACCTAATAAACGAGTATTGAGACAATACTTGCAGGAATTTGTTATTGTTTACCTAGACAATATTCAAATGTATTCCCCAGATACAGAAACCCACCATATGCATGTGAGAAAAGTCCTACGTAAATTGTTGAACAATGGCTTGTAATGCAAATTAGAAAAGTGTTTATTCGATCAGGAAAAGGTGCATTTTCTGGGGTATATCATTTCAGAGTCCAGTTTTGAAATTTACCCAAAAAAACTAGATGCCATCGACAAATGGCCCTTACCCACAGGGTTGAAAGCCATCCAACATTTCATAGGGTTTTCTAACTGCTATAGGAGGTTTATTAAAGGGTTTTTCTCCATAATGTCGCCTCTCTCAAACATGACAAAAAAGGGCAAATCTAATCAGGTGTGGACTCCAGAAGCACTAACTGACTTTGACACCCTGAAGGCTGCATTTGTCCATCCAGATCCATCACTCCCTTTTCTTTTCAAGGTAGATGCATCAGATACAGTCAATTCGAACCAATCTTTCCTAGAGTTGATGAAGTAGCACCTATTATCCCCCCCCACCACAAAAAAAGATAATAGCAGTAATTTTACGCAACTTAACGTTTGTTTAGACCTTATTAGGTCTTTAAAAGAAGTACAAATCGAAGCACCTCGTCAGACTCCACAGGTTATTTGACCCTTTTGGATTCCGTAAAGAGGTCCTAGCCTTATGCCACGATTACAAGACCACTGACCATCCTAGAACTAAGAAGACCAGTGATCTCCTTGCTGCTCAGTTATGGTGGCCTTCTTTTAGGCAGGATGTGAAATTGGAGGGCCATACCATTATCTTATCTGTGAAAGGCTCAAAACCAATTTGCGCCAATCGGCGCTCAGGGATGAGAAGGGATTCACCGCCCAATCAGGAGAAAAGTCGCGAAACCCATTTGCACCAATCGGTGCTCAGGGAGGGGAGTCATTTTGCCACCCAATCGGGAGAAAGGGTGCGAAACCAGTTTGCACCAATCGGGGCTCGGGGAGGAGAGGGGTTTCGCCGCCCAATCATGAGAAAGGGCGCAAAACCCTGTTTGAATGGGTGCTCCTTCTACTATTGGTTGCCTGCGTCCCCCAGCAACCAATCAGCGTTCACCTCGTGCCGACCTATCAGGGGAATGGCCCAAACCTAGTTTGAATGGGAGTGCCTTCTCCTATTGAAAATATAATTTTGCCTCTTTAGAAATCGCTGGTAAGATCACACCATGAATATGCTGTGCAATTTTGGGCACCTGTTCTAAACAAGGATATCATGTCACTAGAAAACGTACAGAGACAAGCTACAAAATTGATAAAAGGAATGGAGCCTTTTAGTTACGAAGAAAGGTTAAAACATTTAAATCTCTTTAGTTTGGAAAAATAGCGCCTCAGAGGGGATATGATAACATTATACAAATATATTCTGGGCCAGTACAAACCATTATCTGGAAATCTCTTCATAAACAGGGCTATACATAGGACTCGAGGTCACACATTTAGGCTGGAAGAAAGGAGATTTCATCTAAAGCAAAGAAAAGTTTTTTTTACAGTAAGAGCAATAAGGATATGGAATTCTTTGCCTGAATAGGTGGTTTTATCAGAGTCCATACAGATGTTTGAACTGAAATTCGATAATTACTTGCAAAAACATAACATACAGGGATATAATTTTTAATTAGTGGGGTAATAGCTGCTTGATCCAAGGAGACATCTGACTGCTATGTTGGGGTCAAGAAGGAATTTTTTCCTAGTTTGTTGCAAAATTGGAAGCGCTATAGACTAGGTTTTTTGCCTTCTTGGATCAACAGCAAAAACATATGTGAACAAGGTTGAACTTGATGGACGTAAGTCTCTTTTCAGCTATGTAACTATGGAACTATGGTCGGCATGGACTTCCAGGTGGCCAGCGGGGCCTCTGCGGCTGTGAAGCCGACTCACAGCTCCAGGGATTCTGCTTGGGCCGTGTCACTCTCCAGTGAATACCTCCACTTAGGTAGCACCAGAGAGCGCTCCTGGGGCAGATTTGAGCCTGGCCTCACAGTTCCTGCATAGGGGAAACAGTGATTATATCTGTTAGGAGCAGGTAGGGTGACCCGAACCACCAGTACCCCAGCAGTAAGTTCAACATCAGGGACCCGTTCATGGAGTCCTGGTGTGAAGCCCCCGCAAGGGAAATGCATCCTTTCGGGATCTGAATGCTCCCCCTGACGGCCACCCAGGAGAATTCTCCCCATTGCAAGAAACCCAAATAACTAAAATGGGGGGGACATAGTGCCTCCCCCACACCCCCACCTGTGATGTGTGGGTGGGGGCTATTAATATAAACAACGGGACCTAGTGTCCACCCCAGGCCCCCACCCATGACCGTCGGGTGGTGACCTTAATTAAATAAATAATAGTTTCAATACCTTTGAACAAATTCACACAATTAATTCCACATATCCTTTACCATCCAGTGACCAATAAAACCTTAAAGGGAAACTATATTGCCAGGAGAACAAACTAGTTTTTCTGGCACTATAGATTTCCCCTCTGTCAAGGCCCTCCTGTGGCACTGAAGGGGTTAATAACCCCTTCAGTTACTTTCCTGGGTCAAGCACCGATGTCCCTTGGGGCTGGCTCAGCTCCACTGCGCTGACGTCCTCTGGCATGGGAGAATTAATGCGCATGTGCGGCCGCACTCGCATTAGGATCTCCCCATAGGAAAGCATTATTCAATGAGCTGAAGTGGTCTGGGTGCCTACAGTGTCCCTTTAAGTATTAAGATTTTTCTCCTACAGTATTTAACAGTTATCGAAATTGAAATGACTGATTTTACAACTACTTGCAATTTCTCAGTATTAGTAACAATTCTAAGACTTGTCCTTTTCTATAATTCCTGTCTATTCCCTCCAGGTGATTATTAAAGATATGTCTAATATCTCTGGATAATAACTTGATATGCCAAACTTGGCAATTTACCAGTGAATGAATATAATTTACTATTTTCAGCTGCAGTCTGATTTCCTGAATTATATGATTCCCTTATAATGTCCAAAAATGTTTGAAATCTAGATCAGCATTATCCAGGTATATTTTGTTTTTAGGAAAAGTTAAAATAATCAATATAGTTACCAGTCTACTGTGGAATATTCTCTTGTATACCAGAGATGTAATAATCCAATGGATGTAGACATTTGTGACGTGGTTTAGAGATATTTGTCAAAGATTTAGAGATGGAGAAATTAAGTGTAAGGAAATTCTGGCAGTATTAGTAAGAGAAAAATGTTTGAGTCCCAGAACTAATATGACTAACAAAGAACTTTTGACAGGGAGTGTCCATAATTCCAGAGGGAAAGACTTGTGTCTTAGAGTTTGTCCCAAGTAGGTGTTCCCAAGAGTGAATCTCCCAAGAGGGAATCCTTTCAAAGTCTGACCATGTCCTTTATTTTAGCAAAAATCTTCTCTGTCTTTTCATGCCTAGCTTTTTAAAGTGACCAATGGAACTGGATGGGTGTGCACTATTATCATGAGTGTTGACCTCATCCTAATGGGCAATTTATCGATTTTGACCAATAGATGGCATGATTATTCCATGATTATTTTAATCATTAATTCCAATAATTACCTTCTCTTAAGGAGTTAAATGATTTTGATGACAAAAATGATGTGGAAAACTAGTACTTTTATGGCTATTCAATCAAGACCTGTCAATGATCTGAAGCTTTTGGTTAGTTTAAACAGACAGAAAATCATCAAATCTCACCATATTTTAATTAGCTGGCATATATGCCCTCCGATTCAACTTAAGTCTTACAATAGGACACTATAGAAATATCTATTAAGCGTAGACTCCTCTCATAGTTTAATCAGTTGTTCATCAGATGAATACATCTTCTGAGACAATCACACATTAGCATATCTGTGTCTGGATTCTGGTTACATTCTGCTGGCAAACAAAATGGAGTCACAGTTGCTAAACAGTGACTTGCAATACAACATTGATTTTACCCACAAAATGTTTGACATAATGTGATCATTACAAACTGCTCGCTGATCTAAAGCGAAATCTGATGGCCATATGTTTTCCGTTCACTATAGCAAATTTAGAAAGTGCTTTAGGTTGGGTTCTTTCTTGTGTTTGGACTGGCAGCAATGACAGGGAATAGTAAAAACGTGAGCCTGTAGATCTGTCTATAATGTATTATTATATTAATATTTTAAGGTAAAAAAAAAGAGTGAATTATTTGTTCTTTTGCAGCAAACAAATCTGTAATGTATTTTGCGAAAACAAATTCTACACTTCTAGGCAGTGTCCATTTAAGCAGAATTATAATATTCCAATTAAGAGTCATTTTATCTCTTTGCACATAGAAATATCCAGTGAGGTATAACGCTGGGAGCTGCCCGACCAACAATGGACCTGCTGTGCCGGTTGTGTACGACTTGGGAAATGCTGAAAAAAATGCTAATTACTTCTCTCCAGACTTGAAAAGTAAGTCTATATGATAATTATTATTTATATAAAGCCAACATATTCTGGAGCGCTTTACAATAATGCATTCGGGATATAAAACAATAAGTATTGGTGTACAAAGTACTGCTGACAGAGACAATACGTGAAGAGGGCCCTGCTCAAATTAACTCACAATCTAAGCGGAAGGGGCAAAAGAACAAAAGAGAATGAACATGTTTCAGAGAGGAAAGGATGATGGATATTATCCTTATGTTTAGTTAACCATGTGGAACTAGTTAATAGAAGCAATGTAGGGTGGAAGAAGAGAAAGAGTTGACTGGTCTGTGAAAGCATAGGTTATGTGTGTCGGATGAAAAGACTGTTACAATGTGAGAAGTTACATGGGAAGATGGGAATATGGGAAGGTTTCCTAAAAGGAGGTTTTTAGTGATTACTTAAAGGACTGGGTGTTAGGACAAAGTCTAAAAGAACAGGTTAAAGCATTACACAGAAAATGAAGTGAGACATTCTGTTAAAATTAGCAGAGGTGTATCATACAGAGATCAATGTCATTGGTGCAGCAATGGGAATTTGTGAAGTGTTGCATGTGTGGGATACTGCTATTGATCTTGCGTTCCTGTGTCAACATGATGTGTTAGAATTAATTGTTTGTCTTGTTTTACCTTGGCTGTAGTGAGCGCAGTGGACCCCCTCTATCTCAATTCTTTGCACTTTATATGCCTGTGTCTCCTCTCCATCCCTGTTCGTTAGGCCTCACTTCAAACACCCAGATCCAAACAACTGAATCTCTCCCTTTTCTCTAAGCATTTCCCACCCATACCCAGGTTCCTACTAAATTTATAGAATGCTCCTCCTGTTGTTCAGATCTTACTCAGTTACCTCCTCATTCCCTTTACATTTTACTAGTAGTTGCAACTCTTTGTTAAATTCCTTTGGTCATCACTTACAATTTTCCCTGCAACCCCTTGTCCCAAACCCCCATTTTATCCTTTAGATGTTAAGCTCATGGGCTATCTAACTAAGCACAATGTATAAAAGAGCTTCAATGGCTAGATCTCAACTCACGGGCTGGACCTTCTTTACCTTTTGGAATTGTCTGTGTATATTGTACGTTCTTCCCTAGTTGTACAGTATTGCGGAATATGTTGACACTTTATAAAAGCCAGAAATAAATAAATAACTAGAAGTACCAGTTTTTCCTCTTCAGGGCGAGGATTAAACAAAATCTTGTGTTAACAGATATGATCTGTTAACTCAAGAGGTGTCAAATGACGTGTGGTATAATTACATAGAAGATAAACTGCACATTATTTCTAGACATTTTATGATCTAATCTGTAGAAAAAAAAAGTATGAAACTGTGGAAGCAGGATTGTTGGGTGAGGTAAGGAGTTGAACATTAACAGATGATCATTCTTACAGAATACAAGCCTGCAATTGAGGCAAAGTGAGGTACGAACCACCCAGTTTTTAGTGCAAAATAAAATTATTATTGTTGTGTCTACAATTATTATGGAGAGGCTGAACAACTGATGATAAAGTTTTAATTCTTTATTTAAAGGGACACTATAGTCACCAGAACAACTACAGCTTAATGTAGTTGTTCGGTTGAGTATAATAGCTCCCTTCAGCCATTTTCATGTAAACACTGCCTTTTCAGAGAAAAGGCTGTGTTTACATTGCTCCTAGGGACACCTCCAAGTGGCCACTCCTTAGATGGCCACTGGAGGGGCTTCCTGGCTCAGTGCAGCACAGTAAGCAGCCCTGCCGTTCAGCGCCCCCATGATCTGCATGGAGACGCTGAATTTTCCTCATAGAGATGCATTGATTCAATGCATCTCTATGAGGAGGTGCTGAATGGTGGTTGGCCCCGCCCCCTTGCCAATTTTATCCCATGGGAAAGCATTGGTTTGGCTAAAAAATCGTACTTTTTGATGATGTCACCAAGGGGGCGGGGCCAGCGACGGCATACCCGTGGAGAGCTGGAAATAAGGTGAGTTTTAACCCTTTCTGAGGGGGTAAGGAGGGGACCGCCACCTAAATGGTGGGTTTTCACTATAGGGTCAGGAATATGTTTGTGTTCCTGAACCTATAGTGATCCTTAAAAAGAAGAGATTAGGAAGACAAGCATTCATTATCAGATATAGAAGAGATCAAAAGAAGGATCAGCGCTGATAGGTGTCACGATTCTGGAACCTAACACGCTAACAGGACACAGAGAGGAAAGATGCTATACCGGTCCTTAGAGTGGCCGGGCTAAGCACACTAAGAATGGTCAGGAGACAAGCCAAGTAAAGGGAGCCAGAAAACGGGAGAACGAGAAACAAGCCGAGGTCAAAGGAGTGGAGAATGCAGGATAATCAGAATAACGAGCCAAATAATCGGTAACCAGAGAGAAACACGAGCAAACTGCAATATAGGTATCACAAGACCACAACAGGGCACTGAGAGACAGGAAAGGTAAGTATAAATACCCTTTGCTTAATTCTGATTGGATAACTTCCAATCAGAATTAACAATCACACATGGGAGATATCTACGCCTCCCACTGTGATTGTAGTACTGTTGCTTTAACGCCGGGTCACGTGAGTGACCCCGGCGTTTGCATAAATTTGCGTCCTCCCAGCATGCAGCGTTATACATGCTGCCGCTGGGAGGCGTGGAGGATGCGAGCGGTGGAGAGGAGACGCCGCTCGCCGGCAGGTAGGAGGAAGGGAGACCGCGGCGGCGACGGACTGAGGGTGAGTGCTGCAAGTGGCGTGCAGCCTCCCCTCACAGCCGCCCACGGACCCCTGACACATACCTTTTCAAACAGATTAATGTTGTGTCTTTTTTTAACAGATAATTGGACTTTTTATGAACTAAATTGCCGTGTATCCATATATATGACCTACAAGTTTGCAAAAGATCGAATTTTGCCAATAGTTATAACAGTAAACCCGAGTGGAGTAAAAGATGGCCTCCGCGGACTCCAAAAAGAGATGTGGAATGCAGAACACGGAACACAAAATAGCCACGAACCATGAAAAATTCAAAAATTGGTTAGAAACCTGTTCATGGAACATAAAATGCGTGCCGACAGGGTGGTGCTAAAACTGATGTTAGGACATGGAGACGAGACTTGAAAACACAACAGGTGGCATGGAATTCACGCCGAACTCGAGTAGTAACTGCAGGAACTTTTTATTAATTACTGTATAGGTATGTAAACCTAATACTTACTGGGCATAAATACTGACTGAAGCCATTTGTCGTGAAACGCGTATTAAAGATAAGAGATCTTTTCTTTTATGTTTTAATATTGGTCCAATTTTTTATCTTACTACAATACCGTGCGTTGCCCTCAGAGAGACACCTGCTGAAAAAATAGAGCCTAGAAAAAAAAGGCTCTCATATACGTGAGTGTGATCCTTTCTCTTTTTAAAACATTATTATTTAAAGACATACTACATCATATTTGTATTTTCCTCTCATTATCATATACCATCACTTCTTAAAGAGGAGAAGGCCCATAGAAAGGAGGGAGTTCCCTTGCAAAAGACTCCAAAGGCTACAGAAATTGAGCCACATATTGGGCTCCATGCTGGTAAGTTGGTACTTTTACAATTGTCCTAAATATATTCAAGTTCCATCTAAATTCTCAGATTATCTGTACTATTATTTTTGATGTGGGTTTTTTTTTTTTTTAGGTTTATCAACACTTCAAAGAAGCATATCGAAAAGTATTTCTTTGTGTAACACACATGCCCACTAAGATTTAAACACCATAACCACTGTGTTTTATTACTATACACCTTTTATGCTGCACTTGTAAATGTATGGTAATTGTGTAAAATTTTACATAAGCACTTTAACCCCTTAAGACCGGAGGGCGTACTATTACGCCCTATTCTAAGTGGCTCTAAATGCCGCAGGGCGTAATAGTACGCTATCCGGTTTTTTTTTTTTTACTTACCCGGTCGCCGGCGATCTCAGATCCTTCCTCCTGCAGCCCCCCCAGCCATGTGAGACTGAGGTCCTTGCAAGGACCTCACAATCACATGGCCGGGTTAGCTGCCTGCTGCATTGCCAGCAGGAGGACTGCCTGTAATGACAGGTAGTCCCCCTGCTGGCTGGAAATAAAATAAAATTAAAGTTTATCAGTGTAAAAAAATAAAATAATATACACATATACATACACACACATACACTGTCTAGGTGTATTTTACTATTAATATCTATATAATTATATTTATATATTATCAAATTACACGTAGACTGATACTGATTAAATATATATATATATAATTATTGTTATATATATATTTATAATATAAAAAAATATGTAAATACATAAAAAAATAAAATTAAAAAATAAATAATTAAAAAATTATATAGATGTATGTTATTTCGTTCTAACTGTATTGTGATATTAATATATATATATATATATATATATTTATATCAAAATACACATAGAACAAAATAATATATTAAACTATATATAAATAAAAATATTTTTTTTAAATTATATATATACATATATTAATTCTACATATATATTTATGTAATATTTTTACATAATTAGGTATCTTAATTAATTACAATTAGCGGGACCTGCCTGACAACCCATGCCGACAGTAAAGGGAATTTAACTTGCTAGCACTATATTTAACCCTATAACTTTCCAAGACACCATAAAACCTGTACATGGGGGGTACTGTTCTACGCGGGAGACTTCGCTGAACACAAATATTAGTGTTTCAAAACAGTAAAATTTATTAAAACAATGATGTCGCCAGTAAAAGTGACGTTTTTTGCATTTTTCATGCACAAACAGCACTTACACGGATGATATTATTGCTATGGTACTTTTTACTGTTTTGAAACACTAATATTTGTGTTCAGCGAGGTCTCCCGAGTACAACAGTACCCCTCATGTACAGGTTTTATGATGTTTTCAAAAGTTACAACATCAAATATAAGGTTTGTGTTTCATTTTTTTCACATTCAAATTCGCCAGATTGGTTACGTTGCCTTTGAGACCCTATGGTAGCCCAAGAATGAAAATTACCCCTATGATGGCATACCATTTGCAATAGTAGACAACTCAAGGTATTGCAAACGGCGTATGTCCTGTCTTTTTTAGTAGCCACTTAGTCACAAACACTGGCCAAATTGGCGTTTTTCTTGCATTTTTCACACACAAACAAATACTAACGCTAATTTTGGCCAGTGTTTGTGACCAAATGGCTTCTAAAAAAGACTGGACATACCCCATTTGCAATACTTTGGGTTGTCTACTATTGCAAATGGTATGCCATTATGGGTGTAAATTTTATTCCTGGGCTACTATACAGTCTCAAAGGCAACGTAACCAATATGGCGAATTTCAATTTCAAATGTAACATGCTATATTTGACCCTGTAACATCCCAAAATGCCATAAAACCTGTACATAGGGGGTACTGTTTTACACGTGAGACTTTGCTGAATACAAATATGTCTATTTTATTGCAGTAAAACACAGTTAAAATGTCATGTAGAACTAAAAAAAATGAAAAAAATCTTATTTCTCCCATTTTTTTCATATTAAATTATGTTTCATAGCTAAATATTTGATATTAAATGAAAGCCCTGTTCCCCCTGAATAAAATGATATATAATAAGGGTGGGTGCATTTAATATGAAATAGGTGAATTATGGTTGGACAGAAATGTAGCGCAAATGCCAGGTTTTGTTTACGTTTTGTTTTGTTCACAACGTGTACATTTGGCTCCGTCCTTAAGGGGTTAATGGTTTAGCACTTCTCATTGTTATTGTTTCTGCATACTTTTCTTTTTTTAACAATCATTTAAAAAGGTTTTGCACTTTAAATTGAATGATAATTACACATATATAAAACGGTTTTAGATAAGCTTAACCATAATTAAGATATTATCTTTAGTGGTTGAGCTGCTAATGCAACTATTTCAGAACAATATAATTAAATAAGATTTTTTTTTTTTTTAAAGATGAAAGCTCTTTGTAGGTACACCCACCTTTTTTTTTATTTTTTTATTTTTTCACATTTAGAAAATTACACCCAGTTCTAATTTTATCACATGAATATACTTGAAATGGTAAACTGTAACAAATTACATTCTGGATGGCAAATTTCAGGCAAAATTTGCTGATTTGAAGAAAAAAAAATATTCAGCTCACCTATAGTCACAGTTTGGTTATATTTGCCTGACTTTTGTCAATTGGATTTTACATTTCTGTAATTCGAAGTTTATTGAATAAATCCCTCAGTGTACATTTCATTAACAGTATGCAAATATTAACACAAAGGCTAAGGCTCCCATTCCTTCCACCCATTAAAGACACAATATAATCTAAGATATGCTGTAAAAAAAAACTAAAACCTAAGAATGTAGATGGACCGGTTCATGAAGTATACACGGTATCTCTTATAAAAAGAAGCTTAGAGCCTTCTCTAACATTTGACTCTGTGAAATGGTAAGGATGGGGTGGCATTGGGTTGACACTCTGGGTAGGATTACTTGTGCAGCCAGTCCCATCATGAAAAGTTAGCTTTATTTTAGCATGGTTATAATGTTAAATGTCTGCAGGGTAATCTATGCGCACAATCACAACGTGATATGATATAATATAAACACTAAATCTTGTATTTATTGATATGGAATTCTGTGTTTTTATAATCTGTCATGTGTTTTTCATGCTAGCAGAAGATGTTGCAATACAGTTTGTTAGTGCTGGCCGTGGTATTTACCAGTGGACATGCTGCTGATGACCAACCCACTGGAGGCATTTACATGGGTTTCAGGAGCTGCAAAGAGTTTAAGCAAATCGATAGCTCTGCAACAGGTGAGTCTGAGATCCCAATGAAAAAACTGTTATTCTACCCTTCTTGAGAATACCAGATTGAATATATTATTGCTGAGCACCAGTAAACGTGTTCCACTCTTGTTATTATCACAGATGGGATTTATACTCTGACAACCAAAGATGGAGAGCAGTATCAGACCTTCTGTGACATGACCACCAGTGGAGGAGGGTGGACATTGGTGGCCAGTATCCACGAAAATAATATGTATGGGAAGTGCACAGCGGGAGATCGCTGGTCCAGTCAGCAGGGCAATTCCGCTAACTACCCTGAGGGAGATGCCAACTGGGCAAACTATGCCACGTTTGGGCAGGCTGCTGGAGCAACCAGTGATGACTACAAGGTACTCAAAATTATTATGTAATATTATGAAACTAAGCAATAATTTCCAAGAATTAACTTAATGTTAATGTTTTTGTGATTATCATTTTTCCTTATAATGAGATGAGTTTTGGAATGTACGGCTAAATACTCTGGGTTTATAGTGCAATCTTCTGGTTTTTGGGCACATTCTGGGGTTTGGGGTGCAATTTGAAATGAAGTTAGTGTTTGTTTTTCTATCAGGCAACATGACATTACTTTTCAATATGTGGATGTTTACTCACCTTGAATGGTGCATACTGGGTTTTTAATACAATCGTGGGTTGAATATACAGAGAAGGTTTTTAATTTACAGAGTTATTTACTAATGTCAGAAATCAAAGTGAATTTAAAATTTAGGGTCACAGATGATGAACTTAAAGCTTAACTAGCTTAAAAACATCCCCACTTTGGCTATTTTGACCTTAAATTTTAAATTCACTCTGATTTCTCACTTTAGTAAATAAAACTGTTAATCTTGGAGTGCACAACCAGATAAGTGGTTTAATACAACCTTGGGGTGTTTGTCCAAATATGTCTTCATCTAAAGAGACACTATAGGCACCAAAACAACTTTGGCTTAATGAAGCAGTGTTGGTTTATATTATATGACCCTGCAGTCTCACTGCTCATAGAAACATAGAATGTGACGGCAGATAAGAAGCATTCGGCCCATTTAGTCTGCCCAATTTTCTAAATACTTTCATTAGTCCCTGGCCTTATCTTATAGTTAGGATAGCCTTATGCATATCCCACACATGCTTAAACTCCTTTACTGTGTTAACCTCTACCACTTAAGCTGGAAGGCTATTCCATGCATCCACTACCCTCTCAGTAAAGTAATACTTCCTGATATTATTTTTAAACCTTTGTCCCTCTAATTTAAGACTATGTCCTCTTGTTGTGGTAGTTTTGTTTTCTTTTAAATATAGTCTCCTCCTTTACTGTGTTGATTCCCTTTTTAAAGGTTTCTATCTCATTCCCCCTATCTCGTCTTTCTTCTAAGCCAAACATGTCAAACTCAAAGGCTAGCACGGGCCAAATAAACAAGGTTTAAGTTTATGTGGGCCGCAAAAAAAAAACCTTAAATTTTCATAGAAACATAGGTTTGTTTTGAAAAGTACAGTATAAAAAAAAAAACAAGCATCCCCCTTTACTAAACCCAGTCCCCCCGTCTACTAAACCCCATTCCCCCCTCTATACTAAAGTCCAGTCCCCCCATCTATACTAAATCCCAGTCCCCCCTGTATACTAAATCCCGGCCTTTGTTTAAAAATAAATAAAAATATTAGCCAACAAGCAGACTCCACTCACATTTCCACTACTAGTATGCGATTTCGGAGTCCTGCCTCTGGTATACCCCCCAATGGCACCGTACGCACCCTGTGCCAAAGCGATTCCTCCCGCTACTCCTTGAAACCCTGTAAAGGTGGAGCACATTGACATCACATCAGAATGTGATGCGGTGTTGCGTGCCTCTGTGCACCTCCAGGTCCTCCACTGTCTAGCCGCAGCCCTCAAAACACTTACCAACACACGTTTACTGACAGACACACACACTCACTGACAGACACGCACTCACTGACAGACAGACACAGACTCACTGACAGACAGACACACACTCACTCACTAACTGATCTATACACCAAAGCTGCTTCATTAATATACAGCTGTTTAGATTCCTATAGTATTCCTTTAATACTGAGGGGCTGTCAGATTGTTGACTCTTGCTATACATGCTTTGCACATGTTTGTGGTTGCTTGCAAAAACAAACTTTAAAAAAAAGAGCAAAAAAATGTTGCATACTCATATTTAGTTTTCATTTACGTTAATTATTCTGGAATGGTTCTTATGATGCATCCTGACACAGAGTTTTATGGAATCTTTGTGTATGTAACTGTAAAATGATTTATCTAATCTTGCGGCAATTTGAAATTGGGTTGATCTTCTTGAATTGCAGTATCTAGTGGTTTACAAACAGCATTATAGGACTTCACACACATTTTTACTTTCAAGATTCTCCATACTTATATAGGTGTGACAATCATATAGTCGTTTGCCTTTTTTCATGCTGGATCTACTATAATACTGTATCTACCTCTTTCTGAGTTACTGGCTGAAGAAAAGTACCTTATTAATGAAATGACTACTATTTCCCAGAATCCAGGATATTATGACATCTCCGCCAAGGATTTGGGTTTGTGGCATGTGCCTAACCAGACCCCACTTTCTCAGTGGAGGGACACAGCTCTGCTGAGATATCGTACAGCGAATGGTTTCTTCACCGCAGAAGGAGGAAACCTTTTCAACCTCTACAAGGTACAATATTTCTCCAAAACCCATTTGGAGTATTAACTATGTGTACATTTAGTTGAAAGCGTGTATGTAATGGACAGTGTATGTATAGATGCTGCCTATGTAGCATTGTGAAAAAAAAACGAGCTGTTTATGAGAAATGGCAGACAGATTGCTACTAATTCCTATATTCACCAGGCAGATAGAATGGCATTATTATATGTAAAATGTTGATGTGTAAATATTTGATCCACTGAGACTTTAAAAAAAACACCTGTATTCCTAACGTTATAGTACCCTACTTCATAATTAGACTCAGCCCCTACAAACAATAAAAATGTATAAATTTAAAATAAATCCACCATTAAAAGATCCACCAACTCCATCTCCTGCGACATCATCATGGTGGTGGTGTTTGCTTGGTGGTCATCCCATGTGCCTTATAGAGGGGCTTTATGGACAAAATGCACAAGTTCAATCAAAAGCTTCTTATAAGAGAGCATTGAATTCAGTCCTTTTCTAGAAGCTGGATTTGATTATGTTTGAGATCCTCATGGACTTTGAATGTCACATGGCACAGTTTCACTTGGTTGTTGCACAGAAAGTGTTTAGTGGATGTGTGTAAGACAGCCATTGGAGGTGTGTTTACCCTGCACTGTACAAATTGAAGATTCTACAAAAATTTACATTGCTGGGTTACAACTATAGGGCCATTGCAGCCAGCCTGGGTGAATTTAGTGGTCCTTTAAGCAAATGAGATTTCACCTAGAGCAGCAGAAAGCTTTTTGAGACACATTGTTCTACGAAAGTTGGTCGAAAGAAGGTTGATAAACGTTTTAGTCAAAGTGGATATTTTGGGCTAAAACAGTTAATATGATCATTATTAATCTAGGAAGATTGCACTAATGTAGAAATATAATATTCATATTAGCAGTCATTGTATATCTTTGTCCCTAGAAATATCCAGTAAGATATAACGCTGGGAGCTGCCTGACCAACAATGGACCTGCTGTGCCGGTTGTGTACGACTTTGGAAATGCTGAAAAGACAAATAATTACTACTCTCCAAATGGGAAAAGTAAGACATAATATACAAATGTAGACTCTAAGTCAGGACTAAGTGGTCTGTCCATATAATATCCTACCTCTATCTCATTCTGCAGATGAGTTCACTGCCGGCTTTGTCCAATTCCGAGTTTTTAACACCGAGAAGGCCCCTCTTGCTCTGTGTCCAGGAATGAAAGTTACGGGATGCAACACTGAACACGTAAGTATTGCCACCAGCACCTCTAAAGCATGTAACCCACAGGTACATGTTAGAAGCTGTTATATGTGAGATCCAAGCACATTCTGTACATGCAGGTCACACTAGTCTAGAGGAATTAGTCAATCTTCTTGGTTTGGTTAGCTCATTGTAGCTAAACTCAAGACGAAGCAATTACTTAGAGCACCTTTCTATGCATAGACTTCTCATTGAGCTGCGTGGGGAAGTCTGTTATTGGACGGTCACAGAAAGTCCGGGCTGGGGAAGAAGAGGAAAGCTTGCAAAGGCTGCAGACAATGGATCTACAGTTTTTGGCATTCTCAGTCCAATCATAGACTTTGTTAGGTATACCCCTAATGAAAAGATGCATAATTAAATGCATGTATGCTTTCATTTGGGTTATATCTACTAATCAGTGAGTGATTTTTTTAAAATTTATATTAATTTATTTATTTTTGGACAGTGGAGTGCCCCTTTAATGTCCCCTGCCAAGTTAATGGTATTTACAGAAGGGGAAATTGTCAGTCAGCTATGCATCAAGACTCTTTTGACTCTTTTAGCCTTAAATGTGAAATTTAATTTTGAATGCTCAATTTGGTGAATAACCCTATTAGACTTGCACGTGCAGTGGTCCAACCTGCATGATCATACAACATTTAGCCGTCTCACTACATTGATGTGATATAAAAATCCTGAAAATAATCCTGTTACAGTAAATTAAAAGACTGTTTATAAACAATTTAACTTAATGAAACGTAAAAATGTGATACCAACCAACTACTAAAACATATATTATATTTACTATAACTTGAATTCTTTCAGCACTGTATTGGAGGTGGGGGCTTCTTTCCAGAGGGGAATCCCATCCAATGTGGAGATTTTGCTGCCTACGACTGGAACGGATACGGGACACGTTCACAATGGAGTGTCAGCAAGGAGATGACAGAGGCAACTGTTATGCTCTTTTACCGCTAATTAGGAAACCATCTTGGCACTTAGTGCACTTTCTTTTTTAAAAACAAATAAATATTTCATAAATCTTTTAAAAATTATGTTTTGTTTTAATTATTGGCATTCCAGTCTATAGAATACTGATAAAAAAAAAAAAAAGTTCCATTAGAAACGTGTTATAATATTGGAATATTCTTATAAAAACTGAAATATGGCTCAGCATACACACAGTAAACAGTTCAAGCAATTGTCAAACAATCATTCAAATAATCTGTCTCATATACAAAATAGGGGGACATTGTGTTTAAGCCTGCTACTAGTTACAAAGTACCCCAATATTGGTGGGTGCTAACGTACATAATTCATTTTGTTTGTAATAATCTATTTAAGGGATACTATAGTCCCAGAAATACCAAGCTGAATTCCTGGTACTATCGCGCTCCCTGCCTCCCCCTTCCCTCACACCTCCTCTCTCGCCATGAATAAAAGGTTAAAAACACTTTATTTACTTACCTTATCCCAATGCCAATGTCCCTCTGCACTGGATTGACACTCCTCCCCAGGCATGCGCGGCATTATACCTCCCCATAGGAAAGCATTGAATCAATGCTTTCCTATGGGGAAAAATCTGACGCTGGATGTCCTCATGCAAAGTGTGAGGAAGTCGAGCGTCATATACGGGACCAATGGTCCGTTTCGATCTCGGAAGCGCCCCCAGACAGCCACTGGAGGCAGACTTAGTGCTGCAATGTAAACATTGCAGTTTCTCTGGAACAACAATGTTTTAAATTGCAGCACTAGGTGCAAAAGAGACACTGAACCCAGACACTTCAATGAGCTGAAGTGGTCTGGGTGCCTGTAGTGTCTTTTTAAGGAATTTAAGCCAGGCTGCAAGGTAAAAACAACACGCTTAGCTAACCTAAACTGTACTGCTGAAGTAATAAATTGAAATCTGACACTATAAAAAAAAAAAAGTCAGGAACCAAATCCCAAACCAAATATTCCCTGGCCAAACCCCCCCTCCCCCCCAAAAAAACTAGGTGGTTCAGAGAACAATGTGTCTGAGCTGGGGCTCTGAGAGAACTTCGGAAGAAGTCTAAATCCATTAGGTGCCTATTGTATCCGGTCGGTCTTCCTCTGCAAACACCAGAACCAGCTAGGGGTATGGTGTCTAGTCAAATGGGCATTTCAATAGATTTTTGAAAATTGGGAGGTAGATATCATGGTCATTTTCAAAAACAGTCAAGTCCAGAGAGTCCTCATTCACAAGCAGAAGGGGCTGGTGTTACATAAAAAAAATGACACATTCACACAAAAGTGAAAGCAAATGCAAGAGTGTTTACACATAGTTTCATGTCTCGTCTTCCCTGTGCTTTCTCCATGCACTATTCCAAATACAAAGGACACAGATTATAAAAATGATTGACAGCAAGCTAACATGGTGGTGCCCAGTTGTGGCTTAAAGTGGTGTGAATTGCTAAATTTAGTTTTATTTTACATATTTGTCACATGTAGAGATGAGTAAACCTAATATTTAAAATCCTGGCAAGTGACAATACCTCTTTAAATTTCAAGAGTAGGGTCTAGCGCTCCACCATTTTAAAACTTCACTAACCACTACTGGTATGCGTGCCATATGGTGTACTATGTATAAGCTCCAGACTTCAGGGACCATGCAGCTAGCCAACAGGTCCGGAGACTATGTTACTGGGATCCCTGAACAAATCCACACAGGACACGCAGTTCCAAAAATAACTAGCACACACAGTTTTATTGCAAACAGCACATCTATTTATACACCCACCGCCTCATTTACATACAATGTCTGTTACAAAGGTACGCAAAGTTCCCCACCAGGTCCTCCACCGTAACCCCCTCCCAAACAACACAGTGAACTCAAGCCAACCAATAGCAGTATGAATTTGGCCAATGACCAATTACACTGCAAATCTCAAATCAAGCAATAGCAGCATGGACTTGGGCTAGTAGCCAATTACATTACAAAGCCAAATTACATTAGTGTGAATACAATACTGTGTTTACAATGCAGGGTGAGGACAGACAATAACAAGGGTTGAGGGCCACATGGGAGATTTAAGGGCATGACAGAGCAGCCAGTTTGTACTAGTATGGAGGTGTCTCTAGAACAATGGGACAACGCCCTTCTAGAAAAAAAACGAGGAAAGGGAGGAGGAAAATAACTAACAAATACATTATAATATACACACCATTACCTATCATTGGCACAGGGTGACTAAAACATAAGAGTAATCTGGGGACCTACATAAAGCGTGCATTTTCAGCCCCAAGTGATAGTGACTACCATCACAGTGGTCATATAGTGTGACCAAATCCCTGTAACAAACAACTGGTGTCGTGTTCAGTTCTGGAACTCAGGTGCAGTAACAGCTCTTCCTTACAAACACCATCCACAGAGATCCTGAGGTTGAGAACAGGTGTCTGTTGGTTTAGTGATGGCACAGGGGCTTTAATAAAAGTAACATTAAAAAAAATCCAAGGCAAAGGTATCCGAAGAAATCAGAGTCAGACGGTCCAGAGGTCAGGGCAGGCGGCAATCAGCAAAATCCAGAGAGCAGGCAAAGTCGGGAAACCAGCAAGGACAGGAAACACAGGGAAACAAATGCTAGGAGTTCTGAGGCAGTCAACAAAACAACCAAGCACTGATTGAAAGGTGTGCTCTGCTTATAAAGGACTGGCTCAATCGCATAACTTGGTCTCACCTGTAGGAGGAGTTACCTGAGGTCAATGTGACTGACTGTGGGAGTCAGCCTCATCTTGGATACATCATTGTCCTGGCTTCGTCCCACAGCCACACCTCTTCCAACCTCTGACCTGCAGATCATGCAGCGGATTCCATCTTGGAATGCTGGAGCAATCACTACGAGTTTCCTGGATGTGAATAGAGGTACAGAGGATGCAGACTGGGGTGCAGCAGCCAGAGCCACTATAACCGTTGCAGATTGACCTCCATGGCGTTGTGGATGCCCTGGACAGGTGAGTACCGTTGGCGAATGTGACAATACTATGTTTTATATATAAGACCAGGGTTTTTAAAATGCCTTAAAAAATTGCTTAAAACATTTTTGGTGTGTTAAGCCATAATGCATATTTTGTATAAACAATCTGTGGACATATCAGGTTCCAATAGTACTATGGTTAAAATATTAAAATATGAATGTATTTTTTTTAATTTTTACTAAACTGAAAGCTTAATCTCTAGACCATGCCTCCCAATATTTCCGATTTCAATGCCACAGTCCTGTCCTGCCATCCTGAATTTTTTCCCGCTTTTAAGAACACAAGGGACCTGTCCCTAAAAAGTGTAGTGCAAGTGCATCATTAGCCGCAGTTGTGCTGTGCTCAAGGCACTAGGACCCTATCAAGAACACTGATACACTGCTCCTTGCATGCCCTGACCTCGGTGGGTCAGCCTGCTTGATTGGCAGTTAGCCTGGCGTGAATGCACACCAAGCTGATCTGCCAATTCTCCAGGTTTTACCACGTTTGGGTGGTACTCGTGATGCAATTTGGTCGGGCTGGTTAAATTTTGCCCATGTGACATTTCAGTTCTGATGAATTTTGGCTATGCAATGATTTCAGGAAAACGATTCAGAGAAACCAAAATTTGGCAAAATTTGTTCCTAAATATGGCTATAACACTTGTGGAGCCCCCAAATTCAGCCCGCGGCTGTTCTTGCTCTATTCAAGGGCGACTGGACGTCTGTCACAGTATTGGTTCCCCGCAGCCTGCTGGAAGGAAGTGAGATCCGTGCAGGGAAGCAGGAGCAGGCACACACACACTCAAGAGGGGGAAGGGCAGCTAAAAACTATGTTAAAGTAGTGGTTTTGGTGTGTATAGCCTGTCCCTGCAGGTTTTTCAACGTAAACACTGCCTTTTTCGAGAAAGGGTATTGTTTACATTGCTGCCTAGGAACACCTCTCATGGCAGTCACTCAGACAGCCACTAGAGATGCTTCCTGGATCAATACTGCACAATGTGCTGCACTGATGTTCCGCGTCTCCATGCTCTGCATGGAGATGCTGTACGCTACCCTTAGAGATAAATTGATTCAATGCACCTCTGTGAGGAGATGCTGATTGACGCAGCACTGTGTTTTGCCGCACATGGGCAATAGCCTCCCAATGCTTTCCTATGGGAAAGCATTGGATTGGCTGAGATCATCAACTTTGATGATCTCAGCCAAAGAGTCGGAGCAAAGGCAGAGACTGCCACAACGAAGCCCACACTGCACTGGAATAAAAGTAAGCTTTTTAACTTTTTAAAGGGAGGCAAGGGTGCCGGCCACCTAAAATGTGTTTTTAACACTACAGTATAGTGTATGTTTGTATTCCTGCTCCTTTAATTTTTTTTACTTATATGTGTGTATGTGTACCTGTGTGTCAGTTTGTATTTGTACCTGTGTCTGCATGTTACTCAGTGTGTGTGCTTATCTGTGTCAGTATGTGTATCAGTTCATACATGCCAGCATGCACACGTCAACACTACACACCCCAGAATTCAAACGCCAACAGTGCACACGAATATACCCCTGCATTCAAGCATGCAAACGCAGTCTGCCCAGCATTCAAACATTATTACTTCATTACAAAAGGTGAATCCAAACATCATTACTTCAAACACACCCATGAGTTCAAACACACACTCTCTGAATCCACCCTCTACCACTGGGCCTCTCTGACTTAGAAAATGCCCAGGCTAACTTTTTTTTCACAACTCTAGCCCTGATTATATGCATTTGTCTACTTTTTAGTATTTGAGCAATATAAAACAAATAATAAAATAATCCAATGACGCATTTCACCAATAAGGCTTTTTCAAGTAGGTCCAACAATACGTTTACCAATAAAGCTTTTTCAACTCATTTAAAAAGCCTTATTGGTGAAACGCATAGTTGAAATATTTTATTTATTGTATATTGTAATTAGATTCCTCTATGTTTGAACCTGATAGCCTTTATTGTTATTTATTTTACTCAATTATTGTTCTTGACACTACTTTTAAATCCTCGGTGGGGATTGTTCCACCCATTCTGCAAATACTGAGTAAATACATTAATCAAGAAATGGCATTTCCAATTTTCAAATCCCTCCATATATAATATTACACAGAGAACACTATATTCCGTCTCCTTTTTCTTGTATATTTCAACACCTTTTCTAGGACAAGTATATTAACTATATCCTTGGGTGGGGATTATGCCACCTTGTACCTGAAAATGTGAGCTTTATTACAAAGCTCTACCCTTATGAGTGTACATTTTATATTGTTTGGCACTTCAAGTACCCCTAGTTATAAAATTGCACTAGTGGATTTTACTCTGTCATTTCATGTACTACTCGGGCCTACAAGACTGATTCTGCCTACACAAATATCCAATAATGAGATAATACTTCTACATACTGATATTACTGGAGCTTGTTTGTAAGCTCCATAAAATGTGAGTGGGCATTTAAGCACTTAGTTGTCTGTCATTAACCCAGTATACTAAATACTACACTATACGTATTCCTCTTTCTCTCTCTTCTATTCTAATCTATACACCCAGTAAGGATGGAATAGACTGCGCTTTATTCCTAATTTAAATTTTATTTGATTGTGTTTTACTTTATTTTATTTGATGTATTCTATAGTAGCTGCTTTTTGTTCCCTTTTATCCAGTCATTTATTTCATGTCTTTTTTTATTTAATTGGCACAACCTGTTCTTTGGACTATTTGTTTACATTAAAGCAAAATAAACAAAATAAAAATAACCATTCTTCAATGAATAAATACTGAATATTTTAGTTTTCTGAAGCTTCCAGGTGTGTGTGTGTGTGTATATATACACTGCTCAAAAAAATAAAGGGAACACAAAAATAACACATCCTAGATCTGAATGAATTAAATATTCTTCTGAAATACTTTGTTCTTTACATAGTTGAATGTGCTGACAACAAAATCACACAAAAATAAAAAAAAAATGGAAATCACATTTTTCAACCCATTGAGGTCTGGATTTGGAGTCACACTCAAAATTAAAGTGGAAAAACACACTATAGGCTGATCCAACTTTGATGTAATGTCCTTAAAACAAGCCAAAATGAGGCTCAGTAGTGTGTGTGGCCTCCACGTGCCTGTTTGACCTCCCTACAATGCCTGTGCATGCTCCTGATGAGGTGGCGGATGGTCCCTTGAGGGATCTCCTCCCAGACCTGGACTAAAGCATCTGCCAACTCCTGGACAGTCTGTGGTGCAACATGACATTGGTGGATGGAGCGAGACATGATGTCCCAGATGTGCTCAATTGGATTCAGAAAGATATGGAAGGGCTGCGCCAAATAAGGGTAGATAGTCCAGTAAAGTATTGCTAGGGTGCCAATAGATGGTCTAGGATACTTGATAGAGTTCCTCTGTGGATGCGTCTGGTGTAGACCGTTCCGTATATGTAAATACAAGAGAGGTAGAGGCGACTAATGGTATAGTATGAAAGTTCAGGGTGTGATAGGTAACAAAAAGTAAAGAACTCACATTCAAGAGAGCTATGGCCAGCTCTGGTGTGGATTGCGTACAGCGGTATAATCCCCGCTTATGGGATATGTAGGGAGGGGTCTCCGTCAACACCGTCTGGTAGTCCAGAGCTCGAAAAAGAAAGACAGAAAGCAACAATAGTGCTCTCAATTTTGATGTGGTTCAATGTGCAGATAAGAAGAGGTAAAAAACTCACATTTGAGGGAGCTATGGCCAGCTCTGGTGTGGATAGCGTACAGCGGTATAATCCCCGCTTATAGGATATGTAGCGGCGATACGTCCGTCAGCACCGTCTGGTGATCCAAGGCTCCAATATAGAAGAATAAAAAGCAGCAATAGTGCTCTCAATTGTGATAGGTTAAGAGAGTAGTAGAGAAAATAAAATAATACTCACAAAGATAGAGCAGAGGTACTGCTCTATGGATAGGCGCCGGTGGTATGATCCCCACCTAGGATTTCTTGGAGTACTGGAACTTTAAAATTGCCAGTGGAAGTAAAAGTAACCAGGTAAGGTTAAAATGCCAGGAATAGGTAAAAACAAAAGTTGTTTAAAGTGCATAAAGAGTGCAATAAAAAGAGGATTGGTACAATAAAGTAGCCAAAAAACTTTTATTGATCTAAAATACACAATAAAATACAGAATTAATAACCATAAACGCGTTTCACCATAAGTGGCTTCTTCAGAATGGGATCAGGTCTGGGGAACGGGCGGGCCAGTCCATAGCATTAATGCCTTCGTCTTGCAGGAACTGCTGACACACTCCAGCCACATGACGTCTAGCATTGCCTTGCATTAGGAGGAACCCAGGGCCAACCGCACCAGCATATGGTCTCACAAGGGGTCTGAGGATCTCATCTCGGTACCTAATGGCAGTCAGGCTACCTCTGGCAAGCACATGGAGGGCTGTGCGGCCCCCCAAAGAAATGCCACTCCACACCATTACTGATCCACTGCCAAACCGGTCATGCTGGAGGATGTTGCAGGCAGCAGAAAGTTCTCCACGGCGTCTCCAGACTCTGTCACGTCTGTCACATGTGCTTAGTATGAACCTGCTTTCATCTGTGAAGAGCACAGGGTGCCAGTGGCGATTTTGCCAATATTGGTGTTCTCTGGCAAATGCCAAACGTCCTGCACGGTGTTGGGCTGTAAGCACATCCCCCACCTGTGGATGTCGGGCCCTCATACCAACCTCATGGAGTCTGTTTCTGACCGTTTGAGCAGACACATGCACATTTGTGACCTGCTGGAGGTCATTTTGCAGGGCTCTGGCAGTGCTCCTCCTGTTCCTTCTTGCACAAAGGCGGAGGTAGCGGTCCTGCTGCAGGGTTGTTGCCCTCCTACGGCCTCCTCCGCGTCTCCTGATGTACTGGCCTCCTGGTTGTGCCTCCATGCTCTGGACACTACGCTGACAGACACAGCAAACCTTCTTGCCACAGCTCTCATTGATGTACCATCCTGGATGAGCTGCACTACCTGAGCCACTTGTGTGGGTTGTAGACTCCGTCTCATGCTACCACTAGAGTGAAAGCACTGCCAGCATTCAAAAGTGACCAAAATATCAGCCAGGAAGCATAGGAACTGAGAAGTGGTCTGTGGTCACCACCTGCAGAACCACTCCTTTATTGGGGGTGTCTTGCTAATTGCCTATAATTTCCACCTGTTGTCTATCCCATTTATACAACAGCATGTGAAATTGATTGTCACTCAGTGTTGCTTCCTAAGTGGACAGTTTGATTTCACAGAAGTGTGATTGACTTGGAGTTACATTGTGTTGTTTAAGTGTTCCCTTTATTTTTTTGAGCAGCGTGTGTGTGTATATATATATACATGCTTATGATAATTTCTATTACAATCTCTAAGATTTGAAATCATTGTTTAGTGAATAAGCGAGTGCGCTGGATTCTGTATTTTATATATATATTCATACTTATGATAATTGTTGTTAAAACCCATAGGGAAACGGTTGCCTAAGACCCTAGTCATATTGCCAGCCCTACCCAACAATTCACACTATTAAATAAATATGTTTGTCTTGGGTGTTAAAGCTTTACTAACTGTAACTTTGCAATATACAAAACCCTTAACACGAATACCAGCTCATTGTTAAGTTTTATGTCACCAGTTCAGCCAAGCCAGTAAAACAAGTGAATGAATGTATGTTTTTCTTTATGAGAATATTTTTTTTAGTAAGCCGTAGAAAAGCAGATATTTACTACTAATTAATCTCTGCCATTTGAGAATGTTGCTATTGCGGTTTATAAATCATAGGGAGGGGATCGAAATAGGTTGGATGTATAGTGGGTGCAGCTGAGTTATTGCACCTGAATGGAGAAGGACCCCTATTGTTGGTGCCTTTCTTTGTGGCTAAGAAACCTACAGCTGTATTGTTCTACCAGGTTAGAGGGTGAAGGGGGCAAGAATGACTGTGTTTCCCCTGGGTTGAGATGGAATCCGAGGATGGGTCTTGTCCTGGCGTGGTGCTGGTGTTTATTTGGTTATGTGTAGTCCTTCTGTTGAAAAAAGAATGCTGCTAGTTGTTGCCCAATGCAGTGGTGGAACAACCAAGGTCACAATGTCGCTATTGTGATTAGGCCCTAGAGTTTCGCTTGTCAAAAAGGGGCAGGCAGACACGGAGAACTTTAAGAAATCTCTTGCAGTTCCAGCGCTAAGTGAATGAATCAGTGGGCATTCTGTTCCTGGAAGATAATTAACTTACTGGTCTTTAACGCAATTATCTCCGATACCCATATATTACTGGGAGGGGCTTGTGCTGAGTACAATGGAGACCCCCTGCATAAAAGGCAGAGTTTGGCTCATTAAAATTAGTTGTACTTCCAGAACTATGTGTCGTCTAGTTACTGGGAGGGGAAGAAGCTAATCACTGCTCAGCACCTTGTTCCAGCTTGTGTAGAATTCAGCGGGGAAAGTCCTTGGAAAGACTAGAGCTCCCAGGACTGTGTGTCGTACAGTGCCTGGGAGGGAATAGAGCTAGTCCACCATCCTGACCAGGACGGAGATGGCTCTAGGAGGACCCCAGTCAAGCCATGATGACTTGGACAGAAGCACTGAAGATTTCCCTGGTTCCAGCTAGTAAGCTGTCCTTGGCAGAGGTACCCAGCCGGTGTATAGGAGCTCTGCTACACTATTGTCTGTAAACAAACTTGGTTATCACTTAAAAAACACAAGAGTGTCAGGAACACTATTATTTGCCACTAATGTGGTAAAATAAAAGTTTAGGTTCCGGCCACCTCTCTTTACTTTAAAAAGTTTTTACTCACCTTTTTTCCAGCACTGCGCCAGCCTTGCCACTGTGGATGAGAACATCAAATCTGACAATTTTAGCCAATCCAGTGATTTAGGAAAGCATTTGGAGGCTGTTGCACATACCACGCATTTGGAGGCTGTTGCACATGCTAAACACTAGTGCTACACACTTTGCAGCACTGAGATAGGAAACACCTCTAGTGGATTACCACTAGAGGTGTTACTGGGCAGTAATGTAAACTCTGCCTTTTCTCTGAAAAGCCAGTGTTTACATTAACCCCTTAAGGACTGAGCCAAATGTACACGTTGTGTACAAAAAACAAAACGTAAACAAAACATGTCTGTCCAACCGTAATTCTCCTCTTTCATATTAAATGCACCCACACTTATTATATATCATTTTATTCAGGGGAAACAGGGCTTTCATTTAATATCAAATATGTAGCTATGAAACATAATTTAATATGAAAATAATGGGAGAAAATAGGATTTTGCAAAAAAAATTTATGTCTACATGACATTTTAACTGTCAATATCATAATACTTTTTGCTTTTACTGCAATAAAATACACATATTTGTATTCAGCAAAGTCTCACATGTAAGACAGTACCCCCTATGTACAGGTTTTATGGTGTTTTGGGAAGTTACAGGGTCAAATATAGCACGTTACATTTGAAATTGAAATTTGCCAGATTGGTTACGTTGGCCTTGAGACTGTATTGTAGCCCAGGAATAATGGCATACCATTTGCAATAGTAGACAACCCAAGGTATTGCAAATGGGGTATTTCCAGTCTTTTTTAGTAGCCATTTGGTCACAAACACTGGTCAAAGTTAGCGTTAATATTTGTTTGTGTGTGAAAAATGTAAAAAACGCAGATTTTGGCCAGTGTTTGTGACTAAGTGGCTAGTAAAAAAGACTGGACATACCCCATTTGCAATACCTTGGATTGTCTACTATTGCAAATAATAATTTTCATAATTTTCATTCTTGGGCTACCATAGGGTCTCAAAGGCAACGTAACCAATCTGGCGAATTTTAATGTGAAAAAAATGAAACACAAGCCTTATATTTGACGCTGTAACTTTTGAAAGCACCATAAAAACCTGTACATGAGGGGTACTGTTGTACTCGGGAGACTTCGCTGAACACAAATATTTGTGTTTCTAAACAGTAAAAAGTATCACAGCAATAATATCGTCCGTGTAAGTGCTGTTTGTGTGTGAAAAATGCAAAAAACATCACTTTTACTGGCGATATCATCTTTGTAATACATCTTACTGTTTTGAAACACTCATATTTGTGTTCAGCAAAGTCTCCCGAGTAGAACAGTACCCCCCATGTACAGGTTTTGTGGTGTCTTGGAAAGTTATAGGGTTAAATATAGTGCCAGCAAATTAAATTCCCTATACTTTCGGCATGGGTTGTCAGGCAGGTCCCGCTAATTGTAATTAATTAAAATACCTAATTATGTAAAAATATTACATAAATATATATGTAGAATTAATATATGTATATATATATATATATATATATATATATATATATATATATATATATATATATATATATATATTTATATATATATATATATATACATGTATGTGTGTATATATATATATGTATATAATTTTTTTTAAATATTTTTATTTATATATAGGTGTGTATATATATATATATATATATATATATATATATATATATATAGTGATATATACATATATATTTATGTATATAGATATATATATTATTTCGTTCTACATGTATTTTGATATAAATATGTGTATTAATATCACAATACAGTTAGAACGAAATAACACACATTATATATTTTTAAATTATTTATTTATTATTTGTTATTTTTATTTTTTAACATACTTATTTTTTTATATTATATACAAATATATAACAATATATATATATATTTAATCAGTATAAGTCTACGTGCAATTTGATATTAATATATATATATAATTATATATATATATATATATATTAATAGTAAAATACACCTAGACAGTGTATGTGTGTGTATATATATACTTAGATTATATATATAATATATATATATATATGATTTAAGTATATAATTTTTTTATTTTTTTTTACACTGATTTTAACTTTATTTTATTTCATTTCCAGCCAGCAGGGGGACTAACTGTCATTATAGGCAGTCCCCCTGCTGGCAGCAGCCAGCTAACCAGGCCATGTAACTGTGAGGTCCTCGCAAGGACCTCACTCTCACATGGCCAGGGGGGACCAGAGGAGGCAGGATCCGCCGCGGGGGACTCCCAGGGATCCCATTTGAGTCCCCCGACCGCGATTGCCGGCGTGGAATTGCCGGCGTGGGATCGCCGGCGACCGGGTAAGTAACAAAAAACTGGAGGGCGTACTATTACGCCCTGCAGCGTTTAGAGCCACTTAGAATAGTACACCCTCCCGTTTTAAGGGGTTAAAAAGCCTGCAGGGACAAGCTATAAATGCCAATACCACTACATTAAGCTGTAGTTGTTCTGGAGACTACAGTGTGAACTATTAAAGGCTTGTGGAAGTACTTTATGCGTGAAGAGTGTGTGCCCTCTGTTATTTTACTAAAAAGAGTAGGTTTCAGATTAAATATTCACTTTTATGAATTAAACTTGTTACAATCCCCAGCCACTTGGACAGGTGGGTTTATCCACTCTACTACAGTGGCTGCCTCTAACCTCAATGATGGACAGTTTCTATTCAAAAGACACGGAATTACTACTTGCAAAAGGCCAGGCCACTCCACGTGGCACGGAACGAAGTCTACAACATAGGGATATCCTGTATAAATATAACCAACTGTGTGAGAGGTTCTGGGCACTATTGCATAAACAAGTATTCCCAAGCTTACCACTCAACCGGGACTTAAAGATGGCAAGGCTGGATCCCAGACCAGACAAATCTGTAATCTTCAACAGCATCACTCAGAAGTCGGGCCTGTTTGTGTGGGTATGTGTGTGGGTGCTGTTTGTGTGCTGTATGTGTGTGGGTGCTGTGTGTGTGTGGGTGCTGTTTGTGTGTGGGTGCTGTTTGTGTGCTGTGTGTGTGAGGGTTCTGTGTGTGTGGGTGCTGTTTGTGTGCTGTGTGTGTGAGGGTGCTGTATGTGTGTGTCTGTGTGTTCTGTATACCAATCAAAGTTCGCCTCTTTTTACGGAGGGATGTGTGTAACAAAGTGCTTACAAAATGAAGGTGATTTACAGGCAGCTCTATACACTTGTGTGGAAATATCCTCTATCCCACTAGACAAAATAGTAAGTACGGTGTAAGTAACAGAGACCTACACCTATAAGTGGAGCGCTCAAACACATATAAAGCTTACCAAACGTTATTTCGTATCATGGTACAGTAGAAAGTACATGTGAAAAAAAATACAGAAAAATACAATATAGTGCAGATGGTATATAGAGTGGCAATGCAATAATAATAATGGAATCTTAATGGCTGGTGCACTCACATTTCAAGGAGCCTGTATATGGAAATGCTGGCTTCGTATCAAGGCTTGTGTGCTTGTAATGGTAGCACCACCCTTCTACTTCGATATGGAGTGATTCTCAAAGACAAAAAACAGAGGGAGAGCGAACCAATTTGTAGATTGTGGTCATAAAAGCACACATATATATTAATAAATGTGGTGCTCACCTGGTCCTGAACCTGTGGGTCCTGGCTCTAGGTATATAAACTCTGTGCCAATTTAAATGGGGATGGCACTACCCCTATGAAGATTCTCTTAGAGGCTCCAAAAAAAGGACTTGAGTAAAATATAAAAATCAAATAACAAATTTATTAATATATCATATATAAAAACAAATAGTGTAAAAAAAGTCCTCAATAAAAGTCCTTTAAAAATGGCCAATACGCGTTTCACTCTCAAATAGAGCTTCTTCAGTCAGCTGTAAGGGTGCTTTATGTGTGTGTGTGCTGTATGTTTGGAGGGATTGTGGGGATAGAGGTGGGGGTAGATTAGTAAATATCCTCCCTCCCTTCTTACCTTATGTAGGGAGGGAGGGATCTTTGCTGCCATGTGCCATCCCTGGTGGTGTAGTGGAGAGTGAACTCTAGCCTGCAGGGCTAGAGTTCACTCTCGCGAGATCTGAGCGTTGCCGTGGCAATGCACAGATCTCGCGAGAGGAACCCGGCAGAGCTGCTGGCTAGAGCTCCCCGGGTCCTCTCCTGCCTCCTCCATGCTGCTGTGGGCCGGTGAGGGAAATCTTTGATCTCCCCTCCAGCCCATGGAGGCTTAGAGCAGAGCCGGCGCTCGGATAGCGCCGGCTCTGCATGAGCCGACAGGGGAGATCCTGAGACCTCCACTGCCGTTCTCAATCCATAGGCGTGCCGCGAGGATTAGCGTGTGCCCAGGCACACCCGGCACACCCCATGCGCACGCCTATGCTTAGACAGCACAGTTAGCTGCCTCGTAATACTCCTCCTAATACTAGCTCAGTTATTAGCTAATCAACTACTTAACATTTTACCCTAACAGCACATACAAAGTAATTAGGGAATCCTAGCTTGGCTGTTACTGAATCATGCATATGGGCTAATGCTTTCCCTTTTAACTATCTGTGCTAATTTTATTCTTTTTATTTTATTCCTACATTATTTTATGTTTAAGAGACACAAATCATTTACTTGCCTATTCCTTAATATTTAATCTGCTGTCATTTTCCTATATTACCTAAAAGTGAGTAGCTGATATGCTTATTTGATTTCATGAAAAAATTTATTCATATGACTATTGTACAACAAAGTGAAACTTCTCATATATTGTCATTCTAGTGCAAAGTGATATTTTTTTTTTTCTGAAAAAAAAATGTACATGGTGTACGGTCTCTACAATCATTCGCGTTATGGTCTACATATACAAGTAAAATCATCACATCGAGGCTGGACCTGTTATAACTAATCAATGTGTCAAAGAAAAATATCAACCATCATTACTTGTTCTTGATGTAATCCTTAACCCATAAGGTCGCCATACTGGTATTTTCTCAAGTACCAGTCTTTGTGAAGAAGTTATTAACTGCTGGAACATACTTCTAGGTGATCGCCAGACCTGCCGTGGACTTATAAAGTATAGTTCTATCCAGACCGAGCCACGCCACGAGTACCCCTAATATAGAATGCATTGTACATTCACTGTTTTTTTTACATGCTGATAATCACTTCACCAATGACAAGAGTGGGTCTTGAACTAAGATGGTCCTCTCCTGACTTGTTCCATGCATGTTCCATTAATCTTTCTACACCTTTAGGCAACAATTAATAACATATTTCAACCATTCATAATGGAAGAGCATTTCCATTATCTTGAAAAATAACCCATCTTGAAAATGTACTTTTGATATCTTTTAAGAGATAAAGGAACACTCCATAAAAACATTAACAACGTTGTACCTCCAAAGAAAACACACATGTAGTTAGTTTTGTATCATTCCTTTAGGGAATATGAAATCTTAGCTTGCAATAGCTGGAGATCTCGTATCTGCAGCTACTGAAAACTCTCCCCTTCTTTGCCGACACAGATGTTTTGTGGTTGTTCACAGAAATTAAACTATCAGGAAGTTTCATTTTCAGCTGACTGGCAGCCTGTGAGGTGTAACAAAGTTTAATTTATAACGCTGCTGTTATCAATTTGCTATCAATCTGCCTCGATCATTAATTTAAATGCTTCTCATACAGACCATTCGATTGGCACAGCATGCAAGCATGGGCCCTCGCCTCCCAATTCTTCTCTATGGGAAACCATTGGATTGGTTAAGATCATTAAGATTGAAGATTTCAGCTGAGGAGGCGTTGCAACCTTGGTGAGACCAGTGTGCCATGGGATATAAGGTAATTAGAACTTACCTTTTCAACCCTCACAAGGGGACAGGACACCTAAATATATGGGGTAACATTATAACGTTAGGAATATATGTTTGGATTCCAAAAACTATAGGAATCCTTTGGGAACTTTGACCATAACAAGTGTGCGAAATATCAAATATCTACGTCATATCAAAGGGATATTTCCAAACAGTTGCCCTTTAATGGGATTTTGGTATTAATGAGAACCAAATGTAACTACATAAAAAATATATTGTGTAATATTAGCATTCTGGTGTTTCCTGTTTGTTTTTTAAACAACACAAATATTAAAGAACACAGAAAAAACTTAAGACCATACTGGTGTTGCCACCTATTAGGTCCTCAGTTTTTAAAGAGTGCAGCGCTATATTAAAATGTGAGGTGAAGATGTGTTTTTCAATAATTCAAAAAACACTTACCCTCTACAATGATCTCAAGGTGATATATATATAAAAAGAGAAAAAAGATATATACAAATAATAGTGCATTATATATCAAATTATAGTGGAGCAATATGTAAGTGACAAATGTGTCCAAACTCACATTTTTTAGAGCCTTTTTTTAAGTTTTTAGGCTCTAAACTTCCAAGCGTCTTGTGTCTTTTTGGGTAGATCACACGACCCCTCTCTCCAGGTAAAAGTATGTTTCTCTCCACAGCATGTATATAAATCACGTATTATACAGCGCCACTTGTTCCACACCTTTCTATATATATATTCAACACAAATATTAGACTCATATTTTTCAGGAGAAGAAAGACATCGTTTGCTTTGCCTCTTGGGTTTTAAACAGCACAAAGTGGAGCATGCACGTTATGATCAAGGCACTTTCTGTGCCAATGTTATTATATGTATTGTTTTAATATGCTTAAGTCATAACTCCTTGTTTATTTAAAAGATTAAGTCCATAATTCTACACTCGTATACCGCAGCATAAAATTAATACCGAGTGATGCTATGATTTATTCAGTATTTACAGAGCTAATAAATACTCTTAACTCTGTCAATTGTTTCTTACTTGACTTGACAATGACGCACAATTCTTATTGAACAGCTCTACGGAACATCATGTACCAACATCCCCTTCTGACTCAGCAATAACAGAAATAAGCATGAGTGCATGGAAAATGGCCGAGATGCAGAAAACACAGTGATTTCTTGAATGTGTGTGTATATGTATATATATATATTTAAGGCTGGGCCTTTAGTTGTGGGAAGGGCTGGGGTCCCCTTTATAAGAGCTTTCAATCCTCTCCCATTTTACCACTGTTAGTCTGGCGAGTTGAGTGTGACGAATTCCAGTTACTCACAAGTCGCCATTTTGCTGTCTCTTACCTGTTTCCTTGTGGTCCTGTTTCCTGGCTCCTGTTCCGTCTAAAGTCTACTTACCTGACCGCTCACCAAACGTTACAGACCCGATGCCTCCTCCAGCTTGCTCGGAGACTTGTCTCGGTACTGCTCATTTAAACCGTAAGTTAGACCCATACTGTCGCGCCTCGGTCGCACTCGTTCAGTGTCATCACGGTTTGGGTCTATTGCAAGTCTTACAATTGCGTATAGTTTCGGATGTGTTCGGCACTTTTCACATTAAACGCATGTACAAATTAGTTTGTTTTGTGTGGTAGGGGCTTTTGATTCTTTCAACTGCACGAACAGGGGCCCTCATTCGGCTCCTTTTGCAAAGGCTTACAGATGTTTAATCATTTAACCATTCGTATGATTTCATACGAACTGTCTAGTGATTTGTATTGGTGACATACAAACAACTGCCTGTTTTAGCTATTTCCAGTGTTAGACGAATTTAGATGAATTGTATGTACAGTCAGGTCCATAAATATTGGGACATCGACACAATTCTAATCTTTTTGGCTGTATACGCCAACACAATGGGTTTGAAATGAAACAAACAAGATGTGCTTTAACTGCAGACTTTCAGCTTTAATTTAAGGGTATTTACATCTATGTATATCTGTAACTTTTGAGTTCTGGTGCCCCCTTCTGGTTACGGAGATATTACAGTTTAAATTACAATTTGCACATGGTTATTCCTATTCGATTTGTAGAGTTGTTAATTTCTGGTTTATCAAACTTACTATTTGGATAACATATTATGTCCTTTTGATGTTCTACCCGCAGGTGCATTTCAGAACTCTTAGTCAGAGGAATTGTTCCTGTTTTGGCAACTCAACTAAGTTGTCATATTAGGTTGGTAAATTGGTTTAAATATTTGGCTTATTTAGATAATCTCTCCTGGTTTTTACGTTAATATCTCTAATTTAGTTAGGTGTCAATATCATTCACAAGGTGTTCTTTCATTATTGGCAGTATTTGTCAAATTTCTCTCCTCGTATCTAGGATTTTGGTAGGTTACTCTATATTACTTGGGTCCACAATCTGGCCCACACATATATTTCTATATACTCAGATACTTTATTACATTTTCATCTTTAGGTTGAAGTACATATCTACTCCCACCCTCCTTACCCTATTTCTACTGAGAATCATAATTTCTGATTCTAACTATCTTAGGTACGACATTTACAATTCCCAATATCTTAGCCCCTTTTTTTTAGCAGAGAGTACTGGCTGTTAGGGATTTAGGTTGTCCAAATAGTTTATGTTTCTGGCCTTTATGCCATAGGCTAGTGGTCCTGCAAGGCCAACACGAGAGTAAAAAAAATATTCCAGCCTTAAAATTTATTGTGCCACATAGTGTTTGTGTTTTTTTATCTCAATGTGCTTTGGGAGCTGTAATATTGTTTCTTACCTGCAGTCCATCACTCCATATGATCTATGGGCATTACAGCGCTGTAATACCCACTCTCCAGGCTGACACACACAAGCTCACTACAGACAAGCTCACTGATACACACAAGCTCACTACAGACAAGCTTGCTGACACACACAAGCTCACTCAAGTCAAGATCACTGATACACACAGGCTCATAAAGACAAGCTCAATGACACACATACAAGCACGCTACAGACATGCTCACTGACACAAATACAGACAAGCTCATCTGACACACACAAGCTCACTACATACAAGCTCACTGACCCAAATATGCTCACTATAGATGATCTCTCTGACAGACACAAGCTCACTACCAGACAAGTTCACTGACACACACAAACTCACTACAGACAAGCTCACTGGCACACACACAATCTCACTACAAATTAACTTAGCAATGAAGTTGATGGTCAACCAGACCATGTTCCTGGCTCCTGTAATCATACCTATGGACTTACCTTCTTTGCTACTTCTTATTGCTTCTTTGCTTCTTCTTATTGAAAAGCAACCCGATCTACATTATAATCCTTTTGTTACCAACCTGCTCCATTCCAACCTGAACTACGCTACTAACCTGCTTTATTCTTACCAACCTGCTTTATACCTCCCTGATCTACACAACAAACCGACTCTATATCAACCTGCCTAACACCAACCTGGACTTCACTACTATCTAATATTGCAAGGTGTTATTTACCTGTTTTATCAGTGCTCCTTCCAACAGGGGGCTGATTCACGAAACTGCTATTTTACCTGTAATTTTGAAACCTTACTGTTCTGTTTTTTTTTACTTGTTGTTCTATATACCCTATACTTTCAGCTATAGGTGTTTGCTACTAACTAATTATATCCTGTTTATAATCCTCTCTGGGGCATATTGCCTAAACCTCTATTATTTTACTGTCTACCAATTTACCTATAATTTTGTTTATAGATTCTATCTCTCTATCGTTGCCTATAATTTCGTTTATAGGTTCAACTTCTTTCCATTATCTATAATTTCGTTTATAGGCTCTTCTATTTATCCTTCTCCCTACATTCTCATTTATAGGATTTCCTGCTACTTTATGTCAAAACTCCCCAATAAAGAACCCAACTTTAACTCTGGTCAGTGTCTCTTATCTGACCTGATCAAGACCATGACAGCTTCCTCCAACCACATTCCAGCTAATATAATCAAAACTTTGGAACGCTGGAAATCATCTGCTTACACTCTTTACATACCAAACCCAGTTAAAGAGATATGGCAGGCATTTTGTGATTTGTCCAAATAATTGATGTTTGTAGTATAAATACATTTTTTTATGGTACACTTATTTTTGCCCTCTTTATTACAGGCCTACTGCATTGTCGGTTCCGACACACCACAACCGACCATTGTTAGTAACTATGTTTATTGTATACGAATTGTAGATTATGCTAGCTTTAGTGTACCTATAACCTAATTTTATTAATAACAGGAGGCGAGTATTTGCTTAAGTCTCTCTTTACTAGAACTCCACAGCATCACAGAAAAAACAACCAATCAGAAAAAAGTTAGGTACTATAAAACTCCCCTCCCCATACATCATTTCCTCTTTCAAGCTGTGACAAAACAGAACAAAGGCAGAAAATATAATGGGGAAGAAAAAAAGTCCTAGATACAACAAATACAACAATGTCCACCATCCGAGAAGAATTGCCAAACCAGATAGCGTTGATGGACTGCACACTGAAATGAGAGAAAAAACAGAATCGAACAGGTTGGTTAGCCAATGTAGCAACAAAAAATACCCTAATATGTAGATATCCCAACCCTACTTATTAAAAATAGACATAAGAACAAATGGCAGGTAGCAGAGACAACAAGCAGCGTTGCATACGTACCTGATGAACCCAAACTATTAAAATTAAACAAGGGAGGGATAAGAATGGGAGGGAAATACTCGCCTCCTGTCATTAATAAAATTAAGATTATAGGTACACTAAAGCTAGCATAATCTACAATTTTATAACATGAAAGGAGGCTTTGTATTTGCTGTTTTAACGCTCAGCCAACAAATCCAACGATGTTTGTTTCGCTGGTACCTGTTTGTTTCGCTGGTACCTATTCCGGGAGATGACTAGAGTAATCCCCAATGGACCTTCCACCTGCGAGAATTAACAGTAGACGGATCAATAAAGATGCCAACTGTCGATGTACCCCGCAACTGTGGTAGAACAAGGTATTCCCAAGGGACGTCCAATCAGAGTCCCAACACTGAGCTTGTTTTAGCGAAACGGTGATCGAATACTCTGGGGACTTTGAATCCTGGATATACCCCAAAGAGGGAAACAAAACTAGAGGTTGAGATTTCCATCCAAATATATCCTCGTCGAGGAGTGATAAGTGGTTCTGATCCAAGGGTAATAGGGTCCTGCATGGATGAAGAAGAGTCCTCACGTGCTGTATTCGCGTGGTGGTACACAAAGGCTTTGAAAGCGGTTCAAAGTGTCGGCCCTGGTGAGCGGTTCTGGAGCAGGACATCCAGCCGTGAGACTGGCGACTGATTAGGGAGAGAGTGAATAATCTGATTAATCGTCTGTACGATCTTGTTCCATGCCCGACCTGTCAAAATTTGCGGAGGAACTCATGGTCTGCACGCCACATTCAAAATAGGGTATAATATAGCGAGGCCTTTAGGTCCCGGTATGCCTGACTGTCCGGGCACGTATCTCCAAGAGTAGGCCCTAGGCCAAGGGACCCAGGAATGTGAATTCAAGAATACCTCCCTTCTTAGCCTGGAGTCCCGCAAACTCATAGCGTTCTCCAATACGCCGGTAAGACGTAAAGTCCCTTCACTAATGACAGGTGACTCCAGAGAACAGACATAGCAAAAAAACAAGGGCCTAGGTTCAACCTTCCGAAGATAGGGCTGTCTAGTTTGAGAGCGTCTGCAGTCATATCCAAGCCTGCTACAGATCCTGAGCAGTACTCCAGCGGTAAGTTGCGTCTCGACTTTGTGACGTCTGTGTAGGACTTGGGCTCTATGGGGGAACCCTGTGAGTCGCCAAGTATGTGTCTTCTTGACAGTAGTTGAATTGGTGGTTTAGCAGAAACACAAAACCGAGATGGTTCCTGTGAGGAATAAGTGTACACAAGGAGGGCCCCCCATATCCGAATCATGTTCCCCAGATATGGTAGACCTGTCCTCTATCCCACGATTGTTAACGACCAGGGAACCCAAAACCGACTGGTGACTCCGGTCTTTCCATGCGAACCATGCGTACGGTGTACCTGCAGACCGGTTTGTTGGCTTTCCCCAGTCTTGTTACCCGGGTAAGGCAGTGCACGTTTGTTCTATGAAGGCCTCAACATCTCATGTCCCTTGATCTGGGAAAAGACCGTTTGGGTAGTTTGTTCGCAATGGCCTGTATAACCTAAGCAGAGTGCGATTGCTTGTCAGATATAGAGCAGATTATGCCAAAACCTGTCTCTTCTAATAACTGAAGCTCCTCCGTACAAACTCCAAAGGTAAGTCAAATAGGAATGGTATAGGGTCACCACTAAAGTGGGAGCTGTACCCAAGATAGTTAGTTCAAACAGCCCTTACATTGCCCCACAAGGCCTCAGGGGAACATGTAAATAAGGTGGGGGATCTCCCCCAGTAATACCTCAGTGAGTCTCTACCGTGCGGGCTACAGCGATACGAATCCAGTACATCCATTATAGGGGATGAAATAGAGGAATCCAGTCTAAACATGTATATCGTGTACGATCAGGTAGCCCTCTATAACGAAACCAGTAGCACGGTCGTTAGATCAAATGGAGAGGTTCTCTCCCCTTACCCTGTCGTTACGAAGCATTGTCTCCCATGCATACTATAACCCCTGTTGCAAGAGTTGAAGCATCAGAGGTAAACCCGGTATGTGGTATGTATCTCCATATTCACTTGAATGTAGGAGGGACGCCCCTCTATGAAGTCATCGGTCTCCTGTTCTGGCACAAGCCTGTGTGATGAGCAAGGGGGAGGCACAGTAGTGCGTTGAGTGTATGAGAGAGACACACTCTCTAATAAAGTAATCGAACTCTGTGTCAGCATCAGGCTGATAGCATGAGCGGGCCGTACCCGTTAATAACAAAGGTAGCGTCTACATCCGCGTCCGGCTCCTACTATGAGAGTGGGCCAGACTCAGAACATGTCCTCTGCATCCCTATCAGCATTGGACTGAGGTTGAGGGAGGGTCGCGCCCTCCAATAACGAATCAGTGTCCGGTTCAATATATGAGAGGGGTTCGCTCTCTACTCGTGTAAATAATATCAGGCTCGGGCAGAGGCGATGGAGGGCCGCACCCTCTTTCAATCCAAACTAGAGTCCATATCATGCTCAGGCTGACTGAAAGCGGGGGTTCACCCCTTAATAATATCAGTTTAGGACTGAGGTCCTGAGGGAAGTCCCTCCCTAACCACGAGATCTCTCTCTGAACCACTCACCTGAGAGGAGGATTCAAACTGGGAACAAACCAAACCGATGGTAGTCGGGGAGTCTTCAAACACGGGCAGTGCCCATCTTTTAATAACAGAAAAGGTGGTAGAGAAAGGAAACTCTGGAAAAACTGGTGGAATCTACCAACTGACCGCCCGGATCCTGCGCACCTGTGCGGGATCCAGGATGACCGTCGGTAGCCTGAGGAAAGCTGGAGAAGTTCTCTGCGATCCACAAGAGCCCGGGAGGTTGGAAAAGGTCAAGTCAGGCCTCTCGACGTCCCTGGCGGAAGGAAACGGAAGATATGAAAGAAAGAAAAGCGACAGAGCTAAAGTAACATTCAGATAGAGTTAAAATACGTACCTCAGAGGCACGGAAATATAATGGACAGGAAAGGCAAAATATAGGGAAAAACCGGTAGGAATAGCCAAGAACTAGCGTGACCTAGATAAAACCTAGATATAAGGACATAGGACTAGCAGTATGGGATTAGGAATAAAATGGCAATGAAATCCTGTCTTCTCATCTGGGTGTCTGAGCACTGGATACTGTATGTGTTACCTTGCGAACCTCACCCAGGAGATACGCCTCTGTCTGGCAGGTGAAACCGCGGCTGTCCGCTCTGGGCGTTTCACAGGGTCTTTCCCTTCAGACACAAGGTTCAGGGCCTTCACCCTTCCCATAACACTAGATGTATGTGTCTGGTCTCTTTCTGGCGAGTTAGAACCTGACTCTACTTGAGCGCGTAGTCCCCGTTGTGCCCCTATATGGGAGGCTCGCGATAGCGATCTTTCAACAGAGGAGGTCATGGCCGCATCAATCATGCCTGTAGGCTTCCCTGGGTCGGTATGGCAGCAGTGCTGACTTGGACACACACCCATCTTAGAGTCTGTAGTGGGTATGGGATACTCCCCAGTAGTATACCCCTGGACTGTGGCCAAAGGGGCTTGGGCACAGACAAGCGTTGGCCTTTCAAATGTGCACAGTCAGAGCAGGCCAATCAAAGGGGCACAGACAGAGCAGGCCAGTCACGGTTGGTGTATTAAGTCAGTAGTAAGGGATCCCTGTGTCTGGCCAGAGTCCCATAAATATCTGTAAATCCCCCGGACATCATGTGACACAAGACCCCAACTCTTTTAGGCAGCGTAAACTGCGTGACTAAACCTTAACAGGAACTGGCAGTCCCTTAATACCTAGCAGGCAAAATTAGCATTCCAGCTGTAAAGGGTATAAGCTGTCTTGTTCCGTGATGATAGCGTCCCTTTAAATCTAGAGACACCGAGTGGATTATACTTTAAACAGTGGGATGACTAAGCACCTGTAACATAATCATGTATAGAGATGTATGTATTATAAAAGAATTATAGGAATTGTACATGTAAATCCAGTAACACCACACAGCCAGTGTTGGAGTGTACATGGCAAGTAATACCAAACACCTATCACTTCAACACATGTATCCAGTAAAGCCAAACTAAAGGTACTGCAGTGTGCATTTCTCCCTATAGGAGCATAGGCAAAAACAATAATATAGACCCTTGAGGTGCACCTGTATTTATGCGTGTGGTCAGGGAATTTATTAGCCATTAATACTTCTCGCAGGTCCCAGTTGCCTTGATTTCATCTAGAGAAAGCAGGACCAGACTGGCCCACCAGGAACCCGCCACCTGTGGCTACCAGTTCATTTAAGCGACAAAAAAAAAAACCTATTCATTTATTTTTCCCTTGGATTGTCCACAGTCTGAGAAAATAGTGGAGGTATTTGGGGCCAGTGCAGGCAATGTCAAAGCTTAGCAAGATGCATTCCCGCAGCCAGGTGGAGTGAGGGAGCACTGTATGTCCTCTGCTGTGACTGTCTGTACTGTCTGTCTCGTATTCTCCATCTCATTTTCTGAACTTCCCAGCACAGGTACAGACTGAGTATGCTCTTCTCACGAGACCCCCTTGGTAGTATTGGAGCAGGGGAATGGTAACCCACTGCAATGCTCTAAATGGCTGGGGCTCGCAAGAGGAATACTCTTGGTCGAGAGATGTTGTGAGGTCATCAGGTAATGGGGGCAAGTCCTTGGTGTAAGGTCATTTGCTCCTCATCCAAATCGGTTTCATTCTGGTGACAGATTGATGGTCTTGTCCGAGCATTTTTTTAAATAATAGTAATAAACATGTCTAGCGTGCCATTAATTTTAACACCATAATATCTTCTGTATATGAGTATGCTAGTATACTAAAGGGTCTATTCACTAAAACATGAACTGAGGTGAATTGGTAAGGAGAAGCAATAACTAAGCTATGGTAGCTGCCTGAAAAAAAGAGTTAAATTGGAGAATTTTTCTATTTGTTTTTTATTGGCCTAGAATTTCCAGTTGCCATGCAAATTCCTCAGAATTCACTTTTTATGGGGTTTTTCCCTAAAGTGTCAGGAGTTCAAACTGAGTTTCAAATTTAAGCCCAAAACAGCAAAACTGTACATATTCTAGTTGGCTCTTCTTATAGTTTGGCTACTTGGCCTTAAATTTGAAATTCAATATCATCGACAATGATGTACATTGCTTTGTTGGTAGGTGGGACTTAGACATCGTTGTTGGCCCTTTTGCACTGCCATTTCTCTATTGATCGAGAGATTGGAAGTGGGAATAAAATCATAATATATTTTTAACTTAAGGACCCTTACTATACCAACTGAGCAAAGTTCTACATGCTATATAATATCAAAATATCTTACTAGTGTTCAAATTTTAACATGGTTTTGGTGTTAATGAGCCTTTAAGTCAACCATCTGAGAAATTGAGAATTATGTGATATTTGCATCTTAATGTTTCATGTGTGCCTTTTAAGCAGTACAAATATTGGATTCACTTTTTATGGTGACAAATTGCATGCTATTTACAGATCAAGGCACTTTCTGTGCCAATTTTATTACGTTTATTGTTTTAATATGCCTAAGTCATAACCCTTTTATTTATTGATCATTTGCAGTGGCATAAGTAGCATAAAAAAAAGATTAAATAAGTACACAATTCTACACTCATTTTATTTCTCAACATAAAATTCGTACAGAGGGATGTTGCCATTTATTCACTAAATCCAGATGATTATCCCCTCTATTCTATGACTCTTTTGTTATGTGTGGTACACCTCTTAGCGCTCTCATTTATTTCTCAATTACAGTGAGGCACAATGCTTGTTCAACAGTTCTACTGTAAATGGAACATTATGTACCAATATCTCCGTGCAAGGCACACACTGAAAATTAATGGGGTACAGTCATTTCTTGTATTCATATGGCTGAAAAAGTAATGTAACTTTATAAGTATGCTCTGAGGAAAGTGTATTTGTTTATGGCACAGCCTGCATTTATGAAAACATGTATACTATCTATTTTCCGCCTTTAAACACAGCTATTCCAGTGTCCGCTTCCCTCCGGGCCAACGAAACTACCAACAGGTCTACCTCGGAGGCTTGCCGCCTTAGTGTTCTCTTTGATTCCAATCTCTCCTTCACCCCTCACATCCATTCAATGCCAAATCATGTTGCTTCTCTCTCAAAAACATAGCCCACGACCTTAGCCCCTACCTAACACCAGATATGGCTAAGGTGCTCATCCATGTCACCATCGTCTCCTGCGTTGACGACTGCAATTCACGTCTCACTTGTCTTACATGCTCTCCGCTTGCCCCACCACACTCTATGATGAATGATGTGGCAAGGCTCCTCTTCCTGTCCTCCCGTACCTCCCATGTCTCCCCTCACTGTCAGTCATTAAATTGGCTTCCCAAAGGGCTCAAGTTAAAATTCTGATGCTGACATACAAATCTGTTTCATAACACTGCTGCTGTCTAACCCTCTGCAATGACCTATGTCTATCCTTTTTTTATACTCGCATGTCTGTCTCAATCCTTAACGACTTTTCTAGGACTACACCACTCCCCTTGGAACTCCTATCCCTGCTTCATTAGACTCCGATCCAGTCTCCTTTACTAAAAAAACAAAACAAAAGAAAATCACTGAAAACCTAATTGTTTCAAGAAGTCATATCAATTAAACTCTTAACATCTTTCTCTCCTCACAGTTCATTAAACCTTCTTTCCTATGACTGCGTCAATCTAATAAACTAAGCCTTCATTGTAAACGCTTCTACCAACTTACTTTTCCATTAGATGTAATTTCCGTAAAGATCATTCAGCAGCTTTTGTTCCTGTCTAACATGTCTTGTTGGATCTACTCGTTTTGTTAGTCCACCTATTGTACAGTGCTGCTGAATTTGTTAACGCCTTATAAATAATAACTATAATATCCCTCCAATCTTACCTGTGCATTATTCATACCTTAGGCCTGCTTGTGTGGTCAAGGGTCTACATTGTCCGTTAATAATTCTTTCTTGGTCCCAACTGCCTTGATTTCATTCTTGAGAAAGGTTACAGGAGATTTGGAAAGGCCTGTACAGTCTACTTATACACACTGTTAATATAAACCACCAACGTCTGTACATGACTCATGCTTAATGACTCTAAATATTAGAGAGGCTGTAAGAATAATCTAAAAATCAGTTTTACATTTCCCATGATGACTTTAACCATCTCCGCTCTACGGTTATCTGCCTTTTGCCATAACACATTGTGCTGCCATATCCCTACGTTTCAATGTCTCTTTGTATTAGTGCTACATTCACATTGGTTCCATATCAGCATTAGGGACCAAGTTTTTTTTTTTTGCACTCAAAACCATTTAGAAGTTCACCAACCACATCCCTCTAACAACCATTGCTTAGTTTGTTTTGCCTTTTCAGATCCAATTTACTCCCTTTTAGTCAAACAAAGAATCCACCATTGCTGAACACCACTACCTCCATACTGGCCAGACAGATCTATAGGAGTCCTCTTCTGTCACTCTCTCATATTGTAGTCTTCTCCTTCTCACTATCTATCTATCCATCTATCTATCTATCTGTCTATCTATCTATCTTTCTATCCATCATCCAACTGATTGCACTCATCATCATCATCATCAAGCTGGTGCCTTGACAGTAAACTACCATAAACCACTGGAGTTAATATGCAGAGAATGTATAAATGTTTAGACTTTAGCTAACTTTGTACCTTGAAGAAAATTCTAACAAAAAATGCATCATATTGGAGTTATATTTACATAGCTTTACTTTCTACTTTGCATTTTGCTTGGTTCTTTCTCAGTCTTCCTTGTCAATTGATGAAACCATGGAACATACATAATAGTCTACCTTATAATCCAAGTAAGGACACACTGTTAAAAGGGACACTCCAGGTACCATAACATTGTCTCAATGAAGTTGATATGGTGCCTGGATGTCCAAGGCAGTCTTGTCTTAACGGATTAAACTGTTTAAAAATGGTTTAACTCCAAAGTAGTCCTGGTTGCACAAGTTCTCCTGATCTGACTGAATAAGAAAGCCTTATCACTAGGTGACAGCGGTGGGCTAAATACATCAGTTGACACTTTAAGTCTGTCACTGGGCTCCCATTGAGAAAAATACATTAGACTCTGTAATCCTATCAGCTGCTCCCAGTGAAAGACTTCCTCATCGAAGCCGGGCCAGAGAAGAAGACAGAAGGGCCAGGAAGGTCATTATAGTCAAGTTTAACTCCAAGCACCATAACAATGCACAGATTGTTCATTTCACTTAAAGTTTGTTTCCATTTGTTTCCTATATGTGAAATTTGCCAGGTTTCATAGTATTGTCACGCATTGATACTTCTCCTTTTTCTTTCTTTTCCATAAAAAAACAGATGTTCTGATTACTTGGACGTGGACAATAGGGCCTTTCATCTGTTGTGATGTTTCTTCCTCTTTCACTAATCTCTGCTGGCCTTAATGTATGCCAAATTGATTCCAATTGTAATTGTTTGTTATTTACATACATCGTAAGAACAAAAAAATTACACACAGACATTTTCATAATTTGCCTAATATATTTTGTTTAGCCTACAAGAGTTTATCCTGGATATGTGGTGCAAGACGACAGCACCAAACAGGTCTTTTGATATCCAGTTATAGATTTTGTAGGTGTGTTTGTGTATTGGCTGACAGATTTTCAGATTTCCATGTTGTGCTCTGAAATATATTCTCAATAGCATTGTCTGGGAGCTGGTATGACATCGTATACAGTTCCCTTTACTTTTGAAATAGTTCAGTTTATGTAAGAAGAGACTTCGAGTATTGAATTAGAGTTAGAGTATTGTTTACATTCATATTTAATGTGCTGCATTAGTATAAATAGATTTAAGAAAATATGCATGTTATCCTTTGATTTGTAAACTCCTCAATTTTTCTGAATAACCTATTTCAAAGGGTGTTTCATGAAAATGTCTTTTCCGTTTTCATTTTAGTTTATGTTCTTTTTCCTGTAACCATTCGTTGTGCAAAATGGTACAAACATCTGTAACAAGCATAACGTAATTTCAGTTCCTGCTGTGTGACTGTGATCCTGCAAGATCAGGTAAGGGTGTCCTTCCAAATACAGGAATCAGGATGAAATATCTAGTGAAAGGTTTTTATGGGAACTTACCTGGCCGATGCACAACTGAGTGATTTGTAACTACTGTGGGATAAATTTCACTTCTTCATACTGGTGCATCTAGGACACCTACAGTTTGCAATTGTTGGGCGTTCTGCTAATATGACCATCAATTCCCATTGATGTGACACTGACCAAAGAAAGTCAACACCTCTTTCATATGTTATTTTCCCTCCTTGTTTCACTTTTAACAGTATTGTTTTATATCTTTTTTTTCATGAGGTACCCTCCTGGAGCCATAGTCAACCACCATTAGCCATAGAGTTTCTCTTAAACATATTATATGCACTGGTTATGGTGTTTGTTTCTTTGTTTTAATATCAAAATGTATAGCTCAGAAATTGCGGATTGCTATTTCACTCTACGCAGTAAATGTGGTAAAATGTAGATTATAAAAATATATGGTACCTGCTAACAATAGAGAATCCACTAATCCATAGGGTCCATTTGTCTTGCTATATTTTAAATAATGTATTCTATCTACACTACTTACACCTGTTCCTCTCTAGATATAAATGCCCTTTTTTAAATCTCACTACAGTACAAGTGAAGTGTTTCAGAAACATTCATATGGTGGGTTTGCTAAGAGTTTTCTATTTGTGTTTTTAGAACATAAGGCAGTGCATTGGAAACCTGGCAAGAATGGCCAAGTATCTACAGTAGAGTTTCGATGCTTCATTTCCATGTCCAGTCATTCCCTGTATCAAACGTTGCTAATCCTAACACTCAAGGGACTTCCATCCTTCTCCGTCTTCTCTTTGAGTGACTCTTCCAGTTTCAGTTTTTCTTGATCCCCATATCGAACAGTTTCATGAAAGCAGCATGGTGGTGACACCTTGAGAACCTGGTCAAAGAGGCTGAAATCAGCCACATACTTCCCACTAGAAGACAGAGAAAGTACTGGGCTGAACTCATAACCCCAAAGTATCTCTTCTGGGAGATATGAAGTGCGCACCTGACAGGTGGCACTTGTGGATTCCACTGTTCCGCTGAGAATGACTACCAGCTCAAAGTCCCCTTCTCCAGAACGAATTGCTACATCTTTCAGTGGGCTAGCATCATCGATCACATGATAGTAAGTGAGTGGTAGTATTAGAAAAGGGCTATCAGAGGATGTGTCAACATTAAAGTTTACATTGATTTGATTCAGATGTACATTCTCACCTTCCTTAGTTAAGTGTGTCTTGAGGAGCTTTCCCGATACTTGACAACCAATCATTAGACTTTTCCTCATGTTTGCCACCCGAATCATGAGACATAACTTGCCATCATGCTGAGCTACCACAGCACTCTGACTGAATTTAATGGTCATCCCTCTTTTCTTGGGACGAGCAATTTTTGCCAGAAATGTTCCAGTGATGAATATTTCCATAATGGTGGTGAGGACCAGCTGAGTAATAAGCAGAATTATTGCAAGAGGACATTCTTCGCTAATGTAGCGAAAACCATAACCTATGGTGGTTTGAGACTCTAGAGAGAAAAGAAATGCACCGGTTAAAGTGTGGACTTGCATGACACATGGTGTGTGATTTGCCGGAGCATTGAATTCCAGGAGATCTCCATGTATTAGAGCCACCAAGTACCAAATTACACCAAAAACAAACCAGGTTCCTGCAAATGTTGCCGAAAATAGGAGCAACTTATAACGCCACTGCATGTCAATAAAAGTTGTCCACAGGTCTTTGAGGTAGAGAAAGCTCTTATCGGCGATATGATCTATACGCACATTGCTCCGACCATCTTTAGTCATCACACGCCTCCTTCTTAGACTTGTTCCAATTAGGGGTCGGATGTCCGTCTGCGTCGTCTGGCTATAATAGACCTTCACTGGCGTAGTCATCTGTCATCAAAAATATCAGAAATTAGTCACATGTAATAGTTTTTGTAAACAATCTTTTTTTATGGTATAAAAATATATATTGAATTTTTATAACTTCAATTTGTTTCCAGAAATCTCTGCTGACAAGATACAAGTAAAACTACAAATAAAACTTGAGAGAGATATAATAAACAAAAAACTATTCATAGCTTCAGAACCTTCCTACCAGCTGAAAAGCTAAATGAACAAATGTAAGCCTTTTTTTGTACTGCCTTAATACAACATTATATAATGGCAAGTTAAAATTTTCACTAAACAAACCAGTTCTACATCACCTACCTCTTCCCTAATTGCTCCACTGAGCTCAATTTTCAAGCGACTGTGTGCATCCCTGACAGCTCCAAATCTGGCTTGCTCTACCTCTACTTGTACATAGAATATTTTATCATTCTAGGGTCCGGGCTCAGACAGGGGCTAAGCACCTGGATCTTAGCTGGTCCTGTGTCTCCTCTTTACATTGAGGGAACACATGGTCTGCACCTCTGTTGGATGCAGATCACTTTCAGTGCTCCCTAGTGGTCCCTGTAACCCAGGGCTCAGAAATCTGCAGCCAGTGCTCTGAGTCATTGACAGTGCACCTGGTTTAAGGACATAGGCGTGCGCAGCCTATTGCATTAGGGTGTGCACCCTAAAGCACAAACACAAGCCGCGTGTATATTTATGTGTGTGTGTGTATATATATACATACATATATATATATATATTTACACACACACACACACACACATACATACACTGCTGTGTGTGTGTGTATGCTGTGTGAGGGTGCTGTGTATGAGGGTGCTGTTAGTGTGATGTGTGTGTGTGAGGGTGCTGGTAGTGTGCTATGTGGGTGAGGGTGTTTGTGTGTGTGTGTGCTTGTGAGGGTGCTGTTAGTGTACTGTATGTGAGGCTGCTGTTTGTGTGTGAGGGTGTTGTTTGTGTGATGTGTGTGAGGGTACTGGTAGTGTGCTGTGTGTGTGTTTGTTAGGGTCCTGTTAGTGTGCTGTGTGAGGGTGCTGTGTGTGTGCTGTGTGTGTGTGTCGTGTGCTGTGTGAGGGTACTGTGTGTGTGTGTGAGGGTGCTGTTTGTGTGCTGTGGGTGGGTGTCGTGTGTTTGTGAGGGTACTGTTAGTGTGCTGTGTGTGAGGGTGCTGTGTGTTTGTAAGGGTGGTGTGTGTGTGTGTTAGTGAGGGTGCTGTTAGTGTGCTGTGTGTGTGTGTGGGTGCTGTGTGTGTGAGGGTGGGGTTTGTGTGTGGGTGCTGTGTGTGTGTGTGTGTGTGTGTGAGGGTGCTGTGTGTGTGGGTGCTGTGTGTGTGTGGGTGCTGCGTGTGTGGGTGCTGTGTGTGTGTGCAACGCTCAGATCTCGCGAGAGGAATCCGACGGAGCTGCTGGTTGGAGCTCCCAGGGTCTTCTCCTGCCTCCCTGCCTGCATGTGGATCGGTGAGGGAGATCTTTGATTTCCCCACCGGCCCTTGGAGGCTTAGAGAAGAGCCGGTGCTCGGATAGCGCCGGCTCTGCATGAGCCGACAGGGGAGAACCTGAGATCTCCCCTGCCGGTCTCAATCCATAGGCATGCCGCGGGGATTAGGGTGTGCCCAGGCACACCACGTGCGCACGCCTATGTTTAAGGATCATGCCCAATAGATATGTAGGTGGGAGACAAAATTAAAAATGTTTTATAAATAAGAAAAGTTGTGTAGAGAGGTCTCCCCACACATCTAACATCCTTACACACGCAACGTAATCAGCCATTCCCACACACAAAATTCAGCTACCACACACACAATGCACAGCCTCTATTCCATGCTGTCAGTCACAAAACACAGCTGCACTAAGCCTCCCCACACAGCACTCAGTCTGCCTCCTTACCCAGCTCTCATCCACCACATACAGAGCACTAAACAGACATATTCCACAAAGAACCCTGGGCACTAGTAGGGGCCCCAAACAAATACCTTTCCTAGGATCCTAAGCACAGCCTGTTTCTAGCTCAATTGTTCCAAGAATATTTCCAGCATCACCCTCATACATGTGAGGCCACTGACGTACATACCACGACCCGGGTATGTATGACAGTTTGCCAGCCTCTTCTCCTGGGGGGCCCAGGAGCCGGCCACCTCAGGGCCCCCACGAGGCTGGCCCTGCTGACACCCGGGAGTCGGGCGGGCGCGCGAGGGAGCACTCTCCCCTGAGTGCTTCCTCTTCAGCTCCCTTGCGCACTGCACTGATACCGGAACCGGATGATGACGTCATCTTCCGGCGCCGGCATCCCTACGCGCCACCCAGGAGCCCAGCAGCACCACTGGACCCCAGGGAATCCCCTCAGCTCTCCAAAAGGTAAGGAGGCTGGGGGGATTAAATTTAAAAAAAAAACATGTGTGTGTGTGTTAATATGTGTGTGTTAGTGTTAGTGTGTATGTGTTAGTGTGTATGTGTTAGTGTGTGTGTCTGCTAGTGAGTGTCGGTGAGTGTGTCTGTTATTGAGTGTGAGTCTGCTAGCGTGTGTCAGTGAGTGTTACTGTGTGTGTCTGTTACTGAGTGTGTTTGATGTCTGTTAGTGAGTGTGTGTTTGTCAGTGAGAGTGTATGTTTTGTGAGTATGTATGTATGTCTGTCGCTGAGTGTGTGTCTGTCAGTAAATGTGTGTGTCTGTTAGCTAGTGTGTATGCGTGTGTGTGGTTAAAACCCCTTTAGCACTTACCTTTCTCCAGTGCCAGGCTCTCTTGGCGCTGGGGATCTCTCCGCCCCAATCCGCCTCTCAGCTCTGTGTGCGCATTCAAACTGCCCTTAGAAAAACATTACTCAATGCTTTCCTATGGACGTCCAGCGTCTTCTCACTGATTTTCACAGAGAGAATCGTGGAAGCGCCTCTAGCGCCTGTCAGTGAGACAGCTACTAGAGGCGGGATTAAACTTCAGTGTAAACATAGCAGTTTCTGTGAAACTGCATGTGTTTTCAGCGGCAGGGTTAAAACTAGAGGGACCTGGCACCCAGACCATTTCATTGAGCTGAAGTGATCTGAGTGCCTATAGTGGTCCTTTACTTGTATGTGTATCTGCATGCACTAGTGTACATACCGCGGTCACAGGTGTCGCAGCCCTGCGACCAGGTGCCTGCCGCCATGTGTTGCGGCCCTGGCCTGCGAGGAGTGGGGGGGGGGGGCACTGTTCAATTTTTGCACCGGGGCCCTATGGAGCATGTGTACGCCACTGTGTGAGGCCTCCATTCTCACACCTTTGTCCAGACTAATAAATGTTTCACCTCTCATCTGCCCAGACTAATACCCCATCACATCACTTTACAACACATTCTGCTCCATATTTACTTCTGTCAAGCTCGCTGCCGTCTTCATCCTCACATCTTATCACCTCAATGTCTGCTCCATCCTCACATTTGTCCAGCTCACTTTCTACTCCACTCACATCTGGCCACACTAATACATGTTAGTCCTCACATTTGGATCAAACATTGTCAGACTTTAGTTTTGATTGTTGTAGTAGCATATACTGTCCACTATGTGGTGCTACAGTCTCACTCATATAAAAATGCAAAAAATGTTGGCATTTAAAACGAAAAATGGCCTATCATAAAATATGGTTGCAATTTGAAATATTAACAACAAACACAGCTGGGTATTTGGGGTCAAAGTAATTTCTTGTTTGCTGAGGACCAGGCCTGAATCCTCTCCTATTTAATGGCATTAATTAAATTAATAAAACCAGATGCACATGAACATGTATAGCACAATAAAGGATATATTTTGCTTTCTCAAGCATGCAAATACATCCTCAGGCTTGATGTTATTACACAACCTAAACGTACTATTTTTATCACTTTATAATATTTAGTAAATGAACACGGATTCGAATTTCAAGCCAGAAAACTATTAGGAACATCATGGCTTCCTCACCTATTACTATTTCACGTATCTTAGTATTAATTAAAGGCTGGAGCCAACCAGAGAAAACTCAGGTCAGAGTAATCCTTACTGACCTGCTCCTCCCTGTGCCGACAACAGACGTTCAATATGCACAGAATTGACAATAACCAGAATGGAATTCAAGTTCCCGACTGACTCATGCCGCCCTAATGGCTCTAGCAACAAAGGGCTAGATCCCTATACAGACAAATCACTGAAGTGGTCATGGTGCTTGAAGTATCCCTTTAAGATTAGTTACATAATGACATCTTCAATACTTCTTATCAGGACAATATTTGGTAGACACAAGAAACTAAAGTACAGTTAACAACAGCTTAAACTCAGTTGTATCAGCTACATGCATTTATGATCACTTTTTTATGATCAAGCACTATATGCACTCCAGCTCGCACCTAATAACCAGTACAGCTTTTCCACCCATTTTAAGTAGTCTTTATTTACCACTACCCATTGGGCAGCAGTGGT
>OW240924.1:28833426-28874723 GCA_933207985.1 Pelobates cultripes | reverse complement strand
TGAAAAAAACAAAATAATTTTATCAGGACAAAATTTGATATACAGAATATTGTGAAGACCCAAATTAAATCAAGCATTAGATATTGTGACTTACAGGAAAAAGGGGAACATGGGTTAATAAAGACTGGGTTAGCGTACAGAAGTTAACTGGCTAGTTAATACGCCTACCAAAAGAAGTAGGTTTTTTAAAGAATTTGTTAGGGGACGGAACCCCATTGAAAATAAATTTGGCAAGTTAATAAACTGATAAGAACATTGCAGACTTAGAATAAAAGTCTAAGAAGAAGAGAGTTTGATGTGTGAGTGAGTATTGTGAATCGACGCAAGTCAGAGGGGCTGGGATCGGACATATTTGTTTATTACATAAGATAGGTAGATGGCTGTGCAATAGTGGAAAACTTTTGACAGGATTATTAAGAAGGTGGTACTTGGAGACTTCCTTACTACTAGGTTTATAAATTTATTTCACACAGTTACGTTAGACACAGTGAAATAACAGTTATAATTCATTTTTAAATCTCTTGAGAGAAGTCAAAACATGACATTCCTTTGACATAAATAATAATAATAAAAAAATAATAATAATAAATATATATTTTTTTATTTAAAAAAAAATATTACAATTGATGTTTTAAGAAAATGACCTGCTGAGGGTCGAAACATCGATTGTGATACAGATGTAAACTTTTTTTCTGCCACATTAACCACGAGTCAATTTACAAGTCCTGCGGGCGCACTCTTTATCCTAATTGTTGGAAGAATATTAACAATCGGATATCAATGCTAACTCAGAGTTTTTAGTTGTTTTCAGTATATTAGGTTTAAATTTATTATTGGATAGGTTTTCTAAACAGCTCTACAAAGCGTAAGGTGAAAAGCTTAGATGAGATACAAAATTATAAATATTTATAAAAAGGTAATAAATAACATTTTATTTAAAAATAAAATAAATGGAGATAGAAAAGTGTCCTGGTACGGAATGCAGCATATTAAAAGACCAGGCAGCTAATCATAGGTATTGGTAGAGGATGCAGCATATTAAAAGCCCAGGCAGCTAATCATAGGTATTGGTAGAGGATGCAGCATATTAAAAGCCCAGGCAGCTAATCATAGGTATTGGTAGAGGATGCAGCATATTATAGGCCAGGCAGCTAACCATAGGTCTTGGTAGAGGATGCAGCATATTATAGCCCAGGCAGCTAATCATAGCTCTTGGTAGTGGATGCAGCATATTATTATAGCCCAGGCAGCTAACCATAGGTCTTGGTAGAGGATGCAGCATATTATAGTCCAGGCAGCTAATCATAGGTCTTGGTAGAGGATGCAGCATATTATAGCCCAGGCAGCTAATCATAGGTCTTGGTAGAGGATGCAGCATATTATAGCCCAGGCAGCTAATCATAGGTCTTGGTAGAGGATGCAGCATATTATAGCCCAGGCAGCTAATCATAGGTCTTGGTAGAGGATGCAGCGTATTATAGCCCAGGCAGCTAATCATAGGTCTTGGTAGAGGATGCAGCGTATTATAGCCCAGGCAGCTAATCATAGCTCTTGGTAGTGGATGCAGCATATTATAGCCCAGGCAGCTAACCATAGGTATTGGTAGAGGATGCAGCATATTATAGCCCAGGCAGCTAATCATAGGTATTGGTAGAGGATGCAGCATATTATAGACCAGGCAGCTAACCATAGGTCTTGGTAGAGGATGCAGCATATTATAGCCCAGGCAGCTAATCATAGCTCTTGGTAGTGGATGCAGCATATTATTATAGCCCAGGCAGCTAACCATAGGTCTTGGTAGAGGATGCAGCATATTATAGTCCAGGCAGCTAATCATAGGTCTTGGTAGAGGATGCAGCATATTATAGCCCAGGCAGCTAATCATAGGTCTTGGTAGAGGATGCAGCATATTATAGCCCAGGCAGCTAATCATAGGTCTTGGTAGAGGATGCAGCGTATTATAGCCCAGGCAGCTAATCATAGGTCTTGGTAGAGGATGCAGCATATTATAGCCCAGGCAGCTAATCATAGGTAGAAGATGCAGCATGTTAATGCACAAAGAGCTGTTAGAAGATGCAACGCATTGACTCAGAGTTACTCATTAAACCGTGAAGTGTCAGTAATTCACCAAGGAATTGCAACTTTTAGGCTAAAAGAGACAAATCTGAATATTCTCCAAATCAGCTATGCTTCCAGGTCAGGTATTTGGATATTATCGAACATTCAAAGTTCAGTGAATCCTGCCAGACTGAGTATCTCAGACCTTGTTATGGGCTGCAGTTTTGTTAGTGTTCACACTGTTAATTGTAGCATCCTGCAACCTCTGCCAAAAGACTAACACCAGATTCCTATTCACGGGCCATAGTAGGGGCCGCAGCATAACAACATACCACACTGTTAAACATGAGATTTGGACGGGGCAGCATGGTTTTAAATCCAGAATATAGAGAATAGATCTTGGAAGGGGCCGCAATATAAATTCCGTTTTCAATCTGTTCTGACTCTCTTGCGATGCAATGATGTTCAAAATTATCAAAATGCCGCTGAAGCCATACATGCCACTTTTTGCCCTCTCTCTCTCAATGGATGACCGGCTCCCTTTAAACAGAAAAAAACTACTAGTCTTTTATTTCTCAAATGTAACCTCTGTCAATCTTTCTTCATCCCTACCCTTCATGTCTTGAGCCCTTTCAACACTTCCAGTCAATCTCCGAATTGCATCATTCTCATCTTAAAAATATAGCTTAATTTATCCTAAGAGGAAGCAGTCAAAAACACCCTTTCGTGTTTGGATTATCTCTTCCCAATTAGAGCAATGCACTCTTTAAATTATCTTAGGTGTGTCCAGATTACTAACTCATAGTCCAAAAAGAATGCCACTGCCAGATTTATCTTCCTTAACTCAATTGTCTGTAAAGCTCTCTAGAACTGTGCCCAATCACATATAATCACATACAAAGCATGATGGCTCAGTTTGGTCTGCGACGAACTGCTGTCTGCCCTCTGCTAACACTTTGCACATTTATAGAATAGTTTAATAAACGCAAAGGCTAGCTTAGAGAAATATATGGAATACAAATACAAAAAACAAGTCCTATGCTATTTTATCTGTGTATTCACTTTTTGTATCACACAGCTGTTGTGTTACAATGCTGCCGCCCATCCCATGTGTTCCCTATTAACGGTTAATAAGTACATAAGTGTATATAAAAAAAATACCCCTTTCTGTCTCATTAGAGATGTCATGCCAGAGGCTCAAGGAAGCAATGTGAAAGGTCAGTGTAGGAACCCAACTGAGGGGGTCTGCCATGACGTTGGCTGGCGGGCAATCCTTCCAATGGCCATTGGAGAAACTAAATTACCTCCATTTGTTTAAATATACATAGGGATTTAGGAGAGAGCACAGGTAACTTGTTTTGTTTTTAGAGAAATATATTGGCTACTATTTTAATTCTTCATTTTACAGTACTCCAACCCCATTGTCACTCCCCGATACGTTTTAAGAACCCCATTCAATCTTCTTCTACAGGAGTACATGTAACACACATATGTACACCATATATGATATCCGTATAACGAGCAATCAACCTGCTCGGTGGTTTTTAGGATCTATCCAATTTTTGCAATTATTCCAGTTTCCTTTTAGAACATAGATTCCTCATAACCGCTTGTTCCAGTGTGCAAATAGGTGTATGTGTTCTTTCGCTGCTGTACAGCTTTTTTTGGAAGAGGTTGATGTAATATGGAGAATATTAACAAATAGCACTCAGATATGTAATAACTGGCTTTGTTATGGCATGTTATATACTAGCTAACAGTATATTTATTGATTAAAATTATATAAATAAATATATTTATAGATTAGCTATAGCCCAAGTCTTATTTAGTAGTGGTATATAATATGATGGACTGGGAGCTAGGTAGCATGCATATAATAAAATGAGATCCAATGGGCTTAGAAAGCATTTAACAAACAATTTCGCTGGGAAGGGTTTAATGGGTGCAAAATACACTGAGATTATCTGGGTTTAGATTTAACAAGTTTATAATACACTGAGATTATCTGGGTTTAGATTGAACAAGTTTATAATACACTGAGATTATCTGGGTTTAGATTGAACAAGTTTATAATACACTGAGATTATCTGGGTTTAGATTTAACAAGTTTATAATACACTGAGATTATCTGGGTTTAGATTTAACAAGTTTATAATACACTGAGATTATCTGGGTTTAGATTTAACAAGTTTATAATACACTGAGATTATCTGGGTTTAGATTGAACAAGTTTATAATACACTGAGATTATCTGGGTTTAGATTGAACATCTGTATTTTTTCTTCTGATATTAGCTGGGCCTGGAGTTATTTAACAGGTATTTCACACACTGAGATTTGCTGGGAGTTATTTAGCAGGTGTATAAAAAACAGATTATCTGGGCCAGGAGTGTGTAATAAACTGAAATTATCTGGGCTATGTAGGTAATAAACTGAGATTAGCTAGGATGAGTAGGTAATAAACTGAGATTAGCTAGGATGAGTAGGTAATAAACTGAGATTAGCTAGGATGAGTAGGTAATAAACTGAGATTAGCTAGGATGAGTAGGTAATAAACTGAGATTAGCTAGGCTGGAAGTTATTTAGCAGGTGTAGAATACATTGATATTAGCTGGTTTGTGAATGTATAATAAACTAATAGCTGGTCTGGTAGTGTATAATATACTGAAATGACCTGGTATGGCAATGTATAATAAACTGAGATTAGCTGGTCTGGCAGTGTATAATAAACCTAAATTAGCTGGTCTGGCAGTGTATAATATACAAAGATTAGTTTGTCTGGCAGTGTACAATATACAGAGATTAGCTGATCTGACAGTGTATGATAAACTAAGATTAGCTGACCTTGTAGTGTATAATATACTGAGATTAACTGATCTGGCAGTGTAAATTAAACCTAAATTAGCTGGTCTGGCAGTGTACAATATACAAAGATTAGCTGGTCTGGCAGTGTACAATATACAGAGGTTAGCTGGCCTGGCAGTGTATAATAAAGGGAGATGAGTTGTGTTGGGAGTTATTTAACAGGTGTTTTGCACAGCCTATGGTGGGATTGCCAGCAGTCAGACACAATATGTCTTTGCTCTTTGTGTCCCTTTGTGTGATTTTAATGCACATCATGTCGTTTACTTGACACAGGTTGTATGTTTGAAGTTAGAGTTAAAATGAGGTGGAAGTTGAAAGAGAAGTGAAATAAAATGAAAGGAGGGAGGTAGAGAGAGAATTAGCTCTCGATCCCTCCCGGTGCATACTAATGAGAGCCCTATTGTAAAAGCCTCTTTGTGCAGCTTTGCAGCTCCATTCAGATCCTCTCCTACGGAATGTACAATGGTGCCAGTGTCTGCTCCCCTAAAACAGTCACAAGCTTTCACTACCTTCCTCCTCCTTTTTGGTTTAACTGCACACTCCGCCATCATTTAGCCGTCAAACTCCCCAAGCATTAACATCTCGCTGCCCTTCTGATGGGATCCTAACCGGTCTGCTTTACGAGCCAAATGAAGGAGCTCGCCAAGGAATCAGAGAGCAGGTGCATTCTTGGCAGCCAGGTAGAAACACAAATCAGCGTTTAGTTACTGGAAGGTGCACGTGTGCCAAATGGAAGCACTAAATATTCTAAGATACAGTAACAACCCCCAAAATGACAGTATTCAGAGCCTTATACAATAACCCCTACAATAGGGCTCTAGTTTAGATTGATACAGAGAAGGAAAAAAAACTTCCAAAACCTATCGGATTTAAAACCATTAGAACCATGATCTATAGATGGCTATAGGAAGTGGGTAGGTTTGGGGGATACAAATACAAAAAGAGAAGTCCTTCGCTCACTCCTATCACTACTGGGCCGACAGCAATGACTACAGTACACATTAGCCCCAATATATAGTAAAAACCAAAGAAAAGAAAATGTTACCTGCGCTCTCTCCTTAATCCCTATGTATATTTAGACAAATGGAGGTCATTTAGTTGCTCCAATGGCCATTGGAGGGAATGCCCACCTGCCAAGGCAGACCTCCCTAAGCGGGTCCTAACACTGACCCTTCAGCCTGCTTCCTTGAGCTTCTGGCAAAGATATCTCTAATGAGACAGAGAGGGGTATATCATTAGAGATATCTTTGCCAGAAGCTCAAGGAAGCCGGATGAAGGGTCAGTGTTAGGTCTTGACGTTGGCAGGTGGGCATTCCCTCCAATGGCCATTGGAGCAACTAAATGACTTCCATTTGTCTAAATATACATTAGGGATTAAGGAGAGAGCGCAGGTAACTTTTTCTTTTCTTAGGTTTGGGGGATACATACCCTTCCCAGATAATTTTGCAAGGTGGGGAGGTGAACATAGATGGATACCTACTTCTTTAAGATGGTCTTGTAAAGACAAGACGAAAAAAAAAAAATATATATATATATATATATAATGACAAATGATAAAAAGTCTAATAATTATATTATTTCTAAAAATATACTTTTTTACACGTGAGTATATAAAAAAGTTGGGCTTTTACGTGTGAGCTTTTTGCACTATTTGTTTAGAATTTTACCAGTTTTAGATTCTCTGCAACTTACATGCGCTATCGGGGCACCGCGTGTTAATTAAATTAACCTCTGTAGTGCCATGTCAGTTTATTAGCACTTTATAAAGAATGCCAGTGTAAATCTGCTCTTGTAAGTCGTTTCCCAGTAGATGCTTGAGAATTCATGTGTGCATGAATTATCTGCTTTAAAAAAGGTGTTGGATAACTTACACATCGCCTTTAAAAACAAGATTCTCCCCCCCCTCTCCCACCACCCCCGATGTTTATTGCTTACAACTTCCTTGGATTCTCTGAAAGCTTGAGATTCATGGGAGCTGTAGTGAAGCAACATCTGTGAGATGCCCCTTTCAACACAATAACATTTCACCAAGGAAACGCAAAACAAATTCTGTGGAATAACATTTTTGTCAATTTCAGTATTTTTTTTTGTATCAACAAACACTTCTAAAGATTTTTTTTTTTTTTTTTTACACAAACTACATATTTATATATTACATATTTTTTGGTCAAAACCTTGAATCTATAATATAAAGTAACTAAAAACTCAACTCATACACGACAAATTTTTATTTAAGTTTTTTATATTACTCCACGTGGATGGGAATCCCATCATCAGATTACTGTGGGACAATTGACCCATGTAATAAATTACAGGATATAAACCATGGCAAACATAATACATCTATATTTTACAGTCCCCCCTCTCCCCGCAGAATAATTGGGTGCTTTTATTTACTATTAGTGAGATCACAATTAATGTGGGTCTGACATCTTTACAGTTCCTGATATGCGTAAAGTTGGTGACTATAATGGAAGCAATGAGAAGGAAAGGTAATGTATGGACTTCAGAAATCACACTGCCTGTCATGGTTTTCACCGGAACAGGGCTTAGTCCTGTCACTTTCATTGGCCGGCAGCCATTCTGTTCCAGTGTACAAAAAGATTCAAACTTCAAGGGCCTCACAGAGCAACTGGTTTTAACAAGCTTAAGTATGCTCATGCGTTTAGTGTGACAGCTTTATCGAGCTTAGTGACATTATTTTAAAATGAGCTCTTATTAGCACTGATTATTGCTCGGTATCACTTGCAAAAACAGCCAGTGGTGGATTCTGGACCTCTCAGAGATGTATCCAGTATCCTGGGTAACTAAATGGAGTATTTCTGCAATGTTCAAACACCAGGAACCCAAAAGAAAACCGAGACTTGGCACGGTTTCACCATGATGGGAGGGTGTGAAGTAATGAGGCGACTATGTCTAGAACCCAACAAACATTCACCCTGATGAGAGGCTGGGAAGTGATAATGTGACTATATCTAGAACCCAACAAACATTCACCATGATGGGAGGCTGGGAAGTGATAATGTGACTATATCTAGAACCCAACAAACATTCACCCTGATGGGAGGCTGGGAAGTGATAATGTGACTATATCTAGAACCCAACAAACATTCACCATGATGGGAGGCTGGGAAGTGATAATATGACTATATCTAGAACCCAACAAACATTCACCCTGATGAGAGGCTGGGAAGTGATAATGTGACTATATCTAGAACCCAACAAACATTCACCATGATGGGAGGCTGGGAAGTGATAATGTGACTATATCTAGAACCCAACAAACATTCACCACGATGGGAGGCTGGGAAGTGATAATGTGACTATATCTAGAACCCAACAAACATTCACCCTGATGGGAGGCTGGGAAGTGATAATGTGACTATATCTAGAACCCAACAAACATTCACCATGATGGGAGGCTGGGAAGTGATAATGTGACTATATCTAGAACCCAACAAACATTCACCATGATGGGAGGCTGGGAAGTGATAATGTGACTATATCTAGAACCCAACAAACATTCACCCTGATGGGAGGCTGGGAAGTGATAATGTGACTATATCTAGAACCCAACAAACATTCACCATGATGGGAGGCTGGGAAGTGATAATATGACTATATCTAGAACCCAACAAACATTCACCACAATGGGAGGCTGAGAAGTGATAATATGACTATATCTAGAACCCTACACATATTCACCATGATGGGAGGCTGGGAAGTGATGAAGTGATGAGATGTAGAACCCTACACACAAATAAATGATGGCAGGTTGGGAAGTGGTGACAGCACCTAGAATTCTACAAAAAACAACATCATTCTAGTTTAAGAAGTGGTAACTGCATCACATTAGATCAGGTATTGGCAACCTTTGGCACTTCAGATGTTTTGAACTACATCTCCCATACTGCCCTTACAGCATAATACTGGTAAACGACCATGGGAGATGTAGTCCAAACATCTGGGGGTGCATAAAGTGGTCTACCCATGTGCTAGGTGGTCTTCAAAGGACACTAAGCACCATAACCAACACAGCTCACAGTTGACTAGACATCTAGAGATATCTAATTTTTGATTGGGATTATAGGCTGTGTGAGCAGGAGCTGGGCATTAGCCTAGATAAAACTTAAAAAAATTGTTTGACAGAAAACTATGGAATGGAGGCCATAGACTCACTGCACCATAATCACTACAATGATATGTTGCAGATAAGCTGCTCAGCAGGCCTCTTTTTAAGGCATAATCAATAGACTATCAAACAATGGCAATTTGTCCCCAGCCTGGTCTTGTCTGAAAGGTGTCAAATGTTGCCATTCTTTTTCATGTAGCTCACTTTTGCTTATATAATAGTAAGAATGTGCCAATAAGTGCCATTATGGCTTATAACAAAAATAAACGTAATAAACACAGTATTATTATTTTTTAAATCACTACCTCGGGTCTTTAGTGAAATTACTTGAAATCTACTTTCTGAGTTTCAGGAAGACATCACCACAACTTCCCTCTGTTGTACATTAAAAATAAAGTAATAATAATGTAAACAGGACATGTACATTTTGCCAGTCACCAATTAGCTGTTATTACCCAATTTAATGGTATTCATCTTATTGACCTTGGAAGGATACAAGGCTGAGTTGCCAATCCACTGAGATAAACCTATATTTATTCATATTTTTTTTTTAAAAATGGTTATTTATCGGCTAAATAGCATTATTCAACACCGCACTGAATTGAATTATAATCCAATAGGCATAATGTAGGCTATAATTTCCAAGATGTGAATATACTTACTGTGACTACAGCGGAGATGGGAAATTCTTCCATATTAATGATTTAGGTCTAAATTGTGCAAGCTGATGTTTAGAGAATAAATCTCATTGTGTAATGATCAGTTGTTTTTTTTAATGCTTACAATTAAAGGGACACTGTAGGCACCCAGAGCACTTCAGCTAATTTAAGTGGTCTGGGTGCAATGTCCCTTTTGCACTTAGTGCTGCAATGTAAAACATTGTAGTTCCAGAGAGCTGCATTGTTTACATTGCATCTCTAAGTCTGCCCTCAGTGGCGGTCTACCAGGCAGCCACTGGGGACGCCTCCAGAATCCAAACATACTTTTGGTCAGTTATCTGATGCTGGACGTCCTCACGTTTTGCATGAGGGCCTCCAGCGTCAGATTTTCTCCATAGGAAAGCATTGAACAAGCCATTGCCGAGCATGCGCATTAGGTCTCACCCGCTGGCGGACGTCGGCATGATCAGAGCCTGACCAAGCCCCAGGGACATCGGGGGAGAGGGATGCGAGGAAGGGGGACCTACTAAACCTATAGTCCCAGGAAACCGGGTTTGTTTTCCTGGCACTACAGGATCCCTTTAGATTTATCAGTATGACAAAGCTTTGGTGTAACCACTTTAGGAAATGGCGATCAATAAACAAATTGGTAACAATGTTTATTTTCAAATAAGAACCAGAAAACCAACATAAAATGTTTCCGGTGTGCCCTTGACATTCGCTTGCCAGGTTTACTTGCACACAGGTTAAAGTTTCCTCTTGTTTGCTTCTTCGAACAAAGACCCAGAGGTAAAAGCATTGTGCTAATGATCATCTAGTTAGCATTTAACTGAATCTCCCTCACAGGGTGGAGCAATATTACCTGCCCCAGGTGGTATAATCACGCCCCTCCAAACGTAGGTATGCCAGTCACATGGACCAGATTTAATGAACAGATCTTAAGTGATAAGAAAGAAATACTGGAATGTGTTAAAATACGCTTGCAAAATCTCTACAATGTAGCTACTTCGCATAGAACCTTTTTTCACCGTTTTCTTTGGAGTGGACCATCTACACCCTTTAGAATTGGATAGGATGCTACCTCATTGTCTTAAACAATGTTAATGTCTCCAGCCTATGAGCTTGAAATATACAGAGGATCTGTAAATCATGCCCCAAATAAGCCTTAAAAAACATTGCTATTTTATATCATTTACATAGCACCAACATATTCCACAGTGCTTTACAGTTATAAAATGGGGATATTTGACAGCACGTAATTAACATATTGAATATAACAGAGACGAGGTGAAAAAAGGCCCTCTTCAAAAAACCTTACAATATTATGTTATTTATATAGCGCCATCAGATTCCATAGCGCTGTACAATGGGATATTGAGATTTTTGGAATTGATCTTAAAAATGTTTTGAGGTACTTAATAGAAATATATTTGTTTTAAGTATGCAAATCTAGTGACGTTCAGCCAAAACATCGTAATTTCTGAATTACGAGTGTAGGCTGGAGAGGGGGTGGGTTATGGGTGCCAGGTAAAACTGGTCCAAAATGTGGCACAGAGCATCCTATCCGCTGTTACAATGAGCAGTAGTGGTTATGTATTAAGGCATATAAAAACGGTGAATAATTCATACACCCTGTATGCCGAACCGAAATTTTATTACACAATTTGCGGTCAGAGAGGTAAGAACTGGGAGCTGGAAGCTTGTAGAATGTTACAAAATGCCTCAAGGTGCTAAAATTTAAATTTTAACTGCCTGTAAAATTAACTTGAGTCATGTCTACGGAACAAACACACTGGTATTAATATGTAGTACAAGTTTCTGAGTTAATCATTAATCAGACACTAATTATCCTAGGGGGTGTCTTGTGACTATGTAAATGAGAATAAACCATGTTTTCAAATCCTAAGAAACCAGCCATTTGAAATTATTCTTTATTTTTTTTTTTTTATATAAAAGTTAGTAAATGTGTTGAAGGATAAAACAGTCAAAATGACAAACTGCTATAGAAAGCAAATACTGATGTATTGGCTTTAAAAAAAAAGGACTCTATGGTAAGCAATTAGATCTGATAGTAGACAATTTTTGGTTTAGGAATATAAAAATCGCTACATTGTATATATTATACCTTTGATTACAAAACACTCAAAGCACATACCTGAGAACAGATAACAGACACATTGTAAATAATATAAAACAAATAGCTGTGAATCACCATATGCAATAAAAGACAAGACTATGTGTATAAACCTTGCTATATACATTAAAAATAAATGGGAAAAAATAAAAAATAAAACATTTGAAAAGTGCTAATGAACAAAGAAGATATTTACCTTTATCTCAATAAGGCAGTTTTAACGACTCCATCATGTGTACATTTATGAAAAAAACAAAAACACTTAGTGCAATATTGTAACTAAGCAAGTGATATAATACACAGTGCAAATTTACATTCACATTGCAAAGAAAAATCCCTGGCTCTAAGTAATAAACAGTTTTTTGGGGGGTTCAATCACACCCTTTAAAAAAATCAATAAAAAATCAATAAAAAAAAAAAAAAAATCTATGACCTTGGAATTTTTCCTCAAAAAAGAGAAAATATGCATTTCAACAGCAGAAGATCATGCCAAGTTAATTAAACGTAAGCACTAAAATGATATAAATCACCTTCATAGACTCTTCATAGCATAAACAGGGTCCCTAATCACACTGTGTAATGCAGTGCTGGTACCATAAGAAGTCTGACTTAGGTAGTTACTTGGGTCTCACTAATGATATGCCACCTATTTCATTAATGGAAATTCAATAAAATTACGTCAAGACTCAATTTTAAGTCCATTTCCAGCAGTTAAGAACCACTGGAATGTGAAAATCACAAATATACAGTATAGAAAGGATTAAATAACATCGCTAAGGTGGTCATATTTTCTATGTTACAGTGGGAATCATAAAGTGTTGATTAGAAATTGATTCTTCTTTTAAAGGAGGATCCCCTGGTACCAATAACAAGGCATAGTATAGTACAGGTTAGATCCCAAAATTATATTTACATGAATAATTTATACCCGGTTTAGCTCACTGTTCTTTAGTCTTAAAAGTAACTCAATGACCCATTCAATTATATATACACACACACACACACACACAACTTAAGAGAATTTGGGGGGGCGGGAGGGGAAACGACATCATACGCTTTAGAGCAATATACAGTATTAACCATTCTATAAATCTCAAGGTGATATTATTGTATTAAAAATAGTCAATGGTGGCAATTGCATAGGATGTTTCTCGTCGAACTGTAAAGAATCGAGTATGGGGACCAAATATTGATTCCTGACCCAGGGGAAAGAGTTAATAGTACACAAAAAAATCATAAAAGAAACAAGAGAAATTGCATTATGTTTGACATAGAGCTGAGAGTATTGCAAAACGAATGCTATCAGGTTAGAATATAACAAAAAACTGTCAGAACTGGTTATTACACTGATCATACAGGATCACAGAGCATTAATTAGAGCATTATATTGTATAAAAGGTTTACAAATTACTGATAAGAAGGTCACATTGTAACTGGTTAAATTGTCTGGAGTAAATGGCATCACAAAACACTTTAATAGTGCACTGTGCTGTATAGGAGTATGTCACAAAGCAATGTTATATTATATATTCTACAGAGGGTATTATAAAACATTGATAGGAGAGTCATTATCTTGTATGCAGCATATTGGTCACAACACATTGTAAACGGTCATTCTATATAGATAGGATCACAATTCATTCATAACAGGCCATTATTTTTTAATATTGTGCGAAAGGGTTCATGAAGCTTTGATAGCAGATAATTACAAAGTATTAACACCACCATACTGTACAGGATCACAAAACATTGACGGCAGGTCATTATATGGTATAAGGGATCACATGGCATCACTGGTCGGTCACCATGTTGCATACTGAACAGGGGATTACAAAATATTATCAGGAGAACATAAAAATGTAAGCAGTACAGTGAATTACAAACATATCACTGACAGGTCATTCTATTGTATAGGGACCACAAAGCATTGACAACAAGCCATCATATTGTATAAAGGATCGTAAAGCATTGATGGGCAAGTCATTCTGTTTCACACAAGTACAAGAGATCATAGATCACTGATGCAGGCATTATATTGCATGTTGTACAAGGGAATCACAAAAACGGATAGGGGATCATAATATTATACATAGATTAGGGCATGACATAGCATTGACAGTGAAACAGGTCATAATTATGTTATTGTAACAGCAAAAGCCATGAAGGAACATTATTTACAGGTCATTGTGTTATCTAGGAAATCACAAATAATTGGTGTCATGTCACCATATTGTATAGGTGATAACAAAGCATTGACAGCATGTTGTCATTGTAGCAGAATGGAGAACGCAAATATCTCTGTTCGTTTACCGAACCCCCTCACTGTGTGGCTCCTTGTCCGCACCTTTTAAATTACCGACCACCGCTGGCTGTTAACCATAAATTGGTTATTAGTTCAAGTGCTTTCTCTGTGTGGCTGCCGTTCGTATAACCGAACGCACGTGGTCAAACAATTGGCGGCCATTTTGTCTCCCGAACGCGAGCAGTGGTACATGGTCGTCGACAGAGTGGGACAGTTTTTGGATACGCAAACACCAGGGAAACTGGTACCGCTGCCCATCCAACTTCCCGAACAGTTAGGAAAACGGCGTTCGAGAGGCATCAACTACCGAACAGGAGGAGCATTCGTATCCTAACAGCCAGGGAATGGATTCATCAGTGTTCGTGTGAAAACCCCCGAAAGATGACCGGTAGTTGCATTGTTTTTTCTGGAACATCACCTTGTGGCTGACCGGTCAAAACCTCATTCGAATGGCGTTCCCAAACCAACAAAGGGATCTGAGTGATATTTTGGACAAGTGTGCACTCAGATCCAAGCTATTCGGTGATATGACTTTCGTGAAGTTATTAACATGTATTTTTGGGGGTTTTAAAATATTGTATATTTTTCTGTACCTGAGAGTTAATTAAGTTATAACTTTTCTTACACAATTATCTCTCAGTCACTGAGATCCTGGGAAGAAAAGCCCTGTACTTTTTACTTAGAAACCCCATATTAGAGGCAATGTATAAAAACCGTGTGTGGCAGGAATAAAACCAGTTGTACTCCCAGAACTGTGTGTCGTCCAGTTGCTGGGGAGGAGGTGGGATATTTCTTTGGCGTTCTCCTTGTTCCTGATTATACTCTGGTGGATCCAGCTGAGAAAAGTCCCTGCTAGGACTAGGGCTCTTCTACAGTCATACATTATACAGGTTATTATATTGTATAGGGATCGCAAAGTATCAGCAAGTTATCATATAAGAAAGAGTCCTAAGCTCAACATCTGAGGAAAGGGATTTAGGGGTGATTATTTCCGATGACTTAAAGGTAGGCAGACAATGTAATAGAGCAGCAGGAAATGCTAGCAGAATGCGTGGTTGTATAGGGAGAGGTATTAGCAGTAGAAAGAGGGAAGTGCTCATGCCATTGTACAGAACACTGGTGAGACCTCACTTGGAGTATTGTACACAGTACTGGAGACCGTATCTTTAGAAGGATATTGATAACTTAGAGAGGGTTCAGAGAAGGGCCACTAAACTGGTTCATGGATTGCGGGATAAAACTTACCAGGAAAGGTTAAAGGATCTTAACATGTATAGCTTGGAGGAAAGACGAGACAGGGGGGATATGATAGAAACATTTAAATACATAAAGGTAATCAACACAGTAAAGGAGAAGACTATATTTAAAAGAAGAAAAACTACCACAACAAGAGGACATAGTCTTAAATTAGAGGGGAAAAGGTTTAAAAAATGTCAGGAAGTATTACTTTACTGAGAGGGTAGTGGATGCATGGAATAGCCTTCCAGCTGAAGTGGTAGAGGTTAACACAGTAAAGGAGTTTAACCCCTTAAGGACACATGACGTGTGTGACATGTCATGATTCCCTTTTATTCCAGAAGTTTGGTCCTTAAGGGGTTAAGCATGCGTGGGATAGACATAAGGCTATAACAACAACTATAAGATAAGGCCAGGCTCAGGTGGACGTCTGTGGGCAAGGCAGATAGGTATAAAGATATCTGGCAACCATGGACCACATACTTGGGCAACAAATCCCCTAACAAAGGGGCGACTAAGGATCAATATGCATCCTAACGAACGAATACCGACTTATAAACAAAGAACTAATTGAGTACACGGATATACAGTTGCAAGAAAAAAGTATGTGAACCCTTTGGAATGATATGGATGTCTGCACATATTGGTGATAAAATGTGATCTGATCATCATCTAAGTCACAACAATAGACAATCACAGTCTGCTTAAACTAATAACACACAAAGAATGAAATGTTGCCATGTTTTTATTGAACACACCATGTAAACATTCACAGTGCAAGTGGAAAAAGTATTTGAACCCTTGGATTTAATAACTGGTTGAACCTCCTTTGGCAGCAATAACTTCAACCAAACTTTTCCTGTAGTTGCAGATCAGACGTGCACAACGGTCAGGAGTAATTCTTGACCATTCCTCTTTACAGAACCGTTTCAGTTCAGTAATATTCTTGGGATCTCTGGTGTGAATCGCTTTCTTGAGGTCATGCCACAGCATCTCAATCGGGTTGAGGTCAGGACTCTGACTGGGCGACTTCAGAAGGCGTATTTTCTTCTGTTTAAGCAATGCTGTTGTTGATTTACTTCTATGCTTTGGGTCATTGTCCTGTTGCAACACCCATCATCTGTTGAGCTTCAGCTGGTAGACAGATGGCCTCAAGTTCTCCTGCAAAATGTCTTGATAAACTTGGGAATTAATTTTTCCTTCGATGATAGCAATCCGCCCAGACCCTGATGCAGCAAAACAGCCCCAAACTACGATGCCCCCATTTTTTTCGCCACACATAGTGTTGTGTGTTTCTTCCAAACAACTCAACTTTGGTTTCATCTGTCCACAGAATATTTTTCCAATACTGCTGTGGAACATCCAGGTGCTCTTGTGCAAACTGTAAACATGCAGCAATGTTTTGTTTGGACAGAAGTGGCTTCCTCTGTGGTATCCTCCCATGAAATCCATTCTTGTTTAGTGTTTTACGTATTGTAGATTCGCTAACAGGGATGTTAGCATTTGCCAGTGACTTTTGTAAGTCTTTAGCTGACACTCTAGGATTCTTCTTCACCTCATTGAGCAGTCTGCGCTGTGCTCTTGCAATCATCTTTACAGGACGGCCACTCCCAGGGAGAGTAGCAGCAGTGCTGAACTTTCTCCATTTATAGACAATTTGTCTTACCGTGGACTGATGAACAGCAAGGCTTTTGGAGATACTTTTATAACCCTTTATGCAAGTCAACAATTCTTAATCGTAGGTCTTCTAAGAACTCTTTTGTGCGAGGCATCATTCACATCAGGCAATGCTTCTTGTGAAAAGCAAACCCAGAACTGGTGTGTGTTTTTTATAGGGCAGCTGTAACCAACACCTCCAATCTCATCTTATTGATTGGACTCCAGTTGGCTGACCTCTCACTCCAATTAGCTCTTGGAGATGTCATTAATCTAGGGGTTCACATATTTTTTCCACCTGCACTGTGAATGTTTACATGGTGTGTTCAATAAAAACATGACAACATTTCATTCTTTGTGTGTTATTAGTTTAAGCAGACTGTGATTGTCTATTGTTGTGACTTAGATGATCAGATCACATTTTATGACCAATTTGTGCAGAAATCCATATCATTCCAAAGGGTTCACATACTTTTTCTTGCAACTGTATTTAAGGAGATCGGAGTAAAAACCACTAGGACAGTATATGACAGTTCATATGCAAAGTGAGGTATAAATTCACAAATTAATTAGTCACAAAGATTCTGGTATCAAAAGAACCTGGAGAGAGTAAAAGGTACAGGGAGGGTATGGCGTGTTTGTTATAGATACATGTACAGGCGATTTAGCCGAATATGTGTCACCTCTACCCAACACCAGCAGGCAAAACTGGATATACCAAGATAAAACTTTAGATTAGACCACATGTCAGAAGGACAATGTTATTTTTGCCAGGCTTTTCCCTCCACCCTATATACGTTGTTAAAAAATAATGTATGTTCAACACTGTATTGAAATGTTAAAATACTGTATTATTATTACGGGCTGAATATGAATGATATTCCTAATGTTAAACTGTGTTATATTTTAAATTCTTCAATAAAAATAAATTAAATAAAAAAAAAAAAATAAAAAAAAAATGATAATGCCAGGGACTAATGAAAGCATTTAGAAAATTGTGCAGACCAGATGGGCCGAATGGTTCTTATCTGCAGTCACATTCTAGGTTTCTATATCACAATTCATTGATGGAAAGTCATTATATTGCACAAAGTAAAAAAATAAAATAAAAATCATAAATCAGTGATGCAGATCAGCGGATTGCATGTTGCGCAAGGAATCACAAAAAAATTACAGAACTTCATGGTAAAGCGTATACAGCACAGGAGATCACAAAGAACGGACATCAGGTCATTATATTATATAAAATACAGCAGAAGGCATGATAAAGCATGGGTGGGTCATTGGTCACCATGACGTATGGAGAAGCAAAGAGTATTGACATCTGGTCAACATTTCATATGGGGTTCACAAAATGTTGGGGTTAAGCAACCATATTGTATGCAGCAGCGGAGATCACAAATAATTAATGGCAGGTCATTATATTCTATTGTATATACTAAGCGAAAGACATGATAAAGCATTGACAGCATGTCATCATATTGTACAGAGCATCACAAACATTTAACAGCAAGTCATTATATTGTATAGAGGACCAGAAAGCATTAACAGTAAGTCATTATTATTGTTGGTATTTATTTTTTTTTTTTTTTAATTCTTTATTTAGGTTGTGCATGAGTTAACAAGCAGATTTGCAGTGCCACGATAGCAAGTGCAAACAAAGCAGTAAACAAAGGAAAACAACAGTGTGGCTTAATATACATTGCACATTTTCTTTTTTATGATAGAGAAGTATTCAGTAGGCTAGTGATCAAGGTCTAGGCTAAGCTTTTCATACATTGTTACGTGGGGCTTTGCTATCTAGACTGATAGGTCAGTGCGAGCATAATAATAACAATACAACATGCTTGGGTTTGAGCTATATAACATGTGGGTGCAGTTCGTATATATGTATACTTAAAGCTTAGCTGAGCAGTGTTTGCGTGAAGGTAGAGTGAGATTGGATAGGTGATGCTCAACTGCTCTAGATTAGGTAAATTAGTGTGTTTGAGGAGTGGTAGCTTGTGTTACAGTGTGGCAGAGGTAGGTCTGTGTGTGGAGCCTGGACATGGTGTGCTATATATAGATATGCTGTAAGGTGCTAAAGAACATATAAAAACATTGCTTCATCTTGCCTATACGTCTAGGTAGCATCCCTGCGTAATCTAAGCATAAGTATTTTCTGCATTATCAAGGGTTAACTGGTCTGATTCAAATAACTGTTAACACCACTGCTTTTGGCGGCATGGTTTTGGAGTAACTAGTGCAGCCCATCAATGATGTAGGCATTATAAACAGAACTGATAACGATTATAAACATGCTGAAATATAATGTCAGACTATACTGCGAGTGTGTCTCTGGGTCTCGGCGGCAGTCGCCGGGAGCCCAGGCAAACACATGAGGGAGGGAACACAAGATCAGGTTCAAAATACCACCGGTTGAGGCCAATCTGGGGTGCATTCGTGTCCTGAGGTCATTTGGCTGTCCGGTAGCTGTGTGCCTTAAGATCAGCCTATGCCCATTTGGAAGAGTCCCAATAGCTGCAATGATTGTGACCTGCTGTAGGAATGAGGGGTAAAGGTGCGTGTGGTCCCCGTGTCCTGGGGCATTGTGCCTGTAGTGGCACATAGAATCCCTTTCGCGTTTCCCACTGCTCGGCACTCCTCAAGGCTTTGTCGCGGGCCGTTGTGGCTCCTGTACAGTCTCTCTGTTGCGGTCTTCTTGTCGGGCCTCCCGACCCGTCGGCTCACCATTCGTTTCTGTTCTGGCTTGCTCTGCCGGGTCTCATGCTGATTGTGTGCTTTTAAGGTAGGTTGCTCAGACCAATGCCCCTTAAGTACCCACGCGGTCGCAATTAATGGCCTTGGTCTGCTGCTGTTTTTGGTGAGGCTTTGGGTGTTAGGCCCCCCGATTGCCCTTTGCAGGCGACGGTTGACTGCGTGTTTGTAGTTGGGGTTGGGTATCGTTACTCTCTGCTTATCAGCTCGTTGTGGGCCCCATTGTGAGTTATAATCAGGAGCGTGGGGTCTCATGCGAGCCTCCAATTTCTTCCAGAAGGCATCGAAGATTTTATTCAGTCGGAGTTCTGTTTCTAGCTCCACGCTGTCTGGGCCTGCAGCGTAAAGTACATCCGCCATTTTGAGGTCTTCTTTATTGTTAGGCTCAGGCATCTGCGTCTCTGTCTCCCTCTCCTCGTTCTGCTGGGGAGTTGCATAGGGGCAGACCGGGATGACCCCCACCGGTCCATAGGGGGAGGAACGGGTGTTTTGAGTCACGTTTCTTGGTGTTACTGGTGGCGAGAGGGCGGCCGTCCGTCCCGCACCCACCATGCGGGTAGGCCTCATCTGTAGGACCAGCGTGTACCGGGGCGGTTGTCGCTTGTTTGGTATCATCGTGTGTGTCCCGGTGCCTTCAGTCTCTTGATGGCCCTTGTGCAGCATAGTGGTGCCGTTTTTTGTGGCTTTTTCCACGATTTACAGTGCTGTTCGGCAGGAGCTGCAGAGGTTTGCTTCCTCTCAGTCCTGCAGTCAGGCCCCGCCCCCTATTGTTGGTATTTATATAGGAGAGAAAAACAAGTGGGTCCCTGCTCAAGCTGGTTGTAGGTCATCTAGTGCCAGTACAGAGAGAACATATCTGAAGCAAATCAGACTGGTCCCACCCATACGGGCAGTCCAGTTCCCTCTGCACAAGAGATACGGCAACCCCAGACAATCGTTTCAACCTTGTAATGTATCATAAGCAAGGTATAACCAATATCCCTCTAGGCACTGTGAGCAAGGGTCCACGTCTGGATTGCCAGCTTATTCCGCAGCGCTTTACAATAAAAGGGGAAATAAACAAATGAGACAATGCCAAAATGTAACAGGAACAATAGGTAGTTGAGGACCCTGCTCAATTGAGCTTATTGTATAAAAGGACAAGTAAGCATTATTGGCAAGTCATCATATTGTATAGAGGACCAGAGAGGATGAACAGCAAATCATTACATTGTATAGAAGACCAAAAAGCATTAATAACAAGTTACATAGTTACATAGCTGAAAAGAGACTTGTGTCCATCAAGTTCAGCTTTCCTCACATTTGTTTTTTGCTGTTGATCCAAAAGAAGGCAAAAAAACCTAGTCTGAAGCGCTTCCAATTTTGCCACAAACTAGGAAAAAATTCCTTATTGACCCCCAAATAGCAGTCAGATGTCTCCTTGGATCAAGCAGCTATTACCCCACTAATTAGATATTATATCCCTGTATGTTATGTTTTTGTAAGTATTTATCCAATTGCAGTTTAAACCTCTGTAGTGACTCTGACAAAACCACCTCTTCAGGCAGAAAATTCCATATCCTTATTGCTCTTACTGTAAAAAAAACATTTTCTTTGTCTTTGATGAAATCTCCTTTCTTCCAGCCTAAATGTGTGACCTCGTGTCCTATGTATAGCCCTGTTTATGAATAGATTTCCAGATAAAGGTTTGTACTGGCCCTGAATATATTTGTATAAAGTTATCAAGTTATTATATTGTATACAGGAACAATAGATACCCTGCTCAAACAAGCTTATTGCATAGAGGACCAGTAAGCATTATTGGCAAGTCATATTGTATAGAGGACCAGAAACGCATTTTATTGTATATAGAGCACCAGAGAGCGTTAATGACAAGTCATTATATTGTATAGAGGACCAAAAAGCATTAACAAGTCATTATATTGTATAAAAGACCAGTAAGCATTATTGGCAAGTCATTATATTGTATAGAGGACCAGAAAGCATTAATGGCAAGTCATTATATGGTATAGAGGACCAGAAAGCATTAATTGCAAGTCATTATATTGTATAGAGGACCAGAAAGCATTAATGGCAAGTCATATTGTATAGAGGACCAGAAAGAATGAACAGCAAATTATTACATTGTATAGAGGACCAGTAAGCATTATTGGCAAGTAACTACATTGCACAAAGGACCAGAAATCATTAACAGCAAGTAACTACATTTAACAGAGGACCAGCAGGCATTTAACAGCAAATCATTACATTGTATAGAGGGCCAGAAATCATTCACAGCAAGTCATTTTATTGTATATAGAGGACCAGAAAGCATTAATGACAAGTTATTAAATTGTATACAGGAACAGGAGCAATAGGTAGTTGAGGAACCTGCTCAAACGAGCTTATTGTATAGAGGACCAGTAAGCATTATTGGCAAGTCATTATATTGTATAGAGGTCCTGAAAGCATAAACAGCAATTCATTATATTGTATAGAGGATCAGAAATCATTAACAACAAGTCATTACATTGTATAGAGGACCAGAAACGCATTATATTGTATATAGAGGACCAGAGAGCGTTAATGATAAGTCATTATATTGTATAGAGGACCAAAAAGCATTAACAAGTCATTATATTGTATAAAAAACCAGTAAGCATTAATAACAAATCATTATATTGCATAGAGGACCAGAAAGCATTAATAGCAAGTCATTGTATTGTATAGAGAAACAAAGAGCATTAAACACGTCATTATATTGTATAGAAAACCAGCACGCATTAATGTCAAGTCAGTGTATTGTATAAAGGACCAGAAATTATTAACAGCAAGTCAGTGTATTGTATAGAGGACCAAAAAGCATTAAATGACAAGTTATCATATTGTATACAGCACAGGGGTCACAAGGCATTACCAGTTAGACATCATTAAGTGTACAGCACAGGGAATCATATAAACATTACCAGCTGGTCAATATATTATATAGGATCATTAGGCATTAATATCAGGTTATTATATTGTATAAAGGACCGGCAAACTTTAAACGCTATGTAATTGTATAGGGGATCACATAGTATCTTTGGTTGGCAGGTCACCATACAGAATAGGGGTTCACAGAGCAATATTTTTTATTCACATTATCAATTTCTAGTTTTCTTCGTCAGATTTGTAATATACCAGTCCAGGATAAATGGAAATCTAAGGTTATTCAATAACAGCACATTTAGAATTTCTGTAAATGGCTTATTTTATTTAAATATCAACAGTGAGGTTTAGACTCCATAGTTTACCTCCATACAGATGATTTAATGATATCAATTAGTGAGTGCGTACCGCCGCCATACAAACATTGCAATCATATAAATTAGTGAGTGAGTGCTTCCCTCCGTATAGACAATATAATGATAAAAAATGATAGAGTTTCTACCTCTAAATGTAGTGATGGTGGGAGGTGAGTACTTACCTTTATGCTGACAATATAATGATAGCGAGCACTTACCTTCATAATGATAATGCAATAATTCTTGTGCAGTGATTTTTTTTTTTCTGCAATGTTGGCAGAATCACATTAATCAGTAGTGAGTAGATATAAGAGCAGGTAGTGACAAATACATAATATGACTTCTATTAGCCACAGAGCAATCTACCATCTCCACCTAACTGCTTTTTGCAATTAGTTGCTGCCTATGGCCCTCCCCAACATTAAAGGGACAGAGACTTACTTTGCTTAAAAGTCATGTTGACAGTTGTTAAAGGGACATTATAATCACCCAGACCATTTCAGCTCATTGAAGTGGTCTGGGTGCAGTGTCCTTGTCTCCCTTAGCATTACGTTTCAATCAGACAGCCACTAGAGGTGCTTCCTGCTGTTTCAGGGAGTTTGACTCTGTGAAATGACGCTGGACGTCCTCACGTTTTGCACGAGGAAGTGGAGTGTCTGTAAAATCCCCATAGGAAAACATTGAGTCAATGATTTCCTATGAGAAAGGCCTCAAGCGTAGGTGGCACTAACCATGCATACGCATTAGGTTCCACCCATCAGCTGGGAAGGTGCCTGATCCAGCGGAGAGGGACATCGGTGCTGGAATCAGGTCGTTGAAAAAAGGGTTATTAACCTTATTTTTTGTACTGGCGTTGGGAGGGAGAGGGATGGGGCGAGGATGCAGGGCAGAGGGACACTGTAGTGTTAGGGGAAAAAAAGAGGAAGAATTTTGCATAAACTCTTTGAGTTTCTAACTGGAGACGGACTGCAGAAGGCAGTAGCAAATACCATGGTATGTGCATGCGCAGTGGCTTTCTATGCTTGCTATAGGAAAACATTGGATTTCAACATGCACCTGCATGGTCTACATGGGCGCTGTCCCACTGCCCGGAGTTTATTCTCTGGGCCCCTCTTCTAAGGCACAATAAGCACAGATCAAGCAATGCAACACATTTGCATTCTGCAAAATGAAAATGGAGCATTTTAATCAGTGAAGGATTAAGATTAGACAGGTTGACAGTTTTGATACTCCCCACCCCTCATTCTTCACATAAGGATGGGTAATGGAGGTCAAACAGATTCATGGCTCCTCGGGCCAGTTGACGAAGCCTTGGGCCCCAAGTAACAACAAATCCAAGGCGCTAAACAGAACGGCTGCTATTTATCCCAACTAGTGCATGCACATCAGACATGTATTTTTTCATGTGAACTCTGCTGCATCACCACTGTTGTACATTTGACAATGAGATACAACCTACAGCCCCATTGCTTCCTAACATATTGGGAGGGAGCATATGTCAATAGTGCTGAGTGAGACTGCATGTGACCTCATGCCCACTGACAAAGTTCTATTGCAGTGCATGTGTGAGTTAATTGGCTGGCATTTTTCAGCCAGTTTTAACTGATGTCAACAGTAGAAAGGAAGAGAGCATGTCTGGAAGTGCATGGGTTAAGTGCATGGGAGTGCAGCCGCTGTTTTTTTTACATTTTATTTTCTTTTTACAGTCACAGCTCAGTTTATCCTGCATGTTACAATTCAGCTTTGGCTACAGTTCACAGGTAAGTGAATAACCTCTGTGCAGAAGGAATCATACACAGGGTTAATCACTAAATTGAGAATTGTTGGGAATTTCAAATTTAAGTTCAAAATAAATAACCAAACTGGAATTGTACCTGAGTTGGAGAATTTATCCATTTCAGCTATTTGGAATTTAAATATAAAAACTGACTTTGAGAGAACTAAGATGTAGCAATAAGCTGAAGTTGGCTATTTGCTCCAAAAAATTACAGTTCTCTTGTCAATTCTCGGTTTAGTGAATAACACTGATTGCATACTAGAAACCACGGGATCCCAGTACGAAAAGGAATCACTTCCTCCCAAGTTGACCCGTAGCGCTGACCTGGCCCCTGGAAATACCTTGCATCAGGTGGCCCTAAGAGCATGGGACACCCAATGGGCCCCTGAACATGCAGCCCCAGCGCTTGTACCACGTGGGCCAGGGCTGCACAACATGGCCGGCAGCCACTTCAGTTGCAGGGGTCCAAAGGCTGGCAAGGCTCCCTGGAGTGACGGCCCATTATAAATATATTGAGGTAGAGGTAGAGGCAAGATATCTGCCTACAAAACATTTCCATTTAAGCTTTCCACAGTGCAACAGTGTATAGTAGCCAACAAGAAAAAAGAATGGAGTCTTGCGCAACTTGAATTTTAAGTGCACCCCCTTCTGTATTTCAGAAGGACAAAGTACAACAAACGTTTCGGGCAGTAGACCTTTATCAATGCTGATGTCCTTAAGTGATAACAAGATACAAACCAACATATATACGAAATACAGTGCTTACAATAATACGAGTGCCGCCCCCCACATTTAGAAGTTGATGGAAATCAGCTGTGTAGTTTCTTCCAGCGTCTTGCCGCCATCCCCGAGTCTCCATTCACTTCCTGAATCATAAGAATGTGCGTGGTGACATCAGACGTCACGTCATTTGCGTGTGACATCATCACACGCGGTTGCTAGGAAATGAGTAAACACACATTCGCTTTCAAGCAATCAGGCAATATAGAGATCTCCAACTGAAGCAAAATAGTACAATAGAAAGTTAATGGTGTGACGGCCCCGGTCGCGGCTGCAACCCCTGCGATCGCAGTAGGTCCGTCACTGGTCACAACCTCATGCAAGCATACATTTGCTTGCACAAAAGTAACACTTAATCAAGTATGGTGTATTTTGCAGAATATTACACTGACCGGAAAATAAGACATACCCATATATTTTAACTAAAAATTTAGAAAAAAATGTAATAAAACCAGTTAAAGGTCATATCCCTTAAAGGACCACTCTAGGCACCCAGACCACTTCGGCTTAATGAAGTGGTCTGGGTGCCAGGTCCAGCTAGGGTTAACCCATTCTTTTATAAACATAGCAGTTTCAGAGAAACTGCTATGTTTATGAATGGGTTAAGCCTTCCCCCAAACCTCTAGTGGCTGTCTCATTGACAGCCGCTAGAGGCGCTTGCGTGATTCTCACTGTGAAAATCACAGTGAGAGCACGCAAGCGTCCATAGCAAAGCATTGATAATGCTTTCCTATGCGACCGGCTGAATGCTCGCGCAGCTCTTGCCGCGCGTGCGCATTCAGCCGACGGGGAGAAACGGAGGAGAGCTATCCACCCAGCGCTGGAAAAAGGTAAGTTTTTCCCCCTTTCCCCCTTCCAGAGCCGGGCGGGAGGGGGACCCTGAGGGTGGGGGCACCCTCAGGGCACTATAGTGCCAGGAAAACAACTATGTTTTCCTGGCACTATAGTGGTCCTTTAAGTTTCTCCTATCTACTCTTTAGTGATTTAAAACCCCTATGTCTCTTGCAGCAAAATCCACACAATTAGGGGGACAAGAAGATACATAAAGGGGGCAGCCATTATAAATCTTGTTGTCCCCCCTAATTTTGTGGCTTTGTTTCCCCTCCCATTATGGCTCTCACGGTCTGAGATAGAGCATTATCTGTCGCTGCGCGTAGTCGGAGACATGCATACACAGAGACAAATATTGTCATACATACACATAAAGATACAGTAATTCACTAATGTGAGAATTGCAGCAAATTCAAAGTGCATTTTAAAATTTAGGCCAAAATAATAGCCAGACTGGAAAAATGATCTAAGTTAATTCTCTTTTCAGTTTGCCTATAAATTTGAAGTTCACTTTGAATTCCCATCAATTCTCACTTTAGTAAATAATCCAGTGAGTGAGTGTTTACCTCCAAGCTGAAATGCAATGCTAACTCAGCAGTGAGTGTTTACCTCCCATGTCCACTAGGGGTAGTGAGTACTTACAGTACTTCCAGTCTGTACCACAGGGTTTACAGTATGTTCTTCTTACTCAGGTCATTACATTCTATATAGAATAGAGGGGATCACAGACCATTGATGACACTGTATGAAGGGAATCGACATTGTAAAGTGTAGGATCAAAGTAACATCAGTTCAAAATATCACACATCTCAAAATATTATCACTAAATCTTTGTGACAGATATTGTACTATTACAGTATTGGAATTAAAGGAACATTGCAAGCACCATAACCACTACAGCTTCTGTAGTGCTTATGGTTCCAGGAGTGACCATGTGCCGTCCCACAGTAAGCTGTGTCATCCCATGATCAGATGTTAACACAATTTAACAACTTAGTTGGGTTCATCCAAGCTTCTCCAGCAGTAGCCCCACTGCCGATGGGGGACTGCGCTCATTGGCTGAGAGCGCACGTCTTATGTTACCGGCCAATGAGTGTTTTTCTGTATGGCAGTGCTTTGCCTTGTAGAGCAATTCTACTGAGTAGCCTGCATAGGGACTGTGTGGTGCAAGCACTTGGTGGAATGCAGGTAAGTTGTCAAGCTGTACTAAAACAGTTTGACATATTACTGTTAGATGGCGCTGTAGCACTTCTGGTACCATAACCACGACATTAGGCTACAGTGATTATGGAACTTGGATTGTTTTTTTAATATATATATAATATACATTTATTCACTAAACACCAAACTGCAAAGAACTGAAAATGTATTTGCAACATCTAGGGGAGCAAAATCCTGACTAAAATATTTTCCATCTTAGCTATGGTTATGGCTTGGTTGTTTTAATCTGAATTTTGGAATCCGCTTTTATACTTTACGACAATTCAGTATTCGGAGAATAAACCTGTTGTCTAATTTTTATGTAGCCGAATTCCTCTAATTATTTAGACAGTAACTGTTCCTGCTGTTTTGGTCCTGAGAGGGAAACTCTGCTGACTATCTGTTTAGATTTCTAAGTCCATTCCCCGTTCGTTCGCTGTTCTATCCTCTCGCCCTCGTTGCTTGGTTTCTCCTTGTCGAAAATCTATGAGCTCAGCTAACTGGTTTTAGTCACACAAAGCCGTTCCATTAATCACTCTTTCACTGTCCCATTTCCAGCCATTCATTCCTTCTGTCAGCTCAACAAGGAAGAGATTGTATCCAAGATTCAGTTTCCCTTTTCTGCATACACCGTGCCCCCCACAAACCGTTCAACATTTTCTAACCTCTGCCCCCCTACAAGTGTCTGTTTGTGTTTGGTTGGATTGAGTGGGTATCTAGCCAGATGTAGGGAGGCTTTTATTATAACATATAGGTTGCAGGTAGAATAAGCGGTGTCATTAGATAATCTAGAATGATCACTGGCAAAAATAACTACAAAATAAAAAAAGACCCCCGCCAGATTTGCACATTTTATAAACTGTTTTGGATGGACTTTCTCAGGAGCTCCAATCCCACACGGCGTATCCGTGAGTTGAATGTAAATAGCAAGAGACATTGCTATTGTGTAGTTCTGCAAATAATGAGGTCAGGGGCTTAAACTATCATTAGCCAGAATAGGCAGCTGCCTAGTGGTGCCTTTTTATCTAATAGGGGGGCCTCCACAACTACCCTTATGCATTTTCTTTTTAAATATATTATAATATATTTTTTCATTTTCTTTGTTCATTTGCAGAGGTAGGGAATGAGAGACGTACTGCATGGTTCTCTTGTGTGTCCCCAAATCATGAAGACAGCGAGAGGAGCTAGTTTTGGGGGGTACATAGGGGAAGCCTAATAATGTTATGCTTATAGTTGTTTGAAGTATAAATTCAACCATGTTTTGGTCATATCAACTGGTTGATACACATAATAACTGGTGCAAGAGGACACAGGTGCCCTTTTTATATGCCCATGCTAGTGGGCATGGAATGTTTGTTTTTTAGGTGCCCCATGTCCCCAAAACCACTTAAGACTAATGACATCGATTAGAAGTACAACAATTTAATAATGTAACAGTAGCCCTGAAGAATATTTCAACTGATGAATTATATATTATTTAAAGCAGTCTTATTCAATCATGTTTATAATTTTTAAACATTTGCAAAGAATGAACCTAACTACATCAAAGACAGTGGATGTAGATTCGGGCTAATTAGTATTCTAATAATCTATTAAAGGCCTAAATTTAGGTAAATCCCTTTATATTCTGACATGCCTTTCATATAATGAACAGGGTCATTCACCAAAGTGAGAATTAAAAGTGAATTCCAAGTGAATTTCAAATGTAAAGGGTTATTATAATATGTTTCTCATCAATAATTTTATTTTATCTATAACACCCTACTGGGGATTACTGAACTTAACAGAGGAAGGAGGGAGGGTGTGCAGGAGGGAGGGGAGGTCAAGCTTCCCTTTGCCGGTGCGCAGCCTGTAAGGGAAAGGCTGATCATGTCTGTCACCAGTGCGCAGTGCGTTCTGACGGCAGGTGTAAGTTTGGCACGGAATTGATGTAAGGCAGCCCCGACTGCCGCCTAATTAATGTAAACTGGGGGTTCAAGCAGAAACACTGCACATACAGACTCCTACCACCTTAAAGTAGAAATGGTCATGGTGAATGGAGTAACCCATTAAAGGTCAAAATAGTCAAACTGGAAAAATTCTCTGAGCTATGGTTCCAGTTCGGCAAGTCACACTTACGTAAATAACCCTGCTGGGAGGTTAGATGTTCAATGCTACCACCAAAAATTCAGTAGCGGTTGCAAAATAAAAATGAAATGACAGAACGTTATGGAACCAAATCCTATTCAACTAGCTATGTGCAGAGATCTAGCTGGAAATAAAAGATACAAAATGTTGTGTACAATCGCCAACTGAGCCCATCTAAAGCTGTTCTACATGACTGCTGCCACATACCAATTAACCTGCTGTGGAGAACAGTGCCCACAACAGAGCCCGTAGACAGAACAAATCTCTGTAGGTTAACCCACTCAATGCTCAATGGCCGGCTGTACAGTCTGAATACATTCCCAGGCTGCCAATATGCACACTACAAACATGTAATTAATATACTGTAACAAACATGACTGATAAACACTGTTTTGAACGTACACATCACTTACATTCCCACTGAAGGTCAAGAGCACATAACAAATGCAAATTAGAATTTGATATAGAATTTCAATGACCCTAATGTTCTAGCAAAAATATACCATTCTAGGAATGGCTATGATCGAGCAATCTATTAAATGGTCCATGGTAGCAACAAGAGCAGCCTCCAAACCCAGCCACCCAGTTTGCCCTATTTTCAACCCGAAATCCTGATGTTCTATGAAACCAGAGTTCCCAACTGTCCTGCTTTCGGTGGGACGGTCCTGATTTTGAGATCCCGACTTAGGCCTCAATTTAATATTTTGGTAAGAGCTTTTTAAATGATTTCATATTTTGGATAAACTTTTAAAATGTCTGAGGTAAGGATGAGGCCCTCAGTATATTAAACCTCTCCTTCTTGACCAACTGTGCCCAAGAAGTGGACATGAACAACAACCAGAGACTAAAGTATCAAGAATCATCATGGTCATCTGAACTGGTTAAGATGACTACAGCCCTCTGTAGTAGTTATGGAGTCTAGAGTGCCCTGGCACCCTCACACAGTAAGTAGTCATACTGTTTAACAATGCTTTGACAACTTACCTGGGATCGGTCAGGTTTCCGCTGCCACCTCTTCTTGTCATACCTCCACGCAGCCCACGCCGCTCCGGTCCCGCCTAGACTTCCACTTATACACTGCCACACACCTGAAAATTAGATTCTTAGAGGCCCACAGAAAAAATACAACCACCATAGCAGGACATTTACAAGCAAAGGACAATAATCTATCATAGATACAATTTAACTTTTGGTAATGGCCTACTTAATCCAGCATGTTAACAACTGAAGAATTTAGGCAAACATCAGGTAGTAGTTACAGTTACATGCATAGGCTGAAAAGAGACATGTGTCCACCCAGTTCACTTCCTCGCATTTGTTTTTCGCTGTTAATTCAAAAGAAGGCAAAGAAACAACAGTTTACGCACTTTTCTTTTTCTCAACAAACTAGGAAAATAAATTCCCTCTTGAACCCAGAATGGCTGTCAGATATATCCTTGAATCAAGAAGCTATTGCCCTACAGTTTGAAAATTATATAATTGAATATTCTGTTTTTCGCAAGTATGCATCTAGTAGCTGTTTAAACATCTGTATGGACTCTGATAAAACCACTTCTTCAGGCTGAGAATTCCACATTCTTATTGTTTATATGGTAAAAAAAACTTTCCTTTGCCTTAGACTAAATCTTCCAGTCAATACGCATGACCTCATGTCACAATGGTTTGTATTGGCCCCGGATATATTTGTATAATGTTATCATATCCCCTCTGAAGCAATGTTTTTCTTAACTAAAGAGGTTTAAATTTGTTAACCTTTCTTCATAGATAAACTGTTCCATTCCTTTTATAAATTTTGTAGCCCGCCCAGTGGTGTATTTTGGATTTGTGCTGCCTTAGGTGCTCGGGCACCCTCCCTAATTTACAGACTGACAGACGCACACTCACTGATAGATGCATACACTCATTGACAGACACACACTCTCATATACACTGACAAACAATGACATACACACACTCACTGATTTGACACACTGATAGACAGACATACACTTACTCGGACACACACTCACTGACAGACATATGCACTCACTGACCAACACATACACACTGGCTGACCGACACACACATTCACTGACTGACACACACACACATTCACTGACACACACACACTCACTGACACACACACTCACATTCACTGACACACACTCACATTCACTGACACACATTCCCTGACACACACACACATTTCCTCCACTCACTTTTATAAAAAAATTTTTTTTTTTTATTGAAATCCACTCAGCCTCCCTACTTTTGGGATAGCTGGGTGGATATTTCACCTTGGTTCCAGTAGGGCTGCTGGGCAGGGAGGTGGCCGGACGTGCAGGCGGCGAGGGAGCACTTTCCCCTGAGCTCTCTGCTCAGCTCCCTCGCGTGCTGCAGACTGATGCTGGGAGCCGGAATATGACGTCATATTCTGGCTCCCGGCATTACTGCGAGTCGCACGAGGGAGCTGAGTAGAGAGCTCAGGGGAAAGTGCTCCCTCACCGCCCACCCGGGGGAGTCCAAAGATGACCAGCCGGCCAGCTCTTGGGCTCCCATAAAACGAGACAAACAAGGTATTTGCCTGGGCATTTGGGGGCGGCATTTTTGCAGCCCCTTGGAATTTGCCTTGTTTGCCTTGCGGCAAATACATCCCTGAGCCCACCTCATCACTTTTTCTAGTGCCATAATATCCTTCTTTAGAACAGGTGCCCAAAATTGCACAGCATATTCAAAATGTGGTCTTACCAGCGATTTATAAAGAGGCAAAATTATATTCTCATCCCAAGACTGAATGCCTTTTTTCATGCATGACAATCAGACATATGTCAATTTGGACGAAATCCGGGCAATTCAGACATTCGGATACTTCTGAATGTCCGAATAGCCAAATTGCCGAAGTTCCGAAATTGCCGAATTTCCGAAGTACAGTATTGCCGAAGTATTAATATACCTTCCCAGTGGAAGAATGAAGAATGTTACACTGTATACAAGTTTAAATAAAAAGTATACAAACATAGCCAGGATTCAGCTTTAAGCATTTGCAACACTTACAACAATCAAGTAACACACATTCATATAAAATGTAAGTTACTTAATAGCCAGTCAATGTAATAACAGGAATAAATAAGTAGATAACTCCCTAATTCCCACAGTATTAGGGAGCTATCCAGGGCCGGACTGGGAGAAAAATTCGGCCCGGGCATTTTTTTTAACACAGCGGCCCACTAAAAAGGGGGCGGGGCAGAGGAGGTGTGTTTTGTCATCACCAATGACAAACACGCCTCCTCTCAAAGTGAGCATGTTGGTTCAATGCTCTTCCAGGGCAGACCATGCGCAGAGCTCTGCTGAAGAGCTCTAGCATGAGAAAAAAGTCCTGTATTTGTTATGCACAGTGCAAGCAAATTTAATAACATGCTTGCACTGTGTTTCCTTGCAACTTGTCTCTGGTGTCTTTATAAATGGATACCAGGAGACAAAAGGCCAGGAAAGAGTATTGTGCATGTGTTTGGAGCCTGCTTGTGGTATTGCGTGTGTGTAGAGTGAGCTGGTCGTGGTGTGGTATTGTGTAATAAGGTCGGTTTTAGTCGTGTTGTGTTTGTGGTGTAATGTGATGCATATGTGGCTCAGGAACCCCCTCCCACACGGCTCTGGAAAGGGGTTAAAACTTACCTTTTCCAGCGCCGGGCGGGGAGCTCTCCTCCTCCGATCCGCCCCGTCGGCTGAATGCGCACACGCGGCAAGAGCTGCGCGCGCATTCAGCCGGTCGCATAGGAAAGCATTTATAATGCTTCCCTATGGACGCTTGCGTGCTCTCACTGTGATTTTCACAGTGAAAAGCACGCAAGCGCCTCTAGCGGCTGTCAATGAGACAGCTGCTAGAGGCTTTGGGGGAAGGCTTAACCCATTGATAAACATAGCAGTTTCTCTGAAACTGCTATGTTTATAAAACAATGGGTTAACCCTAGAAGGACCTGGCACCAAGACCACTTCATTAAGCTGAAGTGGTCTGGGTGGCTAGAGTGGTCCTTTAAGAGTGTAGTGTAGTGTAGTGTAGTGTGTGTGTGTGTGTGTGTGTGTATGTATATATATATATATATATTTGGAAGTATTGTGTATGTGTGTGGTGCAGTGTGTTGGGGGGGTTCTGTGTGTATGTGAGGGGTGCAGTATGTGTGTGTGTGAGGGGTGCGGTGTGTGTGAGGGGTGCGGTGTGTGTGTGTGAGGAGTGCTGTGTGTGAGAGTGCCGTGTGTGAGAGTGCCGTGTGTGTGTGAGAGTGCTGTGTGTGTGTGAGAGTGCTGTGTGTGTGATGGGTGTGAGAGTGCTGTGAGTGTGATGGGTGTGAGAGTGCTGTGTGTGATGGGTGAGAGAGTGCTGTGTGAGAGAGTGCTGTATGTGATGGGTGTGAGAGTGCTGTGTGAGATGGGTGTGAGAGTGCTGTGTGAGAGAGTGATGGGTGTGATGGGTGTGAGAGTGCTGTGTGTGATGGGTGTGAGAGTGCTGTGTGTGATGGGTGTGAGAGTGCTGTGTGAGATGGGTGTGAGAGTGCTGTGTGAGATGGGTGTGAGAGTGCTGTGTGTGATGGGTGTGAGAGTGCTGTATAAATGTTATTGTGTGTGTGTGTAGGGGGGGTAAATAAAACAAAAACAAAAAAAAACAGTCATTATGTCCCCCCCTCCCTTCTTACCTTTAGCCTGGGAGGGGGGGGACCGGCATGCTGGTGCCTGGGAGGCCGGGAGACAGTGTTCCCTGGTGGTCCTCGTGGGTGAGTGAACTCTAGCCTGTGAGGCTAGAGTTCACTCTCGCGAGATCCGGCCGTTGCCATGGCAACGCGCCGGATCTCGCGAGAGGAACCCAGCGGAGCTGCAAGTTAGAGCTCCGCCGGGTCCTCTCTCCAGCCTGGCTGGCTGTCTCCCTCTCTCCCCGCCGGCGGCCGCATGTGGGCCGGTCAGGGAGATCCTTGATCTCCCCACCGGCCCGTCGTGGCAAACAGCGGGGCCGGCGCTAGGAGAGTGCCGGCCCTGCATAGACCGGCAGGGGAGATCCTGTGATCTCCCCTGCCGGCCTCGGCCCATGGCCACCGCGGCCCACCGGGCATTTGCCCGGTGTGCCCGATGGCCAGTCCGGGCCTGGAGCTATCTATTAAAAGGCCGAAAGACCCAAATTTACAAATACTAAGTAAAGATTACTTAGTATTAGTAAATTATGCCCCTAATCGCTATAACGTGAGTAGGGGCATGTCTAGTAAACAGTAAAAAAAAAAAAAATGGGTCCGCGCGAGTGGGGTTTTTAAACTAAAGGGGGGACCTATTGCCCCCCCGGCCCCCACCCCTGTGTGGCGGCTGGGGTCCCTAAAGTAAAAAAAGTGGGGGACCCTATTGTCCTACCCCCCTGCCCCCACCCCTGAATGGCAGATGGGGGCCCTAAAGTAAAATAAGGGGGGACCTATTGTCCTCCCCCAGGCCCCTGCCCCTGAGTGGCGGGTGGGGGCCCTAAATACCAATAAGGGGGGGACCTATTGTCCTCCCTCCTGGCCCCCACCCCTGAGCGGTGGATAGGGGCCCTAAATACCAATAGGGGGGACTTATTGTCCTTCTCCCCCGGCCCCCACCCCTGAGCGGCGGGTGGGGGCCCTAAAGTAAATTAATGGGGGAGACCTATTTTCCTCCCCCCACGGCCCCCACCCATGAGTGGCGGGTAGGGGCCCTAAATTAGAATAAGGGGGACACCTATTGTCCTCTTCCCTGCCCCCACCCCTGAGTGGCGGGTGGGGGCCCTAAATTAAAATATAACCCCCCCAGGTGATTAGGTAAATCCCTCTGCAACAATGTAATATCTTTCTCACATTATATTACTTTACATAGTTTTGTGTCATCTGCAAACACTGGAACACGACTTTCAATGCTTTTTTCAAGATCATTTATAAACATGTTAAATAGAAGTTTCCAGAACAGAACCCTGAGGGACACCACTTGCCACCTCTGTCCAGCTTTAAAATTTACCATTAATGACAATGCTCTGTACTCTATTTTTAAACCAATGTTCTACCCAAGAACAATAATTTTCACCTAGACCAAGTTCTTTGAGTTTTAACACTAATCTATTGTATGGAACTGTATCAAATGCCTTGGCAAAATCCAAATAGATCACATCCACTGCAACACCCTGATCTATACTTCTACTTAATTCTTCGTAGAATGCAATCAAGTTAGTTTGACATGACCTATGCTTCATAAAACCATGCTGGTTTTGCTGATAACCACGTTCTTCTCAAGGAATTCTTGAATATTACCTTAATAACCTTTCAAATACTTTCCCAGCCACAGACGTTAAGCTCACAAGTCTATAATTTCCAGGCTAGGAATTTGAACCCTTTTTTTGAATATAGGAATCACATCTACCTTCCTCTAATCTTCAGTACACTTCCTGAAAGAAAAGAATCTTGAAAGATTAAAAACACTTGTTTCCACACTTAGTTCCTTAAGTACTCGTGGAAGAATACCGTCAGGCCCTGGAGCTTTGTTTATACAATGAACAAAATTATAAACGCAACACTTTTGTTTTTGTCCCCCATTTTTCATGAGCTGAACTCAAAGATCTAAGACTTTTTCTATGTACACAAAAGGTCTATTTCTCTCAAATATTGTTCACAAATCTGTCTGTGTTAGTGAACACTTCTCCTTTGCCAAGATAATCCATCCACCTCACAGTCTGCACATCTTAGAGTGGCCTTTTATTGTGGCCAGCCTAAGGCACACATTTGCAATAGTCATGCTGTCTAATCAGCATCTTGGTATGCCACACCTGTGAGGTGGATGGATTATCATGGCAAAGGAGAAGTGCTCACTAACACAGATTTAGACAGATTTGTGAACAATATTTGAAAGAAATAGGTCTTTTGTGTACATAGAAAAAGTGAGTTCAGCTTATGAAAAATGGGGGCTGTGACGGTCCCAAACCTCAGGACATGCTCGGTAGCCATTTTCCAGCCAATACAAGGAATGGGGGCGGGAGCGGGAAAATACCCCAAACCGCCTGGAATGCATTTTCGGCTAGGCCGGAAGCCAAACATTGGCAAATTTGGAACACGGCGCTTTTCGACTCAGGTGCGCGGATTACAGCGCTATTTTACCAGAGTACCGTACAAGGCACAAGGCATCGAATGACCCCCTGCTCATAGGTGAGTTCCTGAAGGAACCGGAGTTTTGTACGGGTCAAGCAAATCCCGAGCCATATCCCGCAACTTTGTGGAACTCAACGTCGGATCAGACACTAGCCGAATATCGCTGAATTTGGGACATCCACCTAATTCGGGCTAGCTAGCTTTTTGGACAGTAGTGGTGCATTCTACAGAGCTTTCAGGGAATATTAGTTTAACACCGAATTATGGTTATTTTATGTGTGTTTTCTATATTTTTGTAAAATATGCCGAGTCACGATGACAATGTGTTTTTATTATTACTGTATGAGCGTTTCATGGGTGTGTTTTGGGGTGTGTCATGGGTGTGCCTACTGTACTATTTTTTGTATAAATGTAAGCCAATTGGGGGGAATTAAGGAGTTCTTCTTCACCCTTCACTAAGCCACGGCTCGTGTTTGGGTGATCCTGCGGTTATCCCTTCGGCGACATCTATAATCACTCTGGCTATAATCACTATTCAGCAAGCTATAATCACTCTGGAGCTGATCACAACTGGAAGAGGCGACAACAGGCGGTACTAACCCATCTTCAGGAGGGTGTACCACCACAGGGGCAAAAACAAAAGTGCTGCGTTTATAATTGTTCAGTGTATTAACTTTAATATATTATTGCTCAGTTTATAGTTTATAGTTTAATGTAGTTGTTCAGGTATGATCTATAGCTCCCTGCAGGCAATCTAATGTAAACACTGTATTTTCAGAGAAAATACAGTGTTTACATTGATTTATAGGAATACCTCCAGTGGCCGTCACTCAGACGGCCACCAGAGGGACTTTCTATCATGCAGGGCCCTTAAAATACGTCTGACGTGTGCAGGAGAGAGAAGGCATTGTGTGCGTGCCTTCTCTCTCCTGCCTGTCAGCAGAGGAGAGGGGGCGGGCAAAGACTGCGAGCTGAGCTGTCAGTCAGCTCAGCTCGCGACCGCGCACACCACGCGCATGCGCGGTAGTGCGCTCAGGACTTCAGAGGGCGGCATGAATGTTGCCCTCTGAAGTATGTGCGTATATGCGGCGAAGCCGCGCATGCGCACAAGAGTGCAATGACGCTTTCAAATGGAAGCGTCTGATTGCTCCCTGCTCACACCTCTCTTTTTCGTCATTTTACGTCATTTTGACGAAATAGGGGGCGCGGCTTCACGAGGCTTCCGATGCTGGAACCAGGTGAGTAAAATTGTTTGCCTGGAGAGTCCCTTTAACCATGCACATCTGTGAATAAGCCATTTCAAAGCCTGTTATGTTCCTAGCAATATAATATAGTTTATGGAACAGCGCACACATAAAATACATTGTTCAAATTTTATAATGGTACTTAAACTCATCTCAGTCAAATATGGCCATATGGTGGTACTGAATCCCATATTTGTTTGCTGAGATAATAGATTTTAAGTAGCCTTAAAACATGTAAATGATGTATTTTCATGTGTGTGTTGTTCCTTAATCTGTATTATGTATACATTTTGGTCACTGCGGCAGCAACTTTACTGCAAAATGCATGGTGTTCCTGTTGTGCCCCATTTCCCTTTTGTCTTTACTATGTTCCTAGCAATAGTGATACCAGCAGGAAATACAAGTTTTTCCACAATATAGACAGTATTTGAATGTAACTTCTCAGCCTGGTGTCTAGGTTCAGCCTCAGGTACAACATAGGACAACAGTGATATTTATGCTATAAAAAGTACTTATCAAACTGATCCCTCCCAAAAGGACCTTCCAAAACTGAAGCCCATGGAACAACACAGTTAGGGGAGTGGGCCTTGACAGAGCCAGAGAGTAGGCAGGTGGATTTTAATAATGTGGGCAGGAATGTAGTAATTTGGTTATGGGGGTGGAGACTAAGGGGATATAGAGCGGCCATCTTAGAAAGTTGCCATTTTAATCATAAGCCTTCACTTACCTGTTAGTTTTCCCTCCCACCCTCCCTGTGGTTTAGAGGTAGTTCCCGTTTGGTCACAGCGGCGGGATTGGGCTTGGGTAAATTGGATGTAGGTGGAGTATCAAGTGGTCATGCCAAGGTTTAGGCTGGATTAGGCCGGGTGTTAAAGTGGTTGGTAGGTTCGAGCTCATCGGTGGCTCCGAACCTGGAGGTGTAGGGGTGTCTCGGTAGACCCCTACAGTTTAAACATTTGGATATGGGGCCTCTCTGGTAGGCCATGTGTTATATATTATGTGTTATTTATACTGTTATATATTGTTCATTGGTATGGGGTCATTGCCAGGGTTATTTTTGTACGGAGGGGGATTGTAGTAAAATAGCATTATGTGGCAATGACCCTAATTTGTTAATCTTGTTAATTATATATATGAATAAATAAAGCTGTGGACTTTATATTTCCAACAGAATATATGGTGTCTGTGTTTTATTAGGGATGGGGGTGAAATATGTCACATGCCAAATAATGACTATGCACGTCATGGAATCCTGACAATTTGAAATGATACAAAGCAGACGATCACTTCAACCATCTTTCGCCTCATTAGTGATGAGTTCCTCATATCCCTCTAGAATGAGCTAGAAGTAACATTGGACGGAGGTAGATCTTAGATATATGCAAATAAGCTAAAAAAGAATTTATGACTCTAAATACGAGCGCAATTTTATTAACTGGTGCTGATCATATTAATAAATTAATTAATTTGCTATAGTATTTTCCTTTTTGCATTCGCTTAAATGACCACTATAGTGCCTGGAAAACAAACTCATTTTCCTGGCGCTATAGGGTCGTTGGGTCCCCCCTACCCTCATGGTCCACCTCCTGCCGGGCTCTAGGGGGAGGAAGGGGTTAAATTCTTATGTTTCTCAAGCACCGGGCTTTCTCTGCGCTGAGGACTCTCCTCCCTCTTCCGACGTCATCAGCCGAATGCGCAATGCTTTCCTAAGGACGGCAGCGTCTTCTCACTGTGAAAATCTGGATTAACCCTAGTGTAAACATAGCAGTTTCTCTGCTGCAGGGTTAAAACTAGATGGACCTGGCACCCAGACCACTTTCTTTGAGCTGAAGTGGTCTGGGTGCCTGTAGTGGTCCTTTAATGCCGATGTACCAATTTCATTATAATTTGTTGAGAAGAGACATTATGAAGGGTAGTTAGCAGAGGCGTAACTAGAAACCAGGGGGCCCTGGTGCGAAAATTGCTCTGCTCCCCCCCTATAGGTACCCGCGCACCCACACATCCCCGTCCCCCCACACGTCCCCGCCCCCCACACACATGCAGACAAACAGATACACATGCAGACACACACACAGACACACACATACATGTAGACACACACATACATACAAGCACACATACACACAGAGACCCATATAGACATACATACATACACACATACATACACAAAAACATGTAGACACACACACATACATACAGACACACACATACATACAAACACACAGATACATACATAGTCCCCATAGTACCTGGCCTTATCTTGAGTATAGGACAGCCTTATGCCTATCCCACGCATGCTTAAACTACCTCACTGTGTTAACCTCTACCACTTTAGCTGGAAGGCTATTCCATGCATCCACTACGCTCTCAGTAAAGTAATACTTACTGATATTATTCTTAAATCTTTGCCCCTCTAATTTAAGACTATGTCCTCTTGGTAGTTTTTCTTCTTTTAAATATAGCCTCAACTGTGTTGAGTCCCTTTATGTATTTAAATGATAGAAAAAACATACACACAGGCACACACACAGTAACACATACATACATACAGACAGAAACACACACATACATACAGAGACATACATACAGACACACATACACTAACACACACATGCAAAATGTTTAGGTCACCCTCCTGTTTCCTACCTTTTAGGTGCAGGAGGGTGACTTTCCCTGGGGTCCAGAGGCTCAGGTTGATGGGAGTCAGAGTTCCACTCTGACTCCCTCCCCCCTTTCTCCTCCTGCGTGGCTCCCAGTGGTTGCTGGGAGGAAGTGACCGGGGCAGTTACTTCCTCCCAGCGTCCGACATCATCACAGGGGACCCGGTCACGCTGTTAAAGCGCCGCAGTGCTGACCATGCAACATGGAAATTAATTTCAACAGCATGGGCCACACGATGGGCCCTTTAACGTGCAGCCCCTGCCCTTACACTCCACGGGCCTTTGCCGCAACACATGGTGGTGGACACCTGGTCGCAGGGATTCGCAGGGCGGCTGGGTCCCCTTGAGTGATGGGCCCGGTCGCAGCTGTGACCCCTGTGACCCCGGTAGTTCCGCAGGTGACCTGTCACTTCTCAAGACTTACCTCTGCTGCAGTACTTACCTCCACCACACTTCTGTGTTTTTGGCAACTTTGTCACCTCGTGATGCCTCAGGCGCATGCATACATGCTTGA
>OW240924.1:28773384-28828984 GCA_933207985.1 Pelobates cultripes | reverse complement strand
AGATCAGAACATTGTAACACAATACACAGCAATTCAGCTTGGTATAATATGCAGCGCAGAACAAGGCAACACACAGATATACATTTGCATTAGTTACATAATAGAATTCTGTAACTAATGCTGTTCTGCCTGGCTTTTTTTTTGTCGAGCACACAATTCCTTGTTCATGCTGTGTCACATCAAATGCATCTCATGATGCTTGAATGTCTGTCAGCAAAACAACCAACCCAGTGCTTCGTATGTAGCCCAATTACATCTACTGTGATGATTACAAGTTTGAAATGAACTTGTTAAGGATGGCTGATGGCATTATTCAGCCATCGATGTTCTACAATTAAGAACCCATGACAAAATAATTCCATCATGCAGCATTTTATCAGCAGGGCCTATTTCTCTGCTGGTTACTGGGGAACCACACGTATCACTCTATACCAGGAACTCGACCTCATCACAGGGGCCCGGCCGTGCTGACCGGCCTCTGGAAAAACATTGCATCGGGTGGCCCTAACAGCATGGGCCACCCGATGGTCTCTTGAACGTGCTGCCTTGGCGGTTGCAGCGTGCAGTCCTGGGCAGCATCACATGGATGGTGTACACCCCGGTCGCAAGGGACCACAGGGCAGCCGGGCCCCCTGGAGTGACGGGCTCGGTTGCAGTGCAACAGTGTTAGGTCCGCCACTGGATGGATCTTCTGCACTGTGCCCGAGCTCCTTTGCCCAGTTCACTTCCTAGCCACTTGCCGGGACCCTGGAGCACTTCATCCTCAATTACCAAAGCTTGACTGCGGTCTCTCTGGAGCATTTGCAACCCAACCTATTCCTCTACAACCCTTATTTCAGGGAGGCATCGTCCCCTCTGCCCATTCCTCTGCAGCTTTTCTTTCAGGCAGGTATGCACCTCTGCCTGCAATGTGATAGCTCTTGTCTTTATCAAGACGCTTGCGTCTCTCAAGCCTAGCTCTATTTTTGATTTGCCCCTGGGCTAGAGAAATTGTGCAACCAGCCAACAGGTTCAAAGACTTTGTTTCTGGGATCCATAAAAATCAACACAGGACACAGTTCCAAAAGGAACTAACATACTCAACTTATTTTTTCTCTGGACTTGCCCATATGCTTATTACATTTAACTTATGGTCACAACTCAATAAAAATACAAATAATCAAATCATATCCGAAAACACACAAGAACTTATAATAACACTTACATATGTATAGTGGGGTGGGGGAGATAATAAAAAACACAAAATATCTCCCCTGCCTGCAGAATTCACAATGTGAATCTACCTGAATATGCGAATTAGCACATTTTTCATTTCAAGTAGTGCATGTAGCTGTTGCTACCAGCAGATGGTGCTATACAGGCTCCATAGCCAAATACACCTAGTTGGTAGCAAGCATCAGAAGGACAGGAGAGCACACAAAACATTGAACCACAACCAATTATATTATACACAACGTGCATCTATAATGGGTACAGTGTAACTAAAACATTAGAACAAATCATGAACCTATGTAACGTGCCCTTCTGCTCCCAGTAAGGGTGACTACCATCACACATGTCAAAGTCTAAAATCACTCCACATTGAAATTGTATTTTACTCATGGTATTTTGTGACTTCCAACTGCCAAAATAAATATAGACATATGATGTACTCTGTACATCAGGGCAAATCAATTAGTTTATTCTGAATATTCTTTAGTTTCACTAATTATGTAAAAATAATTGCCATTTAAAAAAAAATAAAAAATAAAAATGTATAAATCCGAATGTCACATCAAATTAAAATCCTTTTGTCCATTTAAAAATGTATATAATATACATTGGTGCAGTAAATTGGAAAAATGGAAATTGTGTTTTCAACTCTTCGTGGCTCCTACAACTTTACATGGTATTCAGTAATGGGCCACCATGGTACCAGCCATGTTACTGATATAATGCACACCAGATCCAGTCCATTTTGGGCATACCAGAAATATAACATGTCTGTATTCAACACTCAAATTCTAAACAACAAACTTTCAATGTTTAAGTACATCTCGATAATATACACAACTGCAGAGCACTTCTTCCTCTGATTTGCTTGAATGACCCAGAGAGGTAGCCTTTGTTCCTTCTGCAGATAATCAGAAAGTTATAGTTTGGAGAAATCCCCTTGGAAAAAAATGGGGAATGGGCGCCCCATTAGAAAGGATACTTTGTTCCCAAGGTTTATAATGTGGTTGCTGGGTGTGGAATAGCAGTCTGGTTGGATCAGTTGAGCGAGACTGACTGTTCTTGTTGATGTTGACTGTTTAATGACCACCATTGCAGATGTTACAGTTCATGTCGATTCAGACATGAAGGCTCCCACTGTGGGGGTTCTCACCCTGCAGAGCACTGCTTTAAGAAAGGGAAACCACGGTCCAAGGAGGATGAAGTTTTGGAGGACTCCAGTAAGCGTGGCAATGAAGCTACCATGGTTAAGTCAGTATTCCAGAGTTAGGGAGAGAGAGGAGTTATGGGATTATTTTTCACGGGGTTTCTGGATTCCGTTTGTTCAGTCAGTTTTCTCATTACTTACTCATTGGTAATAGGAAAAGAAGAAATCCTGGCTGACAAATTGGCAAATGAGATTGAGTTGAGTCAAATGGCATGTCTTTTTGATAGACCTTTGTTTGTCAGTTTGCAAGTTTCACCATTGGGTCTGGTGCCTAAAAAGAAACCCCACGGGACTAATTCATCACTCGTCATACCTGTCTGGGTGGGATGGGGTTGGTAAACAATGAAAGTTGCGTCACGCATCTTTTCGAAATGGGGTGGGAGAGTCCAAATAATCAGGTGGAAAAGGGTTCTATGGTCTGGAATTGTGCCATGGTGGGGTTCCTCTGTCTGTGCTGCTGTTGCTTTGGCAGTTCCTGCAAAACTCTAGCAGTTTCTCTAGTTGCACTGTTGATACATGCTGACATGTCTCCTCTGATGAAATATCAATTTAGCTGGATTTTTTTTTTTTTTTATTCTTTATTTTTGAGTGCAGAGTTAAGTAAACGTTTCAGCAATTTTACATGGCTTTAAAGAGAAGTTGACAGCGTTTCACTTAGCATTAGCATAGTCATAATGTGCACTTTTTTTTTCTTTCTTGACATGAGTGATATCAAACAATTTAAAAACAGGCTTTTCCACATTTTCTTTTGTATGCATAATAACAAGAAATAGCTTCCATGTGTGCGTTTCTGAGAGGAGTTTTGTGTGTGTAATGTCTCGAGGGGCTAGACTCTCAGGTGTGCTCTTGTGATGTGAGGGAGAGTCAACTGAGGTTCTGCATGGAGGGTTGCAGTGGCATCTCTTGTGTATGCCTGTGGTGTTTTGTAGGAATTCCCCGGTGTATGGGGTGTCAGTTGCCTAGTGGCTGAGATGTTGGAGTGTGTGGCTGTGTTTCGTTTGGGGCTCTGCCAGGACGTCTGGTGGGAGATGTGTGCCCCTAACCGAGGGTGGTGGCGGGGGGCGGGGAAGGGTTGGTGTGTCAATGTGCCTCGAGATTCTAGTCTCTGCGGGTTCTAGCGCTCTAATAGAGCGGTGGTCTGAAGTGTGTGTAAGAGAGAGCCAGAGAGAAGAGAAATCAGGAAAGAAAAAAACAAATATACAATTGCAACTTAGATCAGAACATGTATAACGACTCGTGTTGAGTTTTAGCCCAGTTGTTTTTGTTCAGGTGCTGTGGCCATAAGTATTGGCCCAGTCCCCATTTGTCCTCAGGTGTCAGTTGCCTGTGAACCTCCAGCTCTCGGGATGAAGGGGGTGACTTGAGCAGGGACCCATGTACCCCTGGGGGTGGTCAACTGTGGGTCCTGATGGCTGCCTGTTAGTCCCAGTGCTTAGAGGAAGGCCGGTGCCCTTTCTTTTGACATAAGTGTGTGGTTATTTCCGTTGCGGGTTACTACAAGAGTTCCTTGGGCCCCCCCAGCGGTAGGGTATGGCTGCTGATCTTAGTTGAGAGGTAACTGTGCTCAGTGATTTCCACCAGATTAGAGTATTTTTGGTGAGGTCTTGATAGAATGTTAACGTGGAGTCTTCGAAGGTCGGGGGTGTTTTATTCTTCAGCGCCATCATGATCTGGTTCCTATCTTGTGAGGTTAAGCAGCGAAGAATGACGTCTCGTGCCGCTCCATTTGGTGTTTTAGGTGTGCCCGTAACACGAGACACTCCATCCACAGCCATCTTTTTGGCTGTTGTGTGTGGCAGTATGGATGCAAGTAATCTGCGTGTGTAATGAGGGAGTTCCTCTGCGGTCAATGCAGCAGGGATGCCACGGATTTATATGTGGTTCCTGCGCAGTTTGTCCTCCAGGGCTGAGATTTGGTATGTCAGTGTGACTTGGGTGTTTTGCAAGTGTTGTACTGTCTCTTTAAGGGCTAAGATGTCGGTTTTGGCAGCTAATATGTCCTTTTCAGAGGTTTGTACTCTGTCATTTATGGCCGTTCTCATATGTCAGTTCTCAGTGCTCTGCGGTCGGCTGTCCATACTTGCTGCATGTCGTTAAGCAGGAGTTTTAAGTCCTGTTTTGTTGTGGGAGCAGTCCCATCTGGGATATCAATTGGATGTAGTTGACTTGCCTGAATGGGTGTTGTAGGCTGTGTCCGTCCTGTGCCCGGTTCTCCTCATTCCGGTCTCCAGCAGGAGTCTGCTTAGGCTGTGCAAGCTGTCTCAACATGTCCCCTATATCTCTGCCGTCAGCCACTGTATTAGGTTTTTGGGAGCATCGCCCCATTGCCTTCCGGTGTTCCGATTGTGGTAGGGAGGTTAGTGGCTCCGATCCCGGTGGGGGGAGTATGGTGCTGCCGCAGAGGAGTGCCTCCAGTCCCAGGCTTAGGGGTGTGCTGTAGGCCGCGGTTTTTCGTCACGGTTTGGAGTGCCTCGGATTGTGAAAAAAAGGCATCTATCGATGCGGTTCGGCTTTGGGGACCCAGCTAAAATGGTATGAGGGTCGTATGGGCTATAGTTGCAGAGATATTTGGTTAGATTGAATCAAGAGTGTGGGAGCTCTTAGAGATGGTGTCCGCTTGTTAGGCTTGCAGGCTCCGCCCCAATTTAGCTGGATTTTTTTGTTCCTCATTGGTTAGCTTGAGAGTTTACCCTGTTCATTATTTTCCTCACCCCTTTAGGATAGGGACCGCTACACAAGTTTCTGGTAGATACGCTGAGGAGCTTGGGGCATTGTCCTGGTATTGGCTTTATATTCCCCTTCATTTAGTTTAACTTGTTTTATTTAGGTTGTCTGCTGAACTATGCATGGATATTGCGACACTCATCTACCTGGCGGGAGAGAACATATGGTCACAACCTGGGTATTTCATTTTATGCAATGTGAATTAGATGGAGTGGTTTAAAAGGTTTAAGGTGAGTTCAGTTCTACCCAAACTGTGTTGCACTGGGGTAACGATCTGAGGCAGTGGCTTACTATCAAACATGACTTGGTGCACGGCCATACTCTATTTTGGGAGTTAGTTTTAATTTGGTCGGAAATTGTTGCGCATCCTGTTTGGCGCAATTTACCAGAGAGGAGTCGTAGGAAAGTTAATATGAAAATATCACGATTTGTTCAGCATATTGGAGGGGTTGTGGTACACCATCGGGCATTAGAGGAGGACAATTGGGATTTAATGAGGGAGAATGGCATACACCTCAGACCTGCAGTCTGCAAGTGAGGCTGATGGTAAGTGCAGGCTGCCACAGGCTTATGAAATTGAAGGGTTAACCATCTGTTGGGTTGTTCCCCACAACAGCTGACAGTGTGTAAAGGGTGGAGACTGGCTGGTTTGGAATGTTAAATTGCTAATAAAGTTGTGGTTGTTGCCGTTTCCACTATACTTTGTGTCTGTGTGGTTAATAGGCAGCGGATGGTTCTGGGAGGATTTTGGGTCTGCAGTCATGAAAACTTGGTCCCTAGCTGCCTATATTTACAAGTAACATTCTTGCAGTTATCTTTTCTAATAGCTTTGGTAGCTATAATGTAAATTAAAACATTGGTACGGTAAATTACATCGTTATATCCTCCAATCTCCATTGATCATTGTTGCATTAGTCTGAAAACCTCAATAAAGAATGTCTACAACATACTTTAGGCATAAAACAGCTGAACATTGTATTTGTCTCCTCCCTTATACTATTTGATGCTTAAGATTCAACTTTGAAACCTGTATTCGGCTTCTTTCGATTTGACTTGGACAATTTTCTTTTCTGGTTCACCAGCTCAATAAAAACAAATCATGTAGATTTTGCCTGGTCATACTCAAATGTTAAGGTCTTAGGGAAACAAACAGTCTTCTCCCTTTATTTATAAAGATTTGAGGTGAGTATAGACTATGGACTTCTCCGCATACGTGATAGTCCTCAACAACAGATCATCAATCCTACCTAAGGAACTGAGAAATGTTATATAGGCATATTACCGGACCTTAAAGTGGCTGGGCTTAATGCTAGATGGAGATAGAAAAATATCAGGAGGAGTACATAAAATAATATCAATAGAAAACTATCAGCAAATCCAAGGTCAAGAACAGGGTTGGGTCTGGTATTCGCAAGAGGAACAACTCATGGTCAATAAGGTAGTGGGGTCTAGTACACAAGGACAGTGAAGGAATGCTCATGGTCAATAACGTAGCCAAATTAGGAAATGCTGGAAACAGGACTGGAACAAATTAAGGTCAATAGTTATAGCCAGGTCTATAACACAAGTCAGAAACCGCAACAAAACATGGAAAACCACAAAAGGGTACTGGATTAGATATTCCATGAGTTTATATAAGCCAGACCCATGCATCAGTCCATTGGACAGGATGCCAATAATAAGGAAAACACAAAAAGGGTGAAGGTTGCAGCATGTGTCTTTTAAGTTTAATTGCGGCCAGAATGATGCGACAGCAACCTAGTAACAATAATGCCAACACGGTTGCAGTTTTGGTATTGACACAGTTGTATCTACACTCCAGCAAGAACCTTGGGAGTGTGGTGAAATTAAACCAGGTGTGTCAAAATTAGAGCAAGACCCTTGAATTGATGCACATGTGCCAAAGTGGACACCAGGACACTAAGACCTCAACTAGATTTATAAAGATGCATCTGTGTAGGTGTGTTTCCTAACACCTGTAACCAAGCTTTCGGATGATCTGCCATTGAGACAATTGGTTCAAAAACTACCGAAAGGATAAAGTACATTATTTTTTTCTTTAGAACTGTTCACAGAAGTAGTAATTTTGTACAATATAGTCTACGGAGGATATATAGAAATATTTTATTTAGTGTTTTTCAACACATAAATTAAACCTTTGTTTCTCTGGAGGACCTGTGGGGTCAACACTGAAGAACAGACTCTGAGTACTATCCCACACTCTTTGCCAGAAGATAAGAAACTCTGCCTCAATCACTTAACTTTTTCCCAAACACAGAGAGAAGAGATTCACTAGGAAGAAAATAAGAGGATACTGTCTGATTTTTGGATGAGTTTGAGAGGGCCATTTGTTCATGGCATGGACACATTATGAAGGTTATTGGATTATAATCAGTGTAGGCTGAACTTAAAACATAAAAAAAACGGTTAAGAATTAGATGAAGAAGGGTTGTATATCTGATAACATAAACAAACCATTAATTCAGGTTTTGGAGTAAACAGAAAAGTTTCTCTCGCTACAGGACCATTAAGAACAATGATATGAATATTCATTTGTTTGAGGAGTTCGTTATCTAACCGTAATAAAAACAATGACATACAATGACCTGATTAAAGCCTTTAGGACAGGTGATCAGCATCCACTTTCACATGTTTTTGGTTGGTTTCACAAGAGAATATACAATGGTTAGGGGGAGATTGTTACTCAAGAATATAGATTTAGGGCAAAAGGAGATCGTTTACTAGTCTATTGTAAGAGGGTGTGGAAGGTTGGTCATTGACAAAGGGTGTTTATTGGCATATGTTGGTTTACTTTCAGTGTTTGGTTTAATCGCTTGTTGGCAGACACCAGCCTATCCACACACGTTGGTTAATTTGCAGTTATTGATGTATTGGCAATGATGGGTATATTGGCAGTTGCCTTTTTATTATTAGTAGAATTTGGTTTATCATTCTCTGTGAGACATTGTGTCTTACAGGCAGCATTTTTTTTAGCTCTTTAGCAGATGTTGAATTATCGTAGAGGTTCATCTTGCAATTGTTGGCTTATTGGCAGTTGTTTGTTAGTTTTGCATTTGGTGGTATCCTGGGAGTTGTTGATTTATTTGCAATGATAGATTCATTGGCAGTTGGTTTATTTGTAATGGTTATTCATTGGCACCAACAGTTTTCTTCTGATTAGTAGGAAAGCTTGGTTTCATTGTCAGAGTCTGGGTTATAACAGAGGCTAGTTCATTGAGGTGTAATGTTTTTGGAGGGTAAACAGCAAGGGTTGGCTTGGTGAGTCTTCAGTGAAAGGTACATTTATTAGTTTATCTGCAGTCACTGATTTATTGGCTTAGTGGCAATTTTTTTTTTTTTTTATTCGAAAGTCGAAGCATTGGTGTTAAAAGAACACTATAGGGTCAGGAACACAAACATGTATTCCTGACCCTATAGTGTTAAAAACATCATCTATCCCCGCCCCCTTCACCACCTCCGCCTTGCCCCCTAAATATAACAAAAATTGTACCTTTACTGCAGTCTGTGCTGCTAGCTCTGCCCCTGAACTGCCTACTTGGCTGACATCATAAGTAGTTGTGTACTGAGGCAATCTCAATGCTTTCCCATTGGATTGGCGGAGTTTGTCAGATCAGGTGCAGAGCCAGCACAAGGCAAACACAGCCCTGGCCAATCAGCATCTCCTCACAGAGATACATTGAATCAATGCAGCTCTATGAGCAAAGTTCAGTGTGTCCATGCAGAGGGTGGATGCACTGAATTGCAGTGCTGCACAGCCACAGGAAGCACCTCTGGTAGCCATCTGAGGAGTGGCCAGTGGAGGTATCACTAGCCTGAAATGTAAACATTACAATACAAGCATCTTTGTAGAGAAAATGTTTACTGCACAAAGCCTGAACGGGTTTACTATACGCACCAATACAAATACAATAAGCTGTAGTTGTTCTGGTGACTATAGTGTCCCTTTAAGATGGTCTCTACAAGTGGTTCCTTTATATACTGTTGGCCCACACATTCAGACCACTGTGGGGGCACAACAGATAAGACAGACACTCTTAATCTGAACCATATTATATGATACAAATTATGAATAAATTTCACAACAGCGCTGTTAATTTGCCTTTATCACGTGGCATGACTTAAAGGGACTCCATGGACACCCATACCCTTCATCTCAATTTAGTGGTCTGAGCGCCATGTCCCCAAACCCAAATTTAACCCTTGAACTGAACATACTGCTGCTCTCAAGGAATGGCAACGCTGACATTGCAGGGTTAACCTGCCTCTTGCTGTCATACTGACAGTCACTTGAGGTCTCTGAGAGACCATCTGATTGGCACAGAGCAACATTTTACTGCACATGCGCATTAGCCTCCCAGTGTAGACGGGCTCTGTCAGAATATTTATATCGGCAGACATTTTGTGCTAAAATAGAAATTAAAAGTGTCTACTGCCAGTCACACTCAGAACCAAGCTGACTCCATTTTGGATCTTCAGGCTAACAAAGACACATAATTTCTTCTTGCTTTCAGTAACTCTAGCCATCAGCCTGTGCTAAGGAATGCATTATGTAAACACAGCAAGGATGGGAGTGGAATACAACCCAGAGACAAGTATATACATTATATATACACACACACACACACACGTAACGACTTTTTACTTAATTTACTATTATATTAATTAGTGGAATAGAAAAATAATGTCTCACAGCTTCACAGAAAGTGAGACACCAGTGACCAGATAAGACTCAGTAATTAATTTTACTTTCTAAATATTACAAGGTCCCATTGTAAAAATAGGGTGAAATTCAGGTTCCTGGGACTATCCAAGCATCTGATGATAACATCTACAACATAACTGGTAATTATGCTGGTTTTATTTAATTAATCTAAATTAATTAAAATATTTACTAATAGCAAGATATATGCCTGGATAAATCCCGGTCAGATTCCATAATTGAGAAATCTTAGTTAAAGGACCACTATAGGCACCCAGACCACTTCAGCTTAATGAAGTGGTCTGGGTGCCAGGTCCAGCTAGGTTTAACCCTTTTCTCTATAAACATAGCATTTTCAGAGAAACTGCTATGTTTATAATAGGGTTAATCCAGCCGCTAGTGGCTGTCTCATCGACAGCCACTAGAGGCGCTTCCGCGCTTCTCACTGTGATTTTCACAGTGAGAAGACACCAGCGTCCATAGGAAAGCATTGAGAATGCTTTCCAATAGACTGGCTGAATGCGCGCGCGACTCCTGCCGCGCATGCACATTCAGCCAAAGAGGAGGAGAGTCCCCCGCCCGGTGCTGGAGAAAGAGGTAAGTTTAATCCCTTCCACCCCCTAGAGCCCAGCAGGAGGGGGGCCCTGAGGGTGGGGGCACCCTCTGGGCACTATAGTGCCAGGAAAACGAGTATGTTTTCCTGACACTATAGTGGGCCTTTAACTAAAGAATATATAGTTATAAACATTCCATTCTGCAGGTGGAATCAAAATAATTATAAATATGGATGATATATTTATCACGTGTTAGCATACCGCTGTTTTTATCCAGGTGTATTGATTTGCTCTGAAATAAGATTGTGTATCTTATGTAGAGTTAAATTCGGCTTTTGTAAAAATCTGGTAGATTGTTTCTTATTGGACGGTTCCATGGAATGGTTAATGATATGAACGTTATTTTAATTAAAAATAGCAATAGAATAGGATATTATATGCCTAGGAGGATTTAGCCAGCGTTGAAAGAGTTAATCAGGATCTAACTGTGAGCCAAGATTTTATGACTTCTCACTGTGCGGTGTGAAGTTTCTGTGTTCTGTGTCTGTGAGATTGTCTTGACAGTTGATGCTGTAGACATTGAATTTGTTTAAAACCATTGCCATTTTGTTGTATACCTATGTTATACTAAATATTCACTGATTATTATCACGCATGTTATATATTATTATTATAATGATGTCACAATAAATTATATTTTTAAAATCAAATTGTGATTTATTTGTATGGAATAAAATCTTCTAATGGCTTTCTCTAGGATCTAAGAGAATTCAGATAGTGGGCAATTCTTAACTTTATATTATTAGATCGGGGTTCAGTGCCAAGATATCAACTTTGATGTAATAAAAATTATTAAATTCATTTTTTTGATAATTTTTATAAAATTATTATTTTTAATATTTATCACCCCATAAATATCCCCAGAGCTCAGATCATTGATCACGATGATCTCAGCCAAAGAGACAGAGCTTCCCCAAGAAGACCGATACTACAATGGAGAAAAGGTAAGTAAAATTACTCTTCTAACCCTTGCAGCGGGGTCCCGGTTATATAAATGTCGACTAGGGCACTATAGCCTTATGAATACATATTTGTATGATTAACGCAATAGTGTTCCTTGGAATAGACATTGAATATTGACAGACATCATGAAAAACAAAGCAACACATTCTTCCTTACCCACAACTTAAGTTCTGATGGAATTATATTCAATAAAAAACACAACATAAAATTATCTTACATATGGAATATAGGTGCTCTGCCAATGTCAAAACAGGCAGTAACGATCCAACATCTGATTTTCAGTATTATGCATTTAACCTAAATAAAAATGCATGCAGTGCTATTTAAACTCCACACGACAGCAGGGATTAGTACTTGGGGAATAGCCTAATGTTGGGTTTTTAACGTGAACCAGGCATGACAGATAAAGATTTGCGTTTTCTAAGCATCTGGCTTAAATTCATGTTAAACGACTAAGTGTTTCTTCCTTTAATACTATTAAAAGTTCACATCTGAATTTATTTCCATTGCTTCTGTCTCCTGCTTAGAGCATCAATCATATTTTCAGTGGGTGTTACAGTTGCTGTAAGATACACGTCCCCTAGTGTCTCAGTGCCCCCATGTCTCCCAGTATCCCCAAGTGTCTGTGTCCCCAGGTCTCTCAGTGTCCCCATGTCTCTCAGTGTCCCCTAGTATCCTAGTGACATGGGACACACTGAGACATGGGGACACTGGGAGAAATGAGGACACTGAGACACTGGGAGACTAGGGGACTGGGCGACATGGGGACACAGGCTGGCCTTCCAATTCTTTGGACAGACATGCCCCCTTTTTGGGCATGTTCACCCCTTTTGGCAGTTCCTGTCACGTGATTCGCATCAGTGGCCCATCCTTTTACCCCACCCATTGACTTCCTGCTTCACTGGACACTGCTGTTAGGGGCATGAAAGCATAAATTAGAGATTAGCATAGAGAATGTGTTTTCTTTGAGTTTCCCTCCAACACCATCTCCATCAGATACACGACGCTTAGGAGGTAGGACTGTTTTAGTGTTTTAGTGTTTTTGATCGATAAGATTCTGTAATTAGGCCCCATCATAATTGTCAGCACCAGGCCCACTGGGCTCTTAATCTGGCCCTGTTGATGCAGACAATATGTTGGCCTCTTCAGAGTTAAATAATTACTTTTTTAAGAAAATTTCTCTCCTGACATTACTGAGGCCAATGGATGGTCTGCACACCAAGCTATTATTATGGACACTTCAAGGTGACTACCCACAAGAAAAAAAAAACATCCATAAACTACTAGACCTTTAGTCCCCTCTACACAACTTGGAATCCAAATAAAACATGTCCTCCCTTGCAAACAAACTAGGTGAATTGCGCTCTGCCATTAAACACCTAATGTTAGATGACATGGCATTCCACTAACTTGGAAAATACGGTCATTTACATAAAATCAAATAATGTTTTCCTATGGACGTTCTGCACGCTGGATATATTATACCCTCATAGTACGGGTGGGGTTGAGAGGGTAAGGAAGTCTAGACAGGTTGTGGTGGTAGGGGACTCTATTATTAAGAGAGTAGATAGGGTAATCTGCCACTCTGATCGACTCAACCGGATAGTTTGCTGTCTCCCGAGCAGGGGCGGACTGACAACTCATGGGACCCCTGGGTAATCATGAGATCATGGGGCCCCCCTTGTACCCACTATCTTGCAGGATGCACAAATATACATTATGCAGACATACACGCACCACCTACATATACATTCTTGTGTTAAAGAAAGGGTTGTAATGTGGGGGGAGTAGGGGCTTCAGTGGGGGACAGGAGCTGTAGCGTGTGGGACTGGGGCTTTAGTGCGGAGATAAGGGCTCTAATGTGCGACAGGGGCTCTAACGGCGGAATAGACACTGTAGTGGGGTATAGGGGTTGTAACTGGGGATAGAGATTGTAGTATGGGGCTTGGGTGGTTAGGGAATGTCATGGGGGATAGGGGCTGTAGTGGAGAAATAGGGATTGTAGTGGGGAGACAATGGATCTAATTTGGAAACAGGAGCTGTAGTGACGTGGTAGGGGATGCAGTGGGAGAAGAAAGGCTGTAGTGGGGCATAGAGGATGAATTTGGGGAATAGAGATTGTCCTGGTGGATAGGGGCCCTGAGTGGGACACTGTGATATCACAAGTGGATTGTAAATTGTAGGCTACATAGCAAAATAATTGGCTTACAAGGAGGTATGTTATTGGTGGTATAGCTGATACATTGTAGAAAGAGCTCAAGCTGCCCTGCTCTGGAGTATGGGGTCTACGATGTTAAAGGAACACTATAGTGTCAGGATTACAAACATGTATTCCTGACACTATACCTGCAAGAGCACATTTTAGGTCCCCAGTCCCCCTCTGCCTCCATGGCTGAGATCATAACGATCCCAGCCAATCCAATGCTTTCCAATGGGAAAGCATTTGGAGGCTATTGCACATACGTGGCAAAACACTGTGCTGTGTCAGTCAGCATATCCTCATAGAGATACATTGAATCAATACATCTCTACGGGGAGCATTCAGCGTCTCCATGCAGAGCGTGGAGACACTGAACATAAGTGCTACACACTGCGCAGCACTAACCCAGGAAGCACCTCTAGGGGAGATCTGAGTGACTGCCACTACAGGTGATCCTAGGTGGTAATTTAAACACTGCCTTCTTTCTGAAAAGACAGTGCATACATTAAAAAGCCTGCAGGGACAGGCTACAGACACCAGAACCACTACATTCATTGTTCTAATAACTATAGTATCCCTTTAGGTTTGCCTCTGATATATTATTCCCCTGTGTTGTTATATGAATGCTTTGCATTTAGTGGTGGAACTACAGTAGGGCACTGTTGAAATAATTTTTGTGAGGCACTGTTGATTGCAAAGATGTTGTTCAACTTGACACAATGCTTTGCCAGCTGGGGATCTACCATTTGCCCATCCTTGCTGGATTGTACTTCGCACAGAGCAGCGTTTGTATGTTTGAATGTAAGTTTTTGTATAAAGTATCTGTGTGTGAATGTAGGAATGTATTTGTGTGTAGTGTTGTGTGTTTTTATGTGCTGTTGCCATTTGCAAGCAGTGGTTTATTTGTGTGTAATGTTTGCCTTTGAAAGTAGGGGTGTATGTGTGAAGTGTTAGAGTTTGAATGCTGAGATGTATACACAGATACAAAGGTACAGACATGCAGATACACAGCACACTGACAACATACAGATACACACACTGACACACATGCAGATCAGTTAGTTTTGTCAACAAAATTTTAGTCAAGTTTTAGTCGACTACATTTTTTGAGATTTAGTCGCCGAAAACTAGACTAAAGCTAAAACAATTCAGATGACTAAAATACGACTAAACTAAAATGGCTGAATGACTAATAGTAAATTGAAATTTGCTGCCAAAATAACACTGATGCAGATACACAGAAGTACACTAACACCATACAAATATACAGACACACATAGAAACACAGAAAAACAAATACATATATACACTGTCACATACATACAGACTCACATACAGATACACAGGCACAGACATGTGGATACACAGACATACACTGACAACATACAGATACACACACTGACATGCATGCAGACACACATGCAGATACACACACAGACACACATATGGATACATACAAACAGTGGCACACATACAGACACACATTGACACACAGATATACATGTACACACAGATAAAATGCACAAAGATCAGACAAAATGCACAAAGATCAGACAAAACAAAGATTACATATTTTTAGCCACCCCCTATACCTTTTTAATGCAGGAGGGTGGCTTCCCTGTGGTCCAGTGGCATCTGGCTGCGTGTGATGGGAGTCAGTGTTACAGGCTCTCTTCCGGTCCTGGCTCTTAGTCTGTCTCCCTCCTGTCTCTCTCTCGTGTGGTAACTTGGTATGCTGGGGGGGAAATTACTTATACTCACTTCCTCCTAGCACCGCAGCATTACACACCGCAAGGGCCCAGTCGGCACCTGACTGGGCCTCTGATAAGAGATGTCCAGTGATGGGCCCCAAGGGCGTACCTAGAGCATTTTGCAACTGAGGCGGATCCTATATTTGGTACCCCGCCCCTCCCCCCCAACTTTAAAATGTAAAACACCCACAACATTTTTTAAATTTTTTTAAATGTTTTTACCAATGAGCAGTGTTAGTGTTAAGCATGTTAAGCATGTTTTTGTATGGAGTATGAGTGAGTGAATGTAGAGGTGTGTGTGTTTGAATGTAGTGTTGGCATTTGAATTCAGGCGTCTATTTGTGTGTAGTGTCGTTTTTGAACGCAATGGTGTATTTATATATAATGGTGGTATTTTAATACAGAGGTGTGTTTGTATGTAGTGTTGATGTTTGAATGCAGTGGTGTGTTTGTATGTAATGTTGACATTAGAATCCAGGGGTGTATATGTGTGTAGTGTTGAAGAGATGCTGAGATGTATGCACATATATACAAACACACATATACACACACAGACACAAACATGGGCACACATACAGATACACAGACACACACAGATACAGACACACATGCAGCTTCATAGACACAAACACTCAAACATACAGACGCACACATACACACACTGATACACATACAGATACAAACAGACACACAGATTACAGACACACATGCAGCTACATGGACTTACATAGACACAAACACACAGACACACACACACACACACACACACACACATCACATGCATCTACATAGACACAAATAGATGCACATAAATACTCTATTACAGAGTCCCCTTCCCCTCCAAAACCCCTGCTCAGTCTCTTAATAAAAAAGCAACAAGAAAAAGAGTGATGTGGCCCAAATCCAATCGATACTTGTGCGAGCACTGTTAGAAGCACCGTGAGGGCGGCGCATGCCAACGTCAGTATGTGGCGACGCGCACCTCCCGAGTAAGCAGCAATGGGCCCTGCCCTCTCCCAGGCAATCAGCGATGGGCCTCCTCCCGGTTAAGCACCGATGGGCCCCCTCCTGGGTAGCAGCGATGGGCCAGAGGACTGCGCTGTTAATTAAGTGTGTGACCGTGCACACACAGAATAGCTGGTCAGTGGGCCCCATTCCTTGGCCGGGCCCTCGGACCATGTCCGAAGTGCCCGACCGCTCAGTCTGCCCCGGCTCCCGGGTGCTCGGGTCCGGCATGTTGCCGACAGAGTAGAGGGATTATTGGGAGGGGCTGGAGATGACCCAGCTGTCATGGTCCATATTGGTACCAATTACAAAGTCAGAGGAAAATGGAAGGTCCTAAAGAATGAGTTCCGGGAACTAGGAAGTAAGCTTAAAAAAAAGGACCTCCAAGGTAATTTTTTCAGAAATATTACCTGTGCCGCGCGCTACAGCAGCGCGAGATTGGAGAGGTCAATGCATGGCTGGTCTTGGTGCAGGAAAGAGGGTTTGGGGTTTTTAGAGCACTGGACCGATTTTGTGCTTGGGTACAACCTGTATAGTCATGATGGATTACACCTAAATGGAAGAGGTTCTGCTGTGCTGGGGGATAGGATGGCTAGAAGGTTGGAGGAGATTTTAAACTAGTGGTGGGGGGGAGGGTCAAAGCAATCTAGAAAATGGAGATAGGATGGAAAGGAGATGGGCTTTAGCTCAGAACAACGGGGGTGGAGATGGGGGGAGGGGAAAGCTCAGAACAGAGGAGGTATGTAATATTGATAATTCCCAAAAAGTAAAAAAGACTCATGATAATATTAAATGTATGCTTACTAATGCAAGGAGCCTATATAACAAAATGGGGAACTAGAGGCAATAGCATACACTAAACAATATGATATAATAGGCATAACAGAAACATGGTGGGATGAGACACATGACTGGGCAGTTAATTTAAATGGGTACACGTTATTTAGGAAGGATATGAAAAACAAGAAGGGTGGTGGGGTATGTTTATATGTCAACCATGAGTTAAAGTCAAATCTTAGGCATGTGGAGTGTGACGAGGAAAATGTGGAGGCTTTACGGGTAGACATCTGCTTGGGGCAAACAAAGGGAAATCAATTATTGGTTGGGATATGTTATAAACCACCTAATGTAAACAGCTGTTAGAGCAAATTCAGAAATCTGCAAATTGAGGTAACACGTTAATTATTGGAGATTTTAATTACCCAGACATAAATTGGGATAGAGAGACTAGTACTTCAGCAAGGGGAATTAGGTTTTTGAATGTGTTAAATGACACCTTTATGTCACAACTGGTACAAACACCAACTAGAAAGGATGCTTGTCTGGATCTCGTTATAACAAACAATGTTGATCTTTTAACCAACATTCAAGTAGAGGAGCTTTTGTGAAATAGTGATCACAATATGGTAAATTTTGAAATAAACTCAAAAAAGCAAAAGCAAGTGGGGTATACTAAACATATAATTTAAAAAAAGCCAATTTCAATAAGGTTAGGGCATCTCTACAACTTATGGACTGGCATAAACTCCTTAGTGATAAAAACACTGAGGATAAATGGAAACTATTCAAACAAATATTAGAAAGGTACATTTCTCAGTATGTACCATTGGGTAATAAATATAAAATAAACAAATTAAAACCAATGTGGCTTAGTAGAGAAGTAAAACAAGAGATTAAAACTAAGAAAAGGGCATTTAAAGCATTTAAATCAGACAAATCAGAGGCATCCTATTTAAGATATAAGGAAGCCAATAACGCTTGCAAAAAGGCAATTAAAGTGGCTAAACTAGAAAATGAGACATTGATAGCTAAAGAATGCAAAACCAACCCCCATAATTTTTTCAAGTACATCAATTCTAAAAAAACAAAAAATGAAAGTGTAGGTACACTTGAAACAGAGTTGGGTTTATTAGCTAATGAAGACCAGGAAAAAGCAGAAATTTTAAATAAAAATTTTTCTTCAGTATATATTAATGAGGATCCTATGGCAGGAGATATGCAAATGATTTCTGCAAAAAACTTGCAAATAACTTGTGATTGGATAACTCGAGACAAGGTGCTACAGCTATTAAAGAAAATTAATGTAAATAAAGCTCCGGTGCCTGATGGTATTCACCCACGAGTACTTAAGGAGCTAAGTGGGGAAATAAGTAAACCTCTGTATTTAATTTTTCAAGATTCTTTTGTTTCAGGTGTTGTACCGGAGGATTGGAGGAAGGCAGATGTTGTTCCTATATTTAAAAAGGGTTCAAAATCCTTGCCTGGAAATTATAGCTTAACTTCTGTAACTGGGAAAATATTTCAAGGGCTATTAAGGGATGATATTCAGGAACTTTGTTATTAGCAATAATCAGCATGGTTTTATGAAACATAGGTCATGTCAAACTAACCTAATTGCATTCTACGAAGAAGTAAGTAGAAGTATAGATCAGGGTGTTGCAGTGGTTGTGATCTACTTGGATTTTGCCAAGGCATTTGATACGGTTCCTCACAATAGGTTAGTCTTCAAACTAAAAGAAATTGGTCTAGATGAATATTCTTGTTCTTGGGTAGAACATTGGCTTAAGGATAGAGTACAACGAGTTGTCATTAATGGTAAATTTTCAGGGTTCTGTTTTGGGACCACTTCTATTTAACATATTTATAAATGATCTTGAAATAGGCATTGAAAGCCATGTATCAGTGTTTGCAGATGACACAAAACTTTGTAAAGTAATAAAATGTGAGCAGGATATTGCTTTGCTGCAGAGGGATTTGGATAGATTGGGGGACTTGGCACTAAAATGGCAGATGAAATTTAACGTAGAGAAATGCAAAGTTATGCACTTCGGGGTTAAGAATGCACAAGCAACTTATACACTAAATGGTAGTGAATTAGGGATAACCACACACGAGAAGGATTTGGGAATTGTTATAGATAACAAATTAGGCAGCAATATGCAATGCCAATCAGCAGTTGCTAAGGCCAGTAAGGTTTTGTCATGTATAAATAGAGGCATAAATTCTCAGGATGAAAATATAATTTTGCCTCTTTATAAAATCGCTGGTAAGACCATACCTTGAATATGCTGTGCAATTTTGGGCGCCTGTTCTAAAGAAAGATATCATGGCACTAGAAAAAGTCCAGAGACGAGCTACAAAATTGATAAAAGGAATGGAGCATTTTAGTTATGAAGAAAGGTTAAAAAAATTAAATCTGTTTAGTTTGGAAAAACGGCGCCTGAGAGGGGATATGATAACTTTATACAAATATATTCGGGGCCAGTACAAACCTTTATCTGGACATCTATTCATAAACAGGGATATACATAGGTCACACATTTAGGCTGGAAGAAGGGAGATTTAATCTAAGGCAAAGAAAAGTTTTTTTTTACAGTAAGAACAATAAGGATATGGAATTCTCTGCCTGAAGAGGTGGTTTTGTCAGAGTCCATACAGATGTTTAAACTGAAATTGGATAAATACTTACAAAAACATAACATACAGGGATATAATTTCTAATTAGTGGGGTAATAGCTGCCTGATCCAAGGAGACATCTGACTGCTATTTTGGGGTCAAGAAGGATTTTTTTCCTAGTTTGTGGCAAAATTGGAAGCGCTTCAGACTAGCTTTTTTGCCTTCTTTTGGATCAACAAAAAACAAATGTGAGGAAGGCTGAACCTGATGGACGCAAGTCTCTTTTCAGCTATGTGACTATGTAATATTGGATGCATAGATTTACGATGCAATTACACAGGTTTTAATCTGAGCTCACTGAAGGCATCCATGCGATTGCTGCGTATTCGCTTGAGCCGACCAAATTCTGACCGTATTTGCGTTTGATAAATACAAAAATTGCCGATTTCCATTGTGGTCAGTATTCCATCATTTTCACTAAATTTTGTCCATCCAATGTTTAGTTAATATATGAAAAGGCTGTAATTGTTATTTTAATTCGATTAATCCATGTTTACTGCAAGTCATAGTTTGAAAGAGGTAAAGTTCCCCGATAAAGTATTAATTCTTAGCTAGCAAGTTATTTAGCTCAAACAAATTTATACAAACACACACACACGCTATTCAGTGAATTCTTTGGTAAGTAATGTACACTTCTTTTTAAAATCAGTAAAAATAAGAAAAAAGTGCAATTTATTAAATGAGAACAACATGTTTAACGTCCAATGGCAAAATCCACACATAAGTTAAGGAGTAATGGATAAAAATGGTGAGAAACAGGTTTCACCGGGATTTGGGTATGCATTACAATGCAGGCACCCTTCGTTTACATTCTATTGGAGATAAGGGGTTAATAGATGGAGCTGCTGAATACATCCTGCCATATTACCTTTCAAACGCGCAACACTGCAGTCTATTTATTTTTAATGTAGCATAGGTTGTTTTATTGGCATGAGTTAGTTTATTGGCCAGTATTACTATAATAAATCTTTGTGCTATGAATGTCTAGTCTAAAAAAAGGTTTTTTTTCCTTTTTCTATTTCTAGAAATTTGGAATCTGTTCAAAGGGTTGCCAGCTAACAGCATATTGACATCGATGGTCTAATAACCGGAGAACAGAATGTGGTAGATCTTTTGTTTCTCACGGGACACGAAAGTATTTATGAAGAGATGAGTATGATAAGAGCGTTACATCCCCTGTGCCAACGCAGTCTCACGGCAGAGGAAATTCCAAGTACAAAATCTCTAGGGAAAAGGAGTTTATTGTACTCTAGACTTTAACTGAATGGATGGATATTTCATTTATCTCTGCTCCTTTTTCTAACACCCACAATAAAAGATTGGATCTGTGAAGCCCTCCATCTCAGAAAAAGACAGGAAAAAAAAAAAAAGACAAAACAACTTTCTTTCTGAGAAATTAGAGTGGGATTAAAAAGATGAACAAGTGCCTTCTTATGTCATAACAAGTGTGCCCTGTTTCTGTGGAGCCACCCATTGGGCCTACGTAGCACACCTCCGCATCACAGCTGCTCTAGGGATTGGCTGGGCCTCGTACTACAAATATGCAGCATGCTACAATACTAGCGTTCAGTGACAGCACTCTGTTACTATAATTCCTTCTGCTGTCAAACAAATCTCTTATTATGGCAACATTCACCAGCAGATATTTAGTTATAGGTCAAAATGTGTCATTTGAAAGTAGACAAAGATGCTAGAGGCATGGTACAGGGGCAGGTGACAGGAGCAGGTCTGCGCAGGATTAGGATGCAAGGTACAAGGAGCTTAACCTGGGGCAGGTGATAGGATGGAGGGCAGGTAAAATAGGAGCCAGTGATAGGGCACAGATACATTACACTGGGGTTTATGGTAGAGTACTGTCAGGCTACATGAGGTAGGTGGCAGGATACAGACAGGTGACACTGGGCATGTGGAAGGCTACAGATTGGTTGGTTACAATGGATAGGTGGCTGGATACAGGTAGCATACAAAGGGGCAAGCGGAAAGATACAGGCAGCGTACACTAGGTGACAGAGGCAGGGTTGATATTGTGACACAAGCATAGAGTGCGCACCTGGGAATTCTTTCATATGCTAGGTTTTATTTAATTTCAAGTGAATTTGTATTGAATTCTCAAATGACATACATTATTTCTATTTATCAAAGAAACTAAAACTCAGTGTGTTTGTGTATGGTAAAGGGCTGTATAGATGTGGGGGAGGGCGGGCCGTGTTACTCTGTGTATCTGTCGTGAATGTGTTGGGTGCTGTGAGTGTTCTAGCTGTGTCGGGTGGCTGTGTGGTATGTGAGTTGCTGACAGTGTGCAATATGTGGCAGCAGTGTGTGTGATCATAGGTCCAAACAGGGATCAAAACTAGCAGAACATTCCCCATAGAGATATATTAATTCAATGTATCTCTAAGAAAAAATGCTGATTGGCAAAGTACGGCGTTTTGACGTGAATGCGCAATAGCCCCAAGATTGATGCTCTCTGCCAAAGAGGCAGAGCCAAAAAAGTGAGTATGCACGTTTTTACTGCATCAGAGAGGGGACCGGTAACCTAAACAACCCCTTCATCACTAGAGTGTCGGGGATATATGTATGCATTCCTTACACTATATAGTGTTCCTTTACTGTAGAAATGTGCACAGAATAAAATGTATTTTCAGTTTGCCCAAAATTCAGTCACATATCCGTTTACAGAGAAATTCATTAATATATTAATTTACTTACAGAATTTGATTAACTATTAATCTGTATGGCAATGAATGAAATAGGATTAATGCTAATTAAAACCAATAAATAAAATTTTAATAAAATACTTTTAAAGAAAGGCTATACATTGTATGTACAGAACAATGACAGCAGCGATGTTTGGATGGGAGCCCTGAGAAGAAGGCGGCAGACACATTTCTAATATTAGGTCCTTGCAAAAAAGTAAAAAAAAACAAAACAAAAAACCAGCAGTGCTTTACAGGACGACGCACTAGCAGTCCTATCCTACTCACAACAACCACTAAAGGGGGATATTCACTAAGAATAGCAGCCAGCGGCTTTGGATGTAAGAACTGGGAAAAAAGGTGGCAGAGAAAGGTTAAGTAAAAAGGCAGTAAAAAAAACCAAACAAACAAAACTGCAGAGCTTTACTAAGCGAAGCACTAGCAGTCCTAACCTACTTACACGAACGCCTAAAGAATAAAAACGTTCGGCTTTCATACAATCCATCTGCATTAACATGTAGAGATGGATAGCCAAGTTTTGGAAGACTGATTTTAAAAATGTAATTTGCTCAACTAAATTTGGTGCGATGTGTGACCTGTGGAGTTTGAGGATCTTGCCGGTAGCTGAGAAGACTCTCTCTCTCTGAACACCTGTAGGGGGACAGGACAGTAAATGTTGTGCAACCAACCTAAGGATCGGCCACAAGTGAATTTTATAATCCCAGTAATAAGAGGCTTTGAAGTAGGTGGCAAAGTAGGTTCTGAAAGGTATGCGGTTACTATTTCAGAGGTGCTATTCTGGGATGATAGGGCTTCACTAGTTCCTACTAGATTGGTAAATATCTCAGCTAAAATGGCTACCACTTCACTCTGTCTGTAGCATCATGACTACAGACACCAACTAAGGAGGAAGAGGAGCTGCTACAAGTATTTTTCACCAGTTGTTTCTCCCATTGCCAACATTCTTGGGGCACAAATGGTGGCCAACATGAGATCTTAAATGGCGTCCATCAATTCTGGCATGCAACCTTTGAATTTCTCCTTCATCCTTCTTCTGGAGGCAGCCTCTCCAAGTCAGCTCTCTACGATTCCTTCTATTATATTCTTTAGGAGGCTGAACAATGTAATTACCTGCCCAAGTATTGCTGTGGCTTGGTTTTAATTGTCTGACATCCTTGAAGTGCTTAAGGAGTGCCACCTTTCCTCCCAGTGGACATGTCTCTCCTATGTTCAACTCTGATGAGGGATGTATTGCTCAAGAATACTTTCCATTATCTCCAAAGTGGAGTTCCGCTGTGTCACAACATCTTGGCACAGACGATGCCGCGGCAAACCTTTTAACTTGTTTTCACATTGCGGTGGAAGTGCACTTCTCACCATCAGATATAAAACATGGGCTGCATAGCGCATACTGACAAAGTCCCCATATCTGTGCTAGCTTTATTCATATTGGCTCCCCTATTACTCACTGCAAACCCACTGTGTACTCCTGCACCTGCTGCATATCCAATCCACTTTTCTAGCATAGCAGAGGTGCGCTTCTGATCAATACCCTCAGTATGTAGCAGAATAGATTGGTGATCTACTTTTGTCATCCTTCTATTGTCACCTAAAATGCTTGCTGCTACACAGGGGACATTTGGCTGCCACCAATGTGCTATTAAAGGACCACTCTAGGCACCCAGACCACTTCAGCTTAATGAAGTGGTCTGGGTGCCAGGTCCTTCTAGGGTTAACCCATTTTTTAATAAACATAGCAGTTTCAGAGAAACTGCTATGTTTATTAATGGGTTAAGCCTTCCCCCAAAGCCTCTAGTGGCTGTCTCATTGACATCCACTAGAGGCGCTTGCGTGCTTCTCACTGTGATTTTCACAGTGAGAGCACGCCAGCGTCCATAGGAAAGCATTGTAAATGCTTTCCTATGCGACCGGCTGAATGTGTGCGCAGCGCTTGCCGTGCGTGCGCATTCAGCCCAGGAGGTGGATCGGAGGAGGAGAGGAGGCAGAGAGCTCCCCGCCCAGCGCTGGAAAAAGTTAAGTTTAAACACCTTTCCCCCTTCCAGAGCCGGGCGGGAGGGGGACCCTGAGGGTGGGGGCACCCTCAGGGCACTATAGTGCCAGGAAAACGAGTATGTTTTCCTGGCACTATAGTGGTCCTTTAAGGACAAGAAAGTGTGCTGTAATTGTAAGCAAAGTCAAACCATGATTCTATATTAAGTGGTTCTGTATTAGTTGCTCTGTTCTATACCAACCAATCATTCAAATGGAAATTAGCTGCTATCATAGAATCATAAATACAAGCTCTTGTCCCCCAAATTTAAATCTTACTCCCACCTTCTCTTCCTTTCCATCCTACTGCTCCTAGCAGCTGGTGATGTTTCTCCAAACCCTGGTTCCTCCTCTACTAAGTCTCCTGGTACTAACACCAGAAACCACAACAATCTAATAACCATTCCATGTAACTCTCGCTAGAATACTTCCTTTAGCGCTGCCCTCTGGAATGCATGCTCTGTATGCAGCACCATTATAGTCACCTAAATTACTTTAGCTAAATAAAGCAGTTTTAGTGTATAGATCATTCCCCTGCAATTTCACTGCTCAATTCACTGTCATTTAGGAGTTAAATCACTTTGTTTCTGTTTATGCAGCCCTAGCCACACCTCCCTGGCTATGATTGACAGAGCCTGCATGAAAAAAAAACTGGTTTCACTTTCAAACAGATGTAATTTACCTTAAATAATTGTATCTCAATCTCTAAATTGAACTTTAATCACATACAGGAGGCTCTTGCAGGGTCTAGCAAGCTATTAACATAGCAGGGGATAAGAAAATCTTAATTAAACAGAACTTGCAATAAAGAAAGCCTAAATAGGGCTCTAGTGTTTATGGAAGGCTGTGCAAGTCACATGCAGGGAGGTGTGACTAGGGTTCATAAACAAAGGGATTTAACTCCTAAATGGCAGAGGATTGAGCAGTGAGGCTGCAGGGGCATGTTCTATACACCAAAACTACTTCTTTAAGCTAAAATTGTTCAGGTGACTGTAGTGTCCCTTTAAATCAACCTCCATCCATGACCTATTTATCTCACACTCCCTAAACCTACTTGCACTAACAGAAACATGGCTCTCTCACTCTGATACTGCCACCACTACCTCACTATCCTTTGGTGGTCTTCACTTTACCCACAACTCAAGATAAGCTGAGAGTAAAGGTGGCGGTGTAGGTTTTATGCTTTCACCCCCACTGCTCCTTTAAAACTCTGCCCACCCCCCCCTTCCCTCTCTTTTTCCATCATTTAAAATTTATTCAATTTGCCTTTTCAAACCCTTCTCTGCTAACATTGCCATTATTTATCATCCCCCTGGTTCTCCTCTCCTCTTCCTTGACCACTTTGCTGCCTGGCTACCCTACTTCCTCTCTTCTAATATTCCATCCCTAATTCTTGAGGACTGCAATATTCCCATTAACCCACCTTTGACCTCAGCAGCCTCTAAACTACTTTCAATTACTTCCTCCCTCGGGCTATTGCAGTGGGCTACTTCTCCCACCCATGTATCTGGCAATACCCTCAACCTCATTTTCTCTTATGCATGTACAGTATCTAATATATGCAACACCCCATTTCCTCTATCTGATCACCACCTCTTATCGTTTGCTCTTGAGTACCCTCTCACCCAACAACCTCAGCCTAACCTCACTCAACTCAGGAGGCACCTTAATTCTATTGACCTCCAGCAGCTGTGAGCGGATATTGATTCACAACTTCTATCCATTCCTTCCCTCTCCGGTGCCTCACTGGCCATCTCCACATATAACAATACCCTCACCTCTGCAGTGAACGCTACAGCCCCGCTCCAAATATGCACCTCGAGGAGGACATGCCCCAACCATGGCACACTAAATCAACACGCTACCTGCAAAGATGCTCCAGTTGTGCTGAATGCTGCTGGAGGAAGTCTCGCACCCAGTCAGACTTTCTCCATTATAGATTCATATTGTGTTCATACAGCGCAGCCCTTGCCCTCGCCAAACAGTCATACTCTTCCGCTCTCATTAGTTCATGCTCCCGCAATCCCAGGCATCTCTTTGACACCTTTAACTCTTCTTCGCCCTGCTGTGACCACCCCCCAAACTAACCTTACAGCCAATAGCTTTGCATGCTACTTTACCGACAAGATTGAATAGCTAAGGAAAGAATTCTCCCCACCTTGCCGTTCTTTCTCAACCACACTTAGATCATGCCTTTCCTACCCTTCAGACTTTCTCCCCAGCTACTGAACAAGAGGTGGCTTTGCTTCTCCTTCCCTCTCGCCCCACCACTTGCCTGCTCGATCCCGTCCCGTCTCACCTCATCAGGTCTCTCTACCTTTTCTTGTGCCTTCCTTAACACACATCTTCAACTGCTCTCTGTCTTTTGGCATTGTCCTTGCAGACCTTAAACATGCCACTGTAGTACCTATCCTGAAAAAAAAATAATCTCTTGACCCGTCCTCCCCCTCTAACTATCGTCCCATATCCCTGCTCCCTTTTTCCTCAAAGCTTCTTGAAAGACTTGTCTTAGCTCGTGTGTCTCGCTTCCTCAATTCCAACTCTCTCCTTGACCCTCTTCAGTCTGACTTCCACCCTCTCCACTCTACTGAGACTGCTCTTATCAAAGTTACTAATGACCTAATCGCAGCTAAATCCAAAAGACCACTACTCCATACTAATTCTTCTTGCTCTCTCTGCTACCTTTGAAACCATTGATCATTCTTCAAACTCATCAATCGCTCAGTCTTTGTGACTCTGCCCTCTCGTGGTTTTCCTCTTATCTTTCCCAACACTCATTCAGTGTCTCCTTTTCTAATGATACCTCCTCCCCTCATCCTGTTTCGGTTGGAGTCCCCCCCAAGGCTCTGTCCTTGGTCCCCTTCTATTTTCTCTTTATACTGCCTCTTTTGGCAAACTTATTGCATCTTTTGGATTCCACTACCACCAGAATGCTGATGACACCCAGATATTGTTACTTATTCATCCGCTCATAAAAATGTGATTAATGGAATTTACTGTTCAGACAGGAAAAGTTGTGCTGAGGTGCAATCAAATCCACAGGAGGGTTTGTGCTGAGCAGCAATTATGCAAATGGGAACCTGGTAAGAGCCTATCAGATCCACAGGAGGGCTATTTAGGCCCAGTTCTCATCCTGCTCAGTGCCCTGTCGTCGTTTCCCTTGTGGTTGTCCGAGAGCGCGTTATTGATTCTGGTAATTCTGGTTATTTGACTTTGGCATTGTTTTTGACTTCCCTGTTTTCTAGCATCCCTGACCCCTGGCTTTTCCTTATCGTTGTGGCTCTTTCTGTATCCCTTGACCTCGGCTATTCCTGACTATTCTTTGGAACCTTAGTCCGGCCATTCTAAAGGTCCGGTATACGTTACACAATTCTACGTATTGAATCATACTGTAATCCTGACAGATCTATCTCTCCTCCCCGAACCTCTCCCCTGCCGTCCAGCAATGTGTCACTGCTTGCCTTTCTTCCATCTCTCAATGGATGTCCTCCCGCTTTATGAAACTCAATCTCTCTAAAACTAAACACCTTGTCTTTCCTCCTCCTAATACTGATCCTCCTCTCTCGCTCTCCCTTCAAGTTAGCGGTATCCGCATAAGTCCATTTGTGGCATCATACTTGACTCTGGCCTCACCTTTGAGCCTCACATCCAGTATGTTGCCAAATCTTGTAGATTCCAACTTAAAAACATAGCCCACACCCGCCCCTTTCTTACGAAAGATGCTACCAAGGAGCTTGTCCATGCTCTAGTAATTCCCCGCATGGATTATTGTAACCCTCTCCTAATTGGTCTTCCCAAAAGCCGTATTGCCCTGCTACAATCTGTAATGAATCCATTGTAAAATGAAATAAAGAAAAATAAGGGGGGGACACTTTTTACACAAAAAAAGTGGTTTAGGGGTCTAAAGTGTCCCTTTAATTGATGCTGCTTAGTCAGTTTTATAAAGTGCTGGACTGGAGACAGGGAAGTAACAGAGAACAGAGTCTGGTAGGTATATAACCTGGTAGCCACTATTAGATCAAATGGACAAGGTAGAATGAAGACAAATTAGAAGATGTAAGATCATGACACTTGGGTGAGTGAGAAATGCAACGACTGCATTCAAAAAGGGTTCTGCTGGTACGGTTAGTGATATTTAAGGGCTACGAATGCTGCAGCATTTTGGTTTGGGGGCTGTGTTGGTGTCGGGTTAAATAAACTTATCCACGCCTATGGTTTAGTACAACCTCATGTAAATAAAAGCATACACATACATATATTCACCAGAAATTGTTTGTAGATGAATATACCCAGAGACAGAGATAAACAATCTAAGAGTAGTATATATATTAAAGTTGGAATAATATATTTCTATTGACAGCTCACTCACACTTTCAAGAGCTATATAGAGCTCTGCTGTTGAAAGCGTGGGCGGTATAATCCCCGTCTAAGGATGTAAATATTTCAGTGGTGATGGTGCAATCAGCAGTGATAATGGTGCTTTTCTTTAGTTGATTGTGATATGAAAAGACATAGACAAGAACATTCAGTAGTGTAATATGTTTAGTACTATATGTATCTTGAAAAAAAAGTAAAAAGGTATCTCACTCACATTTTTCAGAGCATGAACCTGCTCTAGTATGATGGAGCTTTAGTGGTATGATCCCCACTTTGGATATGCAGGTCCAGAATTGCAGTAAAATCCAGGAAACCAAAAGGAGTATAAAGTAAATACCAAATAAATAATACAATTTACAGGATTAAATTTTGTTTAACAAATAAAAAGGTATATATAAAATATATATTTAAAATCCAAAAACGGTAGAGGCATAGAAGGGTAGAAGAGCTACTGTAGAAAATTGCTGAAAAACGATGTTCTGCAGGGAAACTTTGGTTTCTGACATTCATGTGGATGTTATTCTGACATGTACAACCTACCTCAAGATTGTTGCAGACCACATACACCCCTTCATGGCAATGGTGTTCTGTGTTGGCAGTGGCCTCTTTCAGCAGGATAATGCACCCTGCCACACTGCAATAATTATTCAGGAATGGTTTGAGGAACCTGACAAAGAGTTCAAGGTGTTGCCTTAGCCTTCACATTTCCCAAATCTCAATCTGAATGAGCACCTGTGGATGTGCTGGAACAACAAATCTGACCCAACTTGCAGGACCTAAAGGACCTGTTGCTAATGTCTTGGTGCCAGACACCACAGGACACGTTCAGAGGTCTTGTAGAGTCCATGCCTTGACACATCAGAGCCGTTTTGGTATCACGAGGGGGCTCTAAATGATTTTATGCTGGTGGTTTTAATGTTGTGGATGATCAGTGTAGATTATGGTATCTAGCTACAAAGTGCGTGGACAGCAACTCCCATGATTTGTATACAGTCAAACCCTAGTCCTAGAACCTTTAAAGGTAGTAATAGTACACAGTGGAGCAGAAGAAGACCCTTCTGACATGTCCCATTGAAGAGTGGTGGGTTAAATGGCAGGGACAACTAGGATTTCATTTGAGGAATGGGTTAATTGGTATGGCAACACCATCATGTAAATTGTGACTGGCACTGGAAGACACGTGATATAGACTATAGAAGGGAGGTATTTGAAAGTAAGACTATACATTTAGAGGGATCTAAATTGCAAGTGGATTGTGTAATCCTTTTGTTTTTTTTGGGGTGGGGGCTTAGGTAATTCTTTGCTTCCAAGTATGTGAGCAGTAAATCAAACCCTTCCAGTATGACTGAACATCTCCAGAGAGCCAGCTCTGCCAAGCAGAGTCCACACTGCCCTGGAGCCCAGTCTGTTGATGGCCCAAACCAATAGTGAGTGATGGAAACCCACAGCCAGGGTACTTGGACCTAGTGAATAAGATCCGACTTGCGAGCCGTATGTTTGACACGTCCTGCAGTAACACTAAGGCAGGTACACAGTAATCAAAGGTCCCCCACAATGCCAATATAATAATTCTTATCACTGCAAATGCGTTGACAGCAACATCCTTTGCAATGCAGTGGCATGATAACATCACTATAACAATAAGAATTGATCGAAATTATTAAAATGTATCACATGGGTAGGTAAATTAGTGCATGTAATAATAGTGCCATAGTGCAAACAGATAATGCAGATTAGGGGAGATAGATAAGATATGTAGTGCATGCCATATGACAGTACTGATATAGGTTGTCAGCCTTATTTGGATTACAGTTTATATTTCTGGACGGGTAACAATTTAGTGGATTTCAGTTCATCGGATACTTGAAAGCAAAGTCTGTATCTCTCCGACTGTCCTGACCTCATTTCTCAACTCCATTTGTGCAATTGCAAACAATGGCTGCGGATGATATTACTGTTTGGTTGGCAAAGCCTTTCAAGCATGCCACTGTGACAGATTCTTGTTTGAAAACAAAACAAACAAAAAAAATCTTTGGGACACAGCAGTTCACAGAACATGCTCTTCTTCAGCTGAGATTTTTGTGAGAGCACTTTGTGTTTTCTGCCTATTTCTGCAAATACGAATTCCAAGCACAACGATACACCAACAGGTTTATTCACTAAATTGAGAATTCAAAGTGAATTTTAAATTTAAGGTCAAAATAGCCAAATCTGGAAAAAAACGCTCAAAGTCAGCTATGTTTTCAGTTCGACTTAACTTTGAAATTTGCTTTGAATTTTTACTTTAGTAAGTAGCTGTGTGGGTGTGCAAAGTGTCGATCCTGTCCGTTGCACAATCACATCTCATTTATACCCTCACTTCATGTTCATTACACCTTGTCCTTCACTCCTTCATTTATATGTCCCATTCCTTAATCTCATACTCTCTGCTTCTTGTGGCTTTATATATTCTCTCACTCATTTCCATCCCGTCCATCACTTCCCAGTCTAGATTGAATTCCGTTCTCCCCGTTTTTATCCCGCTGTCGCTATTTTCTATATAAATCCCATCCATCACTTTCTTTGTCACGCTCTGTAGATCCCCTTTCTTTCTCTCTGCATCTAATCCCATCCTTTTTACACAGTCCTCACTCTTATGGTTACATATCCCTTCCCTTTCCACTTTCCGTATTTTACCAATACGCTTTCCCCCCCAATATTACGTAGTGCTTTCCCTGGATCACAAACATTCTATGGATTTTGAACCCCATCCCAGGTCCTCAATCTCTCTGTACCCCATGCCTACTCTCTGCATCCAATCTCTGCTCCTCGATGATGACATTTCTATCCTTTAGTACATTATTTCCTACAAAAAAAATAAAAAAATTTTATCTTAATTTGTCGATTGTAAAATGTCATATATCCTAGAAACCTTACTAAAGGGATATACATACTTTTGGTTAAATTTGCTTATAAGTTTTTAATTGTCAGATATCAATCCCTATGTTAACGTAGACGCCTAGGGGTTAAAAAAATAATAATAATACATTAATACTTCAATTTACTTTTTTTTTTTAAATTAAAAATAAATCTCATTTTAATTCCACCTAGAGCCTTGAAGTTAGTGCGTTTGTGGCATACGTTAAGGGGGTTTGATGTCACAAAACAATAATTACAACCCCTGCCTTGTCCCTCACTCACTGCTGTTCCTCAATTATTCTGTCCTTGAATTTTATATTCCATTCTTAGCACTCTGACTATATCTTATGGTCTTGTACATTGCTTCTCTTCCCCTTTCTCTTTATTCCCCACCTCTCAGTAATGCGATTCAAAGCACCATTCATTTCCACCTCATTAAATCTCTTCTGAAACTTTCTCTCTTCCCCACCTCCCTCCTCACATCCCACTGTATTTCATCTTCACCGACTGCCCTCCAATCACCGCAGCTCAATCCACTCTTCTCTCTTCGGGCTGCAAAATAAAAAAAACAAAACACAAAACATATTCTTTTCATTCATTTGAAGCTAAAGAGATTGTTTTGTTTAGCGATCGGAAGTGAGAAATTATCTGTTTTAGCAGAGGGTCACTGCTCTCCTAATGCCGGGAGGTCTTAATCTGATCAAGAAAAAGCTCTTAAAAGTGAGAACCACATTGTCATATTCTGTCACTCGCTGCCGAAGACACAAACGTTTGCTCATTGCTTCATACTTAAGGCAACAAGCGAAGTCAGCAATTTCCATCCTGTCATTTTATGGTGACATCCTTTGAGGGTCTACCACCTGTAACGGTAAGAAAAAAAAAAAAAACAACATTCAGGACACTTTGTAAAAAAAACTTTTTTGAACTTTTTTTTATTGCATTGATACAGTGATTTGAGACTGGATGTCGTTTTCACTTTGTGATGGCAAATCTTTATATTTTCCTAAAGGTTGGAAATGTTATCCAGAGCATGGACGTTGACAGTTTATAAAGAATCAATATTAATCAATATAAATAAGCACTAGCATACTTGAGACGGTACAATGAGTGAAAAAAACTAAATAATTTTATCAGGACAAAATTTGATATACAAAATATTGTGAAGACCCAAATTAAATCAAGCATTGGGTATTGTGACTTACTTAGAGGAAAAAGGGTAACATGGGTTAATAAAGACTGGGTTAGCGTTCAGAAGTTAACTGGCTAGTTAATACGCCTACCAAAAGAAGTAGGTTTTTTAAAGAATTTGTTAGGGGACGGAACCCCATTGAAAATAAATTTGGCAAGTTAATAAACTGATAAGAACATTGCAGACTTAGAATAAAAGTCTAAGAAGAAGAGAGTTTGATGTGTGAGTGAGTATTGTGAATCGACGCAAGTCAGAGGGGCTGGGATCGGACATATTTGTTTATTACATAAGATAGGTAGATGGCTGTGCAATAGTGGAAAACTTTTGACAGGATTATTAAGAAGGTGGTACTTGGAGACTTCCTTACTACTAGGTTTATAAATTTATTTCACACAGTTACGTTAGACACAGTGAAATAACAGTTACAATTCATTTTTAAATCTCTTGAGAGAAGTCAAAACATGACATTCCTTTGACATAAATAATAATAATAATAAAAAAATAATAATAATAAATATATTTTTTTTTATTTAAAAAAAAATATTAAAATTGATGTTTTAAGAAAATGACCTGCTGAGGGTCGAAACATCGATTGTGATACAGATGTAAACTTTTTTTCTGCCACATTAACCACGAGTCAATTTACAAGTCCTGCGGGCGCACTCTTTATCCTAATTGTTGGAAGAATATTAACAATCGGATATCAATGCTAACTCAGAGTTTTTAGTTGTTTTCAGTATATTAGGTTTAAATTTATTATTGGATAGGTTTTCTAAACAGCTCTACAAAGTGTAAGGTGAAAAGCTTAGATGAGATACAAAATTATAAATATTTATAAAAAGGTAATAAATAACATTTTATTTAAAAATAAAATAAATGGAGATAGAAAAGTGTCCTGGTACGGAATGCAGCATATTAAAAGCCCAGGCAGCTAATCATAGCTCTTGGTAGTGGATGCAGCATATTATAGCCCAGGCAGCTAACCATAGGTCTTGGTAGAGGATGCAGCATATTATAGTCCAGGCAGCTAATCATAGGTCTTGGTAGAGGATGCAGCATATTATAGCCCAGGCAGCTAATCATAGGTCTTGGTAGAGGATGCAGCATATTATAGCCCAGGCAGCTAATCATAGGTCTTGGTAGAGGATGCAGCGTATTATAGCCCAGGCAGCTAATCATAGGTCTTGGTAGAGGATGCAGCATATTATAGCCCAGGCAGCTAATCATAGGTAGAAGATGCAGCATGTTAATGCACAAAGAGCTGTTAGAAGATGCAACGCATTGACTCAGAGTTACTCATTAAACCGTGAAGTGTCAGTAATTCACCAAGGAATTGCAACTTTTAGGCTAAAAGAGACAAATCTGAATATTCTCCAAATCAGCTATGCTTCCAGGTCAGGTATTTGGATATTATCGAACATTCAAAGTTCAGTGAATCCTGCCAGACTGAGTATCTCAGACCTTGTTATGGGCTGCAGTTTTGTTAGTGTTCACACTGTTAATTGTAGCATCCTGCAACCTCTGCCAAAAGACTAACACCAGATTCCTATTCACGGGCCATAGTAGGGGCCGCAGCATAACAACATACCACACTGTTAAACATGAGATTTGGACGGGGCAGCATGGTTTTAAATCCAGAATATAGAGAATAGATCTTGGAAGGGGCCGCAATATAAATTCCGTTTTCAATCTGTTCTGACTCTCTTGCGATGCAATGATGTTCAAAATTATCAAAATGCCGCTGGAGCCATACATGCCACTTTTTGCCCTCTCTCTCTCAATGGATGACCGGCTCCCTTTAAACAGAAAAAAACTACTAGTCTTTTATTTCTCAAATGTAACCTCTGTCAATCTTTCTTCATCCCTACCCTTCATGTCTTGAGCCCTTTCAACACTTCCAGTCAATCTCCGAATTGCATCATTCTCATCTTAAAAATATAGCTTAATTTATCCTAAGAGGAAGCAGTCAAAAACACCCTTTCGTGTTTGGATTATCTCTTCCCAATTAGAGCAATGCACTCTTTAAATTATCTTAGGTGTGTCCAGATTACTAACTCATAGTCCAGAAAGAATGCCACTGCCAGATTTATCTTCCTTAACTCAATTGTCTGTAAAGCTCTCTAGAACTGTGCCCAATCACATATAATCACATACAAAGCATGATGGCTCAGTTTGGTCTGCGACGAACTGCTGTCTGCCCTCTGCTAACACTTTGCACATTTATAGAATAGTTTAATAAACGCAAAGGCTAGCTTAGAGAAATATATGGAATACAAATACAAAAAACAAGTCCTATGCTATTTTATCTGTGTATTCACTTTTTGTATCACACAGCTGTTGTGTTACAATGCTGCCGCCCATCCCATGTGTTCCCTATTAACGGTTAATAAGTACATAAGTGTATATAAAAAAAATACCCCTTTCTGTCTCATTAGAGATGTCTTTGCCAGAGGCTCAAGGAAGCAATGTGAAAGGTCAGTGTAGGAACCCAACTGAGGGGGTCTGCCATGACGTTGGCTGGCGGGCAATCCTTCCAATGGCCATTGGAGAAACTAAATTACCTCCATTTGTTTAAATATACATAGGGATTTAGGAGAGAGCACAGGTAACTTGTTTTGTTTTTAGAGAAATATATTGGCTACTATTTTAATTCTTCATTTTACAGTACTCCAACCCCATTGTCACTCCCCGATACGTTTTAAGAACCCCATTCAATCTTCTTCTACAGGAGTACATGTAACACACATATGTACACCATATATGATATCCGTATAACGAGCAATCAACCTGCTCGGTGGTTTTTAGGATCTATCCAATTATTCCAGTTTCCTTTTAGAACATAGATTCCTCATAACCGCTTGTTCCAGTGTGCAAATAGGTGTATGTGTTCTTTCGCTGCTGTACAGCTTTTTTTGGAAGAGGTTGATGTAATATGGAGAATATTAACAAATAGCACTCAGATATGTAATAACTGGCTTTGTTATGGCATGTTATATACTAGCTAACAGTATATTTATTGATTAAAATTATATAAATAAATATATTTATAGATTAGCTATAGCCCAAGTCTTATTTAGTAGTGGTATATAATATGATGGACTGGGAGCTAGGTAGCATGCATATAATAAAATGAGATCCAATGGGCTTAGAAAGCATTTAACAAACAATTTCGCTGGGAAGGGTTTAATGGGTGCAAAATACACTGAGATTATCTGGGTTTAGATTTAACAAGTTTATAATACACTGAGATTATCTGGGTTTAGATTGAACAAGTTTATAATACACTGAGATTATCTGGGTTTAGATTGAACAAGTTTATAATACACTGAGATTATCTGGGTTTAGATTTCACAAGTTTATAATACACTGAGATTATCTGGGTTTAGATTGAACAAGTTTATAATACACTGAGATTATCTGGGTTTAGATTTAACAAGTTTATAATACACTGAGATTATCTGGGTTTAGATTTAACAAGTTTATAATACACTGAGATTATCTGGGTTTAGATTGAACAAGTTTATAATACACTGAGATTATCTGGGTTTAGATTGAACATGTGTATTTTTTCTTCTGATATTAGCTGGGCCTGGAGTTATTTAACAGGTATTTCACACACTGAGATTTGCTGGGAGTTATTTAGCAGGTGTATAAAAAACAGATTATCTGGGCCAGGAGTGTGTAATAAACTGAAATTATCTGGGCTGAGTAGGTAATAAACTGAGATTAGCTAGGATGAGTAGGTAATAAACTGAGATTAGCTAGGATGAGTAGGTAATAAACTGAGATTAGCTAGGATGAGTAGGTAATAAACTGAGATTAGCTAGGATGAGTAGGTAATAAACTGAGATTAGCTAGGCTGGAAGTTATTTAGCAGGTGTAGAATACATTGATATTAGCTGGTTTGTGAATGTATAATAAACTAATAGCTGGTCTGGTAGTGTATAATATACTGAAATGACCTGGTATGGCAATGTATAATAAACTGAGATTAGCTGGTCTGGCAGTGTATAATAAACCTAAATTAGCTGGTCTGGCAGTGTATAATATACAAAGATTAGTTCGTCTGGCAGTGTACAATATACAGAGATTAGCTGATCTGACAGTGTATGATAAACTAAGATTAGCTGACCTTGTAGTGTATAATATACTGAGATTAACTGATCTGGCAGTGTAAATTAAACCTAAATTAGCTGGTCTGGCAGTGTACAATATACAAAGATTAGCTGGTCTGGCAGTGTACAATATACAGAGGTTAGCTGGCCTGGCAGTGTATAATAAAGGGAGATGAGTTGTGTTGGGAGTTATTTAACAGGTGTTTTGCACAGCCTATGGTGGGATTGCCAGCAGTCAGACACAATATGTCTTTGCTCTTTGTGTCCCTTTGTGTGATTTTAATGCACATCATGTCGTTTACTTGACACAGGTTGTATGTTTGAAGTTAGAGTTAAAATGAGGTGGAAGTTGAAAGAGAAGTGAAATAAAATGAAAGGAGGGAGGTAGAGAGAGAATTAGCTCTCGATCCCTCCCGGTGCATACTAATGAGAGCCCTATTGTAAAAGCCTCTTTGTGCAGCTTTGCAGCTCCATTCAGATCCTCTCCTACGGAATGTACAATGGTGCCAGTGTCTGCTCCCCTAAAACAGTCACAAGCTTTCACTACCTTCCTCCTCCTTTTTGGTTTAACTGCACACTCCACCATCATTTAGCCGTCAAACTCCCCAAGCATTAACATCTCGCTGCCCTTCTGATGGGATCCTAACCGGTCTGCTTTACGAGCCAAATGAAGGAGCTCGCCAAGGAATCAGAGAGCAGGTGCATTCTTGGCAGCCAGGTAGAAACACAAATCAGCGTTTAGTTACTGGAAGGTGCACGTGTGCCAAATGGAAGCACTAAATATTCTAAGATACAGTAACAACCCCCAAAATGACAGTATTCAGAGCCTTATACAATAACCCCTACAATAGGGCTCTAGTTTAGATTGATACAGAGAAGGAAAAAAAACTTCCAAAACCTATCGGATTTAAAACCATTAGAACCATGATCTATAGATGGCTATAGGAAGTGGGTAGGTTTGGGGGATACAAATACAAAAAGAGAAGTCCTTCGCTCACTCCTATCACTACTGGGCCGACAGCAATGACTACAGTACACATTAGCCCCAATATATAGTAAAAACCAAAGAAAAGAAAATGTTACCTGCGCTCTCTCCTTAATCCCTATGTATATTTAGACAAATGGAAGTCATTTAGTTGCTCCAATGGCCATTGGAGGGAATGCCCACCTGCCAAGGCAGACCTCCCTAAGCGGGTCCTAACACTGACCCTTCAGCCTGCTTCCTTGAGCTTCTGGCAAAGATATCTCTAATGAGACAGAGAGGGGTATATCATTAGAGATATCTTTGCCAGAAGCTCAAGGAAGCCGGATGAAGGGTCAGTGTTAGGTCTTGACGTTGGCAGGTGGGCATTCCCTCCAATGGCCATTGGAGCAACTAAATGACTTCCATTTGTCTAAATATACATTAGGGATTAAGGAGAGAGCGCAGGTAACTTTTTCTTTTCTTAGGTTTGGGGGATACATACCCTTCCCAGATAATTTTGCAAGGTGGGGAGGTGAACATAGATGGATACCTACTTCTTTAAGATGGTCTTGTAAAGACAAGACGAAAAAAAAAAAATATATATATATATATATATAATGACAAATGATAAAAAGTCTAATAATTATATTATTTCTAAAAATATACTTTTTTACACGTGAGTATATAAAAAAGTTGGGCTTTTACGTGTGAGCTTTTTGCACTATTTGTTTAGAATTTTACCAGTTTTAGATTCTCTGCAACTTACATGCGCTATCGGGGCACCGCGTGTTAATTAAATTAACCTCTGTAGTGCCATGTCAGTTTATTAGCACTTTATAAAGAATGCCAGTGTAAATCTGCTCTTGTAAGTCGTTTCCCAGTAGATGCTTGAGAATTCATGTGTGCATGAATTATCTGCTTTAAAAAAGGTGTTGGATAACTTACACATCGCCTTTAAAAACAAGATTCTCCCCCCCTTCTCCCACCACCCCCGATGTTTATTGCTTACAACTTCCTTGGATTCTCTGAAAGCTTGAGATTCATGGGAGCTGTAGTGAAGCAACATCTGTGAGATGCCCCTTTCAACACAATAACATTTCACCAAGGAAACGCAAAACAAATTCTGTGGAATAACATTTTTGTCAATTTCAGTATTTTTTTTTGTATCAACAAACACTTCTAAAGATTTTTTTTTTTTTTTTTTACACAAACTACATATTTATATATTACATATTTTTTGGTCAAAACCTTGAATCTATAATATAAAGTAACTAAAAACTCAACTCATACACGACAAATTTTTATTTAAGTTTTTTATATTACTCCACGTGGATGGGAATCCCATCATCAGATTACTGTGGGACAATTGACCCATGTAATAAATTACAGGATATAAACCATGGCAAACATAATACATCTATATTTTACAGTCCCCCCTCTCCCCGCAGAATAATTGGGTGCTTTTATTTACTATTAGTGAGATCACAATTAATGTGGGTCTGACATCTTTACAGTTCCTGATATGCGTAAAGTTGGTGACTATAATGGAAGCAATGAGAAGGAAAGGTAATGTATGGACTTCAGAAATCACACTGCCTGTCATGGTTTTCACCGGAACAGGGCTTAGTCCTGCCACTTTCATTGGCCGGCAGCCATTCTGTTCCAGTGTACAAAAAGATTCAAACTTCAAGGGCCTCACAGAGCAACTGGTTTTAACAAGCTTAAGTATGCTCATGCGTTTAGTGTGACAGCTTTATCAAGCTTAGTGACATTATTTTAAAATGAGCTCTTATTAGCACTGATTATTGCTCGGTATCACTTGCAAAAACAGCCAGTGGTGGATTCTGGACCTCTCAGAGATGTATCCAGTATCCTGGGTAACTAAATGGAGTATTTCTGCAATGTTCAAACACCAGGAACCCAAAAGAAAACCGAGACTTGGCACGGTTTCACCATGATGGGAGGGTGTGAAGTAATGAGGCGACTATGTCTAGAACCCAACAAACATTCACCCTGATGAGAGGCTGGGAAGTGATAATGTGACTATATCTAGAACCCAACAAACATTCACCATGATGGGAGGCTGGGAAGTGATAATGTGACTATATCTAGAACCCAACAAACATTCACCATGATGGGAGGCTGGGAAGTGATAATGTGACTATATCTAGAACCCAACAAACATTCACCACAATGGGAGGCTGAGAAGTGATAATATGACTATATCTAGAACCCTACACATATTCACCATGATGGGAGGCTGGGAAGTGATGAAGTGATGAGATGTAGAACCCTACACACAAATAAATGATGGCAGGTTGGGAAGTGGTGACAGCACCTAGAATTCTACAAAAAACAACATCATGCTAGTTTAAGAAGTGGTAACTGCATCACATTAGATCAGGTATTGGCAACCTTTGGCACTTCAGATGTTTTGAACTACATCTCCCATACTGCCCTTACAGCATAATACTGGTAAACGACCATGGGAGATGTAGTCCAAACATCTGGGGGTGCATAAAGTGGTCTACCCATGTGCTAGGTGGTCTTCAAAGGACACTAAGCACCATAACCAACACAGCTCACAGTTGACTAGACATCTAGAGATATCTAATTTTTGATTGGGATTATAGGCTGTGTGAGCAGGAGCTGGGCATTAGCCTAGATAAAACTTAAAAAAATTGTTTGACAGAAAACTATGGAATGGAGGCCATAGACTCACTGCACCATAATCACTACAATGATATGTTGCAGATAAGCTGCTCAGCAGGCCTCTTTTTAAGGCATAATCAATAGACTATCAAACAATGGCAATTTGTCCCCAGCCTGGTCTTGTCTGAAAGGTGTCAAATGTTGCCATTCTTTTTCATGTAGCTCACTTTTGCTTATATAATAGTAAGAATGTGCCAATAAGTGCCATTATGGCTTATAACAAAAATAAACGTAATAAACACAGTATTATTATTTTTTAAATCACTACCTCGGGTCTTTAGTGAAATTACTTGAAATCTACTTTCTGAGTTTCAGGAAGACATCACCACAACTTCCCTCTGTTGTACATTAAAAATAAAGTAATAATAATGTAAACAGGACATGTACATTTTGCCAGTCACCAATTAGCTGTTATTACCCAATTTAATGGTATTCATCTTATTGACCTTGGAAGGATACAAGGCTGAGTTGCCAATCCACTGAGATAAACCTATATTTATTCATATTTTTTTTTTAAAAATGGTTATTTATCGGCTAAATAGCATTATTCAACACCGCACTGAATTGAATTATAATCCAATAGGCATAATGTAGGCTATAATTTCCAAGATGTGAATATACTTACTGTGACTACAGCGGAGATGGGAAATTCTTCCATATTAATGATTTAGGTCTAAATTGTGCAAGCTGATGTTTAGAGAATAAATCTCATTGTGTAATGATCAGTTGTTTTTTTTAATGCTTACAATTAAAGGGACACTGTAGGCACCCAGAGCACTTCAGCTAATTTAAGTGGTCTGGGTGCAATGTCCCTTTTGCACTTAGTGCTGCAATGTAAAACATTGTAGTTCCAGAAAGCTGCATTGTTTACATTGCATCTCTAAGTCTGCCCTCAGTGGCGGTCTACCAGGCAGCCACTGGGGACGCCTCCAGAATCCAAACATACTTTTGGTCAGTTATCTGATGCTGGACGTCCTCACGTTTTGCATGAGGGCCTCCAGCGTCAGATTTTCTCCATAGGAAAGCATTGAACAAGCCATTGCCGAGCATGCGCATTAGGTCTCACCCGCTGGCGGACGTCGGCATGATCAGAGCCTGACCAAGCCCCAGGGACATCGGGGGAGAGGGATGCGAGGAAGGGGGACCTATTAAACCTATAGTCCCAGGAAACCGGGTTTGTTTTCCTGGCACTACAGGATCCCTTTAGATTTATCAGTATGACAAAGCTTTGGTGTAACCACTTTAGGAAATGGCGATCAATAAACAAATTGGTAACAATGTTTATTTTCAAATAAGAACCAGAAAACCAACATAAAATGTTTCCGGTGTGCCCTTGACATTCGCTTGCCAGGTTTACTTGCACACAGGTTAAAGTTTCCTCTTGTTTGCTTCTTCGAACAAAGACCCAGAGGTAAAAGCATTGTGCTAATGATCATCTAGTTAGCATTTAACTGAATCTCCCTCACAGGGTGGAGCAATATTACCTGCCCCAGGTGGTATAATCACGCCCCTCCAAACGTAGGTATGCCAGTCACATGGACCAGATTTAATGAACAGATCTTAAGTGATAAGAAAGAAATACTGGAATGTGTTAAAATACGCTTGCAAAATCTCTACAATGTAGCTACTTCGCATAGAACCTTTTTTCATCGTTTTCTTTGGAGTGGACCATCTACACCCTTTAGAATTGGATAGGATGCTACCTCATTGTCTTAAACAATGTTAATGTCTCCAGCCTATGAGCTTGAAATATACAGAGGATCTGTAAATCATGCCCCAAATAAGCCTTAAAAAACATTGCTATTTTATATCATTTACATAGCACCAACATATTCCACAGTGCTTTACAGTTATAAAATGGGGATATTTGACAGCACGTAATTAACATATTGAATATAACAGAGACGAGGTGAAAAAAGGCCCTCTTCAAAAAACCTTACAATATTATGTTATTTATATAGCGCCATCAGATTCCATAGCGCTGTACAATGGGATATTGAGATTTTTGGAATTGATCTTAAAAATGTTTTGAGGTACTTAATAGAAATATATTTGTTTTAAGTATGCAAATCTAGTGACGTTCAGCCAAAACATCGTAATTTCTGAATTACGAGTGTAGGCTGGAGAGGGGGTGGGTTATGGGTGCCAGGTAAAACTGGTCCAAAATGTGGCACAGAGCATCCTATCCGCTGTTACAATGAGCAGTAGTGGTTATGTATTAAGGCATATAAAAACGGTGAATAATTCATACACCCTGTATGCCGAACCGAAATTTTATTACACAATTTGCGGTCAGAGAGGTAAGAACTGGGAGCTGGAAGCTTGTAGAATGTTACAAAATGCCTCAAGGTGCTAAAATTTAAATTTTAACTGCCTGTAAAATTAACTTGAGTCATGTCTACGGAACAAACACACTGGTATTAATATGTAGTACAAGTTTCTGAGTTAATCATTAATCAGACACTAATTATCCTAGGGGGTGTCTTGTGACTATGTAAATGAGAATAAACCATGTTTTCAAATCCTAAGAAACCAGCCATTTGAAATTATTCTTTATTTTTTTTTTTTTATATAAAAGTTAGTAAATGTGTTGAAGGATAAAACAGTCAAAATGACAAACTGCTATAGAAAGCAAATACTGATGTATTGGCTTTAAAAAAAAAGGACTCTATGGTAAGCAATTAGATCTGATAGTAGACAATTTTTGGTTTAGGAATATAAAAATCGCTACATTGTATATATTATACCTTTGATTACAAAACACTCAAAGCACATACCTGAGAACAAATAACAGACACATTGTAAATAATATAAAACAAATAGCTGTGAATCACCATATGCAATAAAAGACAAAACTATGTGTATAAACCTTGCTATATACATTAAAAATAAATGGGAAAAAATAAAAAATAAAACATTTGAAAAGTGCTAATGAACAAAGAAGATATTTACCTTTATCTCAATAAGGCAGTTTTAACGACTCCATCATGTGTACATTTATGAAAAAAACAAAAACACTTAGTGCAATATTGTAACTAAGCAAGTGATATAATACACAGTGAAAATTTACATTCACATTGCAAAGAAAAATCCCTGGCTCTAAGTAATAAACATTTTTTGGGGGGGTTCAATCACACCCTTTAAAAAAATCAATAAAAAATCAATAAAAAAAAAAAAAATCTATGACCTTGGAATTTTTCCTCAAAAAAGAGAAAATATGCATTTCAACAGCAGAAGATCATGCCAAGTTAATTAAACGTAAGCACTAAAATGATATAAATCACCTTCATAGACTCTTCATGGCATAAACAGGGTCCCTAATCACACTGTGTAATGCAGTGCTGGTACCATAAGAAGTCTGACTTAGGTAGTTACTTGGGTCTCACTAATGATATGTCACCTATTTCATTAATGGAAATTCAATAAAATTACGTCAAGACTCAATTTTAAGTCCATTTCCAGCAGTTAAGAACCACTGGAATGTGAAAATCACAAATATACAGTATAGAAAGGATTAAATAACATCGCTAAGGTGGTCATATTTTCTATGTTACAGTGGGAATCATAAAGTGTTGATTAGAAATTGATTCTTCTTTTAAAGGAGGATCCCCTGGTACCAATAACAAGGCATAGTATAGTACAGGTTAGATCCCAAAATTATATTTACATGAATAATTTATACCCGGTTTAGCTCACTGTTCTTTAGTCTTAAAAGTAACTCAATGACCCATTCAATTATATATACACACACACACACACACACAACTTAAGAGAATTTGGGGGGGCGGGAGGGGAAACGACATCATACGCTTTAGAGCAATATACAGTATTAACCATTCTATAAATCTCAAGGTGATATTATTGTATTAAAAATAGTCAATGGTGGCAATTGCATAGGATCTGATAAATAGGAGGTTTCTCGTCGAACTGTAAAGAATCGAGTATGGGGACCAAATATTGATTCCTGACCCAGGGGAAAGAGTTAATAGTACACAAAAAAATCATAAAAGAAACAAGAGAAATTGCATTATGTTTGACATAGAGCTGAGAGTATTGCAAAACGAATGCTATCAGGTTAGAATATAACAAAAAACTGTCAGAACTGGTTATTACACTGATCATACAGGATCACAGAGCATTAATTAGAGCATTATATTGTATAAAAAGTTTACAAATTACTGATAAGAAGGTCACATTGTAACTAGTTAAATTGTCTGGAGTAAATGGCATCACAAAACACTTAAATAGTGCACTGTGCTGTATAGGAGTATGTCACAAAGCAATGTTATATTATATATTCTACAGAGGGTATTATAAAACATTGATGGGAGAGCCATTATCTTGTATACAGCATATTGGTCACAACACATTGTAAACTGTCATTCTATATAGATAGGATCACAATTCATTCATAACAGGCCATTATTTTTTAATATTGTGCGAAAGGGTTCATGGAGCTTTGATAGCAGATAATTACAAAGTATTAACACCACCATACTGTACAGGATCACAAAACATTGACGGCAGGTCATTATATGGTATAAGGGATCACATGGCATCACTGGTCGGTCACCATGTTGCATACTGAACAGGGGATTACAAAATATTATCAGGAGAACATAAAAATGTAAGCAGTACAGTGAATTACAAACATATCACTGACAGGTCATTCTATTGTATAGGGACCACAAAGCATTGACAACAAGCCATCATATTGTATAAAGGATCGTAAAGCATTGATGGGCAAGTCATTCTGTTTCACACAAGTACAAGAGATCATAGATCACTGATGCAGGCATTATATTGCATGTTGTACAAGGGAATCACAAAAACGGACAGGGGATCATAATATTATACATAGATTAGGGCATGACATAGCATTGACAGTGAAACAGGTCATAATTATGTTATTGTAACAGCAAAAGCCATGAAGGAACATTATTTACAGGTCATTGTGTTATATAGGAAATCACAAATAATTGGTGTCATGTCACCATATTGTATAGGTGATAACAAAGCATTGTAGCAGAATGGAGAACGCAAATATCTCTGTTCGTTTACGAACCCCCTCACTGTGTGGCTCCTTGTTCGCACCTTTTAATTACCGACCACCGCTGTCTGTTAACCATAAATTGGTTATTAGTTCAAGTGCTTTCTCTGTGTGGCTGCCGTTCGTATAACCGAATGCACGTGGTCAAACAAATGCCGGCCATTTTGTCTCCCGAACGCGAGCAGTGGTACATGGTCATCGACAGAGTGGGACAGTTTTTGGATAGGCAAACACCAGGGAAACTGGTACCGCTGCCCATCCAACTTCCCGAACAGTTAGGAAAACTGCGTTCGGGAGGCATCAACTACCGAACGGGAGGAACATTCGTATCCTAACAGCCAGGGAATGGATTCATCAGTGTTCGTGTGAAAACCCCCGAAAGATGACCGGTAGTTGCATTGTTTTTTCTGGAACATCACCTTGTGGCTGACCGGTCAAAACCTCATTCAAATGGCGTTCCCAAACCAACAAAGGGATCTGAGTGATATTTTGGAAAAGTGTGCGCTCAGATCCAAGCTATTCGGTGATATGACTTTCGTGAAGTTATTAACATGTATTTTTGGGGGTTTTAAAATATTGTATATTTTTCTGTACCTGAGAGATAATTAAGTTATAACTTTTCTCACACAATTATCTCTCAGTCACTGAGATCCTGGGAAGAAAAGCCCTGTACTTTTTACTTAGAAACCCAATATTAGAGGCAATGTATAAAAACTGTGTGTGGCAGAAATAAAACCAGTTGTACTCCCAGAACTGTGTGTCGTCCAGTTGCTGGGGAGGAGGTGGGATATTTCTTTGGCGTTCTCCTTGTTCCTGATTATACTCTGGTGGATCCAGCTGAGAAAAGTCCCTGCTAGGACTAGGGCTCTTCTACAGTCATACATTATACAGGTTATTATATTGTATAGGGATCGCAAAGTATCAGCAAGTTATCATATAAGAAAGAGTCCTAAGCTCAACATCTGAGGAAAGGGATTTAGGGGTGATTATTTCTGATGACTTAAAGGTAGGCAGACAATGTAATAGAGCAGCAGGAAATTCTAGCAGAATGCTTGGTTGTATAGGGAGAGGTATTAGCAGTAGAAAGAGGGAAGTGCTCATGCCATTGTACAGAACACTGGTGAGACCTCACTTGGAGTATTGTACACAGTACTGGAGACCGTATCTTCAGAAGGATATTGATACCTTAGAGAGGGTTCAGAGAAGGGCTACTAAACTGGTTCATGGATTGCGGGATAAAACTTACCAGGAAAGGTTAAAGGATCTTAACATGTATAGCTTGGAGGAAAGACGAGACAGGGGGGATATGATAGAAACATTTAAATATATAAAAGGAATCAACACAGTAAAGGAGGAGACTATATTTAAAAGAAGAAAAACTACCAAAACAAGAGGACATAGTCTTAAATTAGAGGGACAAAGGTTTAAAAATAATATCAGGAAGTATTACTTTACTGAGAGGGTAGTGGATGCATGGAATAGCCTTCCAGCTGAAGTGGTAGAGGTTAACACAGTGAAGGAGTTTAACCCCTTAAGGACACATGACGTGTGTGACATGTCATGATTCCCTTTTATTCCAGAAGTTTGGTCCTTAAGGGGTTAAGCATGCGTGGGATAGACATAAGGCTATAATAACAACTATAAGATAAGGCCAGGCTCAGGTGGACGTCTGTGGGCAAGGCAGATAGGTATAAAGATATCTGGCAACCATGGACCACATACTTGGGCAACAAATCCCCTAACAGAGGGGCGACTAAGGATCAATATGCATCCTAACGAACGAATACCGACTTATAAACAAAGAACTAATTGAGTACACGGATATACAGTTGCAAGAAAAAGGTATGTGAACCCTTTGGAATGATATGGATTTCTGCACATATTGGTCATAAAATGTGATCTGATCATCATCTAAGTCACAACAATAGACAATCACAGTCTGCTTAAACTAATAACACACAAAGAATGAAATGTTGCCATGTTTTTATTGAACACACCATGTAAACATTCACAGTGCAGGTGGAAAAAGTATGTGAACCCTTGGATTTAATAACTGGTTGAACCTCCTTTGGCAGCAATAACTTCAACCAAACGTTTCCTGTAGTTGCAGATCAGACGTGCACAACGGTCAGGAGTAATTCTTGACCATTCCTCTTTACAGAACTGTTTCAGTTCAGCAATATTCTTGGGCTGTCTGGTGTGAATAGCTTTCTTGAGGTCATGCCACAGCATCTCAATTGGGTTGAGGTCAGGACTCTGACTGGGCCACTTCAGAAGGCGTATTTTCTTCTGTTTAAGCCATTCTGTTGTTGATTTACTTCTATGCTTTGGGTCATTGTCCTGTTGCAACACCCATCATCTGTTGAGCTTCAGCTGGTAGAGAGATGGCCTCAAGTTCTCCTGCAAAATGTCTTGATTAACTTGGGAATTCATTTTTCCTACGATGATAGCAATCCGTCCAGGCCCAGATGCAGCAAAGCAGCCCCAAACCATGATGCCCCCACCACCATACTTCACAGTTGGGATGAGGTTTTGATGTTGGTGTGCTGTGCCTTTTTTTTGCCACACATAGTGTTGTGTGTTTCTTCCAAACAACTCAACTTTGGTTTCATCTGTCCACAGAATATTTTGCCAGTACTGCTGTGGAACATCCAGGTGCTCTTGTGCAAACTGTAAACGTGCAGCAATGTTTTGTTTGGACAGCAGTGGCTTCCTCTGTGGTATCCTCCCATGAAATCCATTCTTGTTTAGTGTTTTACGTATTGTAGATTCGCTAACAGGGATGTTAGCATTTGCCAGTGACTTTTGTAAGTCTTTAGCTGACACTCTAGGATTCTTCTTCACCTCATTGAGCAGTCTGCGCTGTGCTCTTGCAGTCATCTTTACAGGACGGCCACTCCTAGGGAGAGTAGCAGCAGTGCTGAACATTCTCCATTTATAGACAATTTGTCTTACCGTGGACTGATGAACAGCAAGGCTTTTGGAGATACTTTTATAACCCTTTATGCAAGTCAACAATTCTTAATCGTAGGTCTTCTGAGAGCTCTTTTGTGCAAAGCATCATTCACATCAGGCAATGCTTCTTATGAAAAGCAAACCCAGAACTGGTGTGTGTTTTTTATAGGGCAGGGCAGCTGTAACCAACACCTCCAATCTCATCTCATTGATTGGACTCCAGTTGGCTGACCTCTCACTCCAATTAGCTCTTGGAGATGTCATCTAGGGGTTCACATACTTTTTCCACCTGCACTGTGAATGTTTACATGGTGTGTTCAATAAAAACATGGCAACATTTCATTCTTTGTGTGTTATTAGTTTAAGCAGACTGTGATTGTCCACTGTTGTGACTTAGATGATGATCAGATCACATTTTATGACCAATTTGTGCAGCAATCCATATCATTCTAAAGGGTTTACATACTTTTTCTTGCAACTGTATTTAAGGAGATCGGAGTAAAAACCACTAGGACAGTATATGACAGTTCATATGCAAAGTGAGGTATAAATACACAAATTAATTAGTCACAAAGATTCTGGTATCAAAAGAACCTGGAGAGAGTAAAAGGTACAGGGAGGGTATGGCGTGTTTGTTATAGATACATGTATAGGCGATTTAGCCGAATATGTGTCACCTCTACCCTACATACCTAGAGACTACACCAGCATGCAAAACTGGATATACCAAGATAAAACTTTATATTAGACCACATGTCAGTCAGAAGAACAATGTTATTTTTCCCGGCTTTTCCCCCCACCCTATATACGTTGTTAAAAGGAATATTGTTAAAAAAGAATGTATGTTCAACACTGTATTGAAATGTTAAAATACTGTATTATTACGGGCTGAATATGAATGATATTCCTAATGTTAAACTGTGCTATATTTTAAATTCTTCAATAAAAAGAAATTAAATAAAAAAAAAAAAAAAATGATAATGCCAGGGACTAATGAAAGTATTTAGAAAATGGTGCAGACTAGATAGGCTGAATGGTTCTTATCTGCCGTCACATTCTATGTTTCTATATCACAATTCATTGATGGAAAGTCATTATATTGCACAAAGTAAAAAAATTAAATATAAATCATAAATCAGTGATGCAGATCAGCGGATTGCATGTTGCACAAGGAATCACAAAAAATTATAGAACTTCATGGTAAAGCGTATACAGCACAGGAGATCACAAAGAACGGACATCAGGTCATTATATTATATAATATACAGCAAAAGGCATGATAAAGCATGCGTGGGTCATTGGTCACCATGACGTATGGAGAAGCAAAGAGTATTGACATCTGGTCAACATTTCATATGGGGTTCACAAAATGTTGGTGTTAAGCAACCATATTGTATGCAGCAGCGGAGATCACAAATAATTAATGGCAGTTATATTCTATTGTATATACTAAGCGAAAGACATGATAAAGCATTGACAGCATGTCATCATATTGTACAGAGCATCACAAACATTTAACAGCAAGTCATTATATTGTATAGAGGACCAGAAAGCATTAACAGTAAGTCATTATTATTGTTGGTATTTATATAGGAGAGAAAAACAAGTGGGTCCCTGCTCAAGCTGGTTTTAGCTCATCTAGTGCCAGTACAGAGAGAACATATCTGAAGCAAATCAGACTGGTCCCACCCATACGGGCAGTCCAGTTCCCTCTGCACAAGAGATACGGCAACCCCAGACAATCGTTTCAACCTTGTAATGTATCATAAGCAAGGTATAACCAATATCCCTCTAGGCACTGTGAGCAAGGGGTCCACGTCTTTATTGCCAGCTTATTCCGCAGCGCTTTACAATAAAAGGGGAAATAAACAAATGAGACAATACCAAAATGTAACAGGAACAATAGGTAGTTGAGGACCCTGCTCAACTGAGCTTATTGTATAAAAAGACAAGTAAGCATTATTGGCAGGTCATCATATTGTATAGAGGACCAGAGAGCATGAACAGCAAATCATTACATTGTATAGAGGACCAAAAAGCATTAATGACAAGTTACATAGTTACATAGCTGAAAAGAGACTTGTGTCCATCAAGTTCAGCCTTCCTCACATATGTTGTTGCTGTTGATCCAAAAGGCGGCAAAAAAACCCCCCAGTCTGAAGCGCTTCCAATTTTGCCACAAACTAGGAAAAAATTCCTTCTTGACCCCAAAATAGCAGTCAGATGTCTCCTTGGATCAAGCAGCTATTACCCCACTAATTAGATATTATATCCCTGTATGTTATGTTTTTGTAAGTATTTATCCAATTGCAGTTTAAACCTCTGTAGTGACTCTGATAAAACCACCTTTTCAGGCAAAGAATTCCATATCCTTATTGCTCTTACTGTAAAAAAACCTTTTCTTTGCCTTAGATGAAATCTCCTTTCTTCCAGCCTAAATGTGTGACCTCGTGTCCTATGTATAGCCCTGTTTATGAATAGATTTCCAGATAAAGGTTTGTACTGGCCCCGAATATATTTGTATAAAGTTATCAAGTTATTATATTGTATACAGGAACAATAGATAGTTGAGGACCCTGCTCAAACGAGCTTATTGCATAGAAGACCAGTAATCATTATTGGCAAGTCATATTGTATGGAGGACCAGAAACGCATTATATTGTATATAGAGGGCCAGAGAGCGTTAATGACAAGTCATTATATTGTATAGAGGACCAAAAAGCATTAATAAGTCATTATATTGTATAAAAGACCAGTAAGCATTATTGGCAAGTCATTCTATTGTATAGAGGACCAGAAAGCATTAACAGCAAGTCATTATATTGTATATAGAGGACCAGAGAGCATTAATGACAAGTCATATTGTATAGAGGACCAGAAAGCATGAACAACAAATGATTACATTGTATAGAGGACCAATAAGCATTATTGGCAAGTAACTACATTGCACAGAGGACCAGAAATCATTAACAGCAAGTAACTACATTTAACAGAGGACCAGCAGGCATTTAACAGCAAATCATTACATTGTATAGAGGGCCAGAAATCATTCACAGCAAGTCATTATATTGTATATAGAGGACCAGAAAGCATTAATGACAAGTTATTATATTGTATACAGGAACAGGAACAATAGGTAGTTGAGGACCCTGCTCAAACGAGTTTATTTATAGAGGACTAGAGAGCATTATTGGCAAGTCATTATATTGTATGGAGGACCAGAGAGCATTAACAGCAAATCATTATATTGTATAGAGGACCAGTAAGCATTATTGGCAAGTCATTATATTGTATAGAGGACCAGAGAGCGTTAATGATAAGTCATTATATTGTATAGAGGACCAAAAAGCATTAACAAGTCATTATATTGTATAACAGACCAGTAAGCATTATTGGCAAGTCATTCTATTGTATAGAGGACCAGTAAGCATTATTGGCAAGTCAATATATTGTATAGAGGACCAGAGAGCATTAATGACAAGTAACTACATTGCACAGAGGACCAGAAATCATTCACAGCAAATCAATACATTGTATATAGAGGACCAGAAAGCATTAATGACAAGTTATTATATTGTATACAGTAACAATAGGTAGTTGAGGACCATGCTCAAACGAGTTTATTTATAGAAGACCAGTAAGCATTAATGGAAAGTCATTATATTGTATAGAGGACCAGTAAGCATTATTGGCAAGTCATTATATTGTATATAGAGGACCAGAGAGCATTAATGACAAGTCATATTGTATAGAGGACCAGAAAGCATGAACAGCAAATGATTACATTGTATAGAGGACCAGTAAGCATTATTGGCAAGTCATATTGTATAGAGGACCAGAAACGCATTAACGGCAAGTCATTATATTATATAGAGGACCAGAAAGCATTATTGGCAAGTAACTACATTGCACAGAGGACCAGCAGGCATTAACAGCAAATCATTACATTGTATAGAGGGCCAGAAATCATTAATAGCAAGTCATTATATTGTATATAGAGGACCAGAAAGCATTAATGACAAGTTATTATATTTTATACAGGAACAATAGGTAGTTGAGGACCATGCTCAAACGAGTTTATTTATAGAGGACCAGAGAGCATTAACAGCAAGTCAATATATTGTATGGAGGACCAGAGAGCATTAACAGCAAATCATTATATTATATAGAGGACCAGAAAGCATTAACAAGTCATTATATTGTATAAAAGACCAGTAAGCATTAATGGCAAGTCATTATATTGTATAGAGGACCAGAAAGCATTCACAGCAAATCAATACATTGTATAGAGGACCAGACAGCATTAATGACAAGTTAATATATTGTATACAGGAACAAGAACAATAGGTAGTTGAGGACCCTGCTCAAATGAGCTTATTGTATAGAGTACCAGTAAGCATTATTGGCAAGTCATTATATTGTATAGAGGTCCTGAAAGCATCAACAGCAATTCATTATATTGTATAGAGGATCAGAAATCATTAACAAGTCATTACATTGTATAGAGGACCAGAAACGCATTAACAAGTCATTATATTGTATAACAGACCAGTAAGCATTAATGGCAAGTCATTATATTGTATAGAGGACCAGAGAGCATTAACAGCAAGTCATTATATTGTATAAAAAAACAGTAAGCATTAATGACAAATCATTACATTGTATAGAGGACCAGAAAGCATTAATAGCAAGTCATTGTATTGTATAGAGAAACAAAGAGCATTAAACACGTCATTATATTGTATAGAAAACCAGCACGCATTAATGTCAAGTCAGTGTATTGTATAAAGGACCAGAAATTATTAACAGCAAGTCAGTGTATTGTATAGAGGACCAAAAAGCATTAAATGACAAGTTATCATATTGTATACAGCACAGGGGTCACAAGGCATTACCAGTTAGACATCATTAAGTGTACAGCACAGGGAATCTTATAAACATTACCAGCTGGTCAATATATTATATAGGATCATTAGGCATTAATATCAGGTTATTATATTGTATAAAGGACCGGCAAACTTTAAACGCTATGTAATTGTATAGGGGATCACATAGTATCTTTGGTTGGCAGGTCACCATACAGAATAGGGGTTCACAGAGCAATATTTTTTATTCACATTATCAATTTCTAGTTTTCTTCGTCAGATTTGTAATATACCAGTCCAGGATAAATGGAAATCTAAGGTTATTCAATAACAGCACATTTAGAATTTCTGTAAATGGCTTATTTTATTTAAATATCAACAGTGAGGGTTAGACTCCATAGTTTACCTCCATACAGATGATTTAATGATATAAATTAGTGAGTGCGTACCGCCATACAAACAATGCAATCATATCAATTAGTGAGTGAGTGCTTCCCTCCGTATAGACAATATAATGATAAAAAATGATAGAGTTTCTACCTCTAAATGTAGTGATGGTGGGAGGTGAGTACTTACCTTTATGCTGACAATATAATGATAGCGAGCACTTACCTTCATAATGATAATGCAATAATTCTTGTGCAGTGATTTTTTTTTCTGCAATGTTGGCAGAATCACATTAATCAGTAGTGAGTAGATATAAGAGCAGTTAGTGACAAATACATAATATGACTTCTATTAGCCACAGAGCAATCTACCATCTCCACCTAACTGCTTTTTGCAATTAGTTGCTGCCTATGGCCCTCCCCAACATTAAAGGGACAGAGACTTACTTTGCTTAAAAGTCATGTTGACAGTTGTTAAAGGGACATTATAATCACCCAGACCATTTCAGCTCATTGAAGTGGTCTGGGTGCAGTGTCCTTGTCTCCCTTAGCATTACGTTTCAATCAGACAGCCACTAGAGGTGCTTCCTGCTGTTTCAGGGAGTTTGACTCTGTGAAATGACGCTGGACGTCCTCACGTTTTGCATGAGGAAGTGGAGTGTCTGTAAAATCCCCATAGGAAACATTGAGTCAATGATTTCCTATGAGAAAGGCCTCAAGCGTACGTGGCACTAACCATGCATAAGCATTAGGTTCCACCCATCAGCTGGGAAGGTGCCTGATCCAGCGGAGAGGGACATCGATGCTGGAATCAGGTCGTTGAAAAAAGGGTTATTAACCTTATTTTTTGTACTGTCGTTGGGGGGGAGGGGGATGGGGGGTAGGGAGATGGAGGCGAGGGTGCAGGGCAGAGGGACACTGTAGTGTTAGGGGATAAAAAGAGGAATAATTTTGCATAAACTCTTTGAGTTTCTAACTGGAGACGGACTGCAGAAGGCAGTAGCAAATACCATGGTATGTGCATGCGCAGTGGCTTTCTATGCTTGCTATAGGAAAACATTAGATTTCAACATGCACCTGCAATGGTCTGCATGGGCGCTGTCCCACTGCCCGGAGTTTAATCTCTGGTGCCCCTCTTCTAAGGCACAATAAGCATAAATCAAGCAATGCAACACATTTGCATTCTGCAAAATGAAAATGGAGCATTTTAATCAGTGAAGGATTAAGATTAGACAGGTTGACAGTTTTGATACTCCCCACCCCTCATTCTTCACATAAGCAGGGGCGTACCTAGAGCATTTGGCACCCGGGGCGGATCCTGTGTAGCACCCAGGAGTTTAATCTCTGGTGCCCCTCTTCTAAGGCACAATAAGCATAAATCAAGCAATGCAACACATTTGCATTCTGCAAAATGAAAATGGAGCATTTTAATCAGTGAAGGATTAAGATTAGACAGGTTGACAGTTTTGATACTCCCCACCCCTCATTCTT
>OW240924.1:28761843-28773284 GCA_933207985.1 Pelobates cultripes | reverse complement strand
TTTCGTCACCCCCCTTCTTTCTCACTCCCCCCCTCCCCTACCTTTGCTGTAGCGTGGCCGAGCCCAGTATAGTCCGCGGGTACAGAGAGCAGCTGTCTCCTGTACCCGGCCGGACTAACAGGAAGTACACACTGAGTGTGCAGGAGACAGCTGCTCTCTGTACCCGTCGGACTATACTGTGCTGCCGGGCTCGGCCACGCTACAGCAAAGGGAGTGACAGGAGGGAGCGCTCAGCGCTTCCCTCCTGTCAGCCCCCTTTCTCAGGCTGCGCCCGGGCGGTGTGGTCCGCCCTCATGGACGCACCGCCCGGGCAAAGCTGCAGCCGCCTGAGGCTCAATACAGAGCGCTCGGGCGGCTGCAGCATGGGGGGGGGCGGCGGAGCTGGTCTGGCACCCCCCACCCGGCTGGCACCCGGGGCGGACCGCCCCCCCCGCCTCCCCCTTAGTACGCCACTGCACATAAGGATGGGTAATGGAGGACACACAGATTCATGGCTCCTCGGGCCAGTTGACGAAGCCTTGGGCCCCAAGTAACAACAAATCCAAGGCGCTAAACAGAACGGCTGCTATTTATCCCAACTAGTGCATGCACATCAGACATGAATTTTTTCATGTGAACTCTGCTGCATCACCACTGTTGTACATTTGACACTGGGATACAACCTACAGCCCCATTGCTTCCTAACATATTGGGAGGGAGCATATGTCAATAGTGCTGAGTGAGACTGCATGTGACCTCATGCCCACCGACAAAGTTCTATTGCAGTGCATGTGTGAGTTAATTGGCTCGCATTTTTCAGCCAGTTCTAACTGATGTCAACAGTAGAAAGGAAGAGAGCATGTCTGGAAGTGCATGGGTTAAGTGCATGGGAGTGCAGCCGCTGTTTTTTTTACATTTTATTTTCTTTTTACAGTCACAGCTCAGTTTATCCTGCATGTTACAATTCAGCTTTGGCTACAGTTCACAGGTAAGTGAATAACCTCTGTGCAGAAGGAATCATACACAGGGTTAATCACTAAATTGAGAATTGTTGGGAATTTCAAATTTAAGTTCAAAATAAATAACCAAACTGGAATTGTACCTGAGTTGGAGAATTTATCCATTTCAGTTATTTGGAACTTAAATATAAAAACTGACTTTGAGAGAACTAAGATGTAGCAATAAGCTGAAGTTGGCTATTTGCTCCAAAAAATTGCAGTTCTCTTGTCAATTCTCGGTTTAGTGAATAACACTGATTGCATACTAGAAACCACGGGATCCCAGTACGAAAAGGAATCACTTCCTCCCAAGTTGACCCGTAGCGCTGACCTGGCCCCTGGAAATACCTTGCATCAGGTGGCCCTAAGAGCATGGGCCACCCAATGGGCCCCTGAACATGCGGACCCAACGCTTGTATCACGTGGGCCAGGGCTGCACAACATGGCCGGCAGGCATTTCAGTTGCAAGGCTCCCTGGAGTGACGGCCCATTATAAATATATTGAGGTAGAGGTAGAGGCAAGATATCTGCCTACAAAACATTTCCATTTAAGCTTTCCACAGTGCAACAGTGTATAGTAGCCAACAAGAAAAAAGAATGGAGTCTTGCGCAACTTGAATTTTAAGTGCAACCCCTTCTGTATTTCAGAAGGACAAAGTACAACAAACGTTTCGGGCAGTAGACCTTTATCAATGCTGATGTCCTTAAGTGATAACAAGATACAAACCAACATATATACGAAATACAGTGCTTACAATAATACGAGTGCCGGCCCCCACATTTAGAAGTTGATGGAAATCAGCTGTGTAGTTTCTTCCAGCGTCTTGCCGCCATCCCAGAGTCTCCATTCACTTCCTGGTTTGTAAGAATGTGTGTGGTGACATCAGACGTCACGTCCGTTGCGTGTGACGTCATCACGCGCGGTTGCTAGGAAATGAGTAAACACACATTCGCTTTCAAGCAATCAGGCAATATAGAGAGCTCCAGCTGAAGCAAAATAGTACAATAGAAAGTTAATGGTGTGACGGCCCCGGTCGCGGCTGCAACCCCTGCGATCGCAGTAGGTCCGCCACTGGTCACGATCTCATGCAGGCATACATTTTCTTGCACAAAAGTAACACTTAATCAAGTATGGTGTATTTTGCAGAATATTACACTGACCGGAATATAAGACATACCCATATATTTTAACTAAAAATTTAGAAAAAAATGTAATAAAACCAGTTAAAGGTCAAATCCCTTAAAGGACCACTCTAGGCACCCAGACCACTTCAGCTTAATGAAGTGGTCTGGGTGCCAGGTCCAGCTAGGGTTAACCCATTCTTTTATAAACATAGCAGTTTCAAAGAAACTGCTATGTTTATGAATGGTTAAGCCTTCCCAAATTCTAGTGGCTGTCTCATTGACAGCTAGAGGCGCTTGCGTGATTCTCACTGTGAAAATCACAGTGAGAGCACGCAAGCGTCCATAGCAAAGCATTGATAATGCTTTCCTATGCGACCGGCTGAATGCTCGCGCAGCTCTTGCCGCGCGTGCGCATTCAGCCGACGGGGAGAAACGGAGGAGGATCAGAGGAGGAGAGCTATCCACCCAGCGCTGGAAAAATGTAAGTTTTTACCCCTTTCCCCCTTCCAGAGCCGGGCGGGAGGGGGACCCTGAGGGTGGGGGCACCCTCAGGGCACTATAGTGCCAGGAAAACAACTATGTTTTCCTGGCACTATAGTGGTCCTTTAAGTTTCTCCTATCTACTCTTTAGTGATTTAAAACCCCTATGTCTCTTGCAGCAAAATCCACACAATTAGGGGGACAAGAAGATACATAAAGGGGGCAGCCATTATAAATCTTGTTGTCCCCCCTAATTTTGTGGCTTTGTTTCCCCTCCCATTATGGCTCTCACGGACTGAGATAGAGCATTATCTGTCGCTGCGCGTAGTCGGAGACATGCATACACAGAGACAAATATTGTCATACATACACATAAAGATACAGTAATTCACTAATGTGAGAATTGCAGCAAATTCAAAGTGCATTTTAAAATTTAGGCCAAAATAATAGCCAGACTGGAAAAATGATCTAAGTTAATTCTCTTTTCAGTTTGCCTATAAATTTGAAGTTCACTTTGAATTCCCATCAATTCTCACTTTAGTAAATAATCCAGTGAGTGAGTGTTTACCTCCAAGCTGAAATGCAATGCTAACTCAGCAGTGAGTGTTTACCTCCCATGTCCACTAGGGGTAGTGAGTAGTTACAGTACTTCCAGTCTGTACCGCAGGGTTTACAGTATGTTCTTCTTACTCAGGTCATTACATTCTATATAGAATAGAGGGGATCACAGACCATTGATGACACTGTATGAAGGGAATCGACATTGTAAAGTGTAGGATCAAAGTAACATCAGTTCAAAATATCACACATCTCAAAATATTATCACTAAATCTTTGTGACAGATATTGTACTATTACAGTATTGGAATTAAAGGAACATTGCAAGCACCATAACCACTACAGCTTCTGTAGTGCTTATGGTTCCAGGAGTGACCATGTGCCGTTCCACAGTAAGCTGTGTCATCCCATGATCAGATGTTAACACAATTTAACAACTTAGTTGGGTTCATCCAAGCTTCTCCAGCAGTAGCCCCACTGCCGATGGGGGACTGCGCTCATTGGCTGAGAGCGCACGTCTTATGTTACCGGCCAATGAGTGTTTTTCTGTATGGCAGTGCTTTGCCTTGTAGAGCAATTCTACTGAGTAGCCTGCATAGGGACTGTGTGGTGCAAGCACTTGGTGGAATGCAGGTAAGTTGTCAAGCTGTACTAAAACAGTTTGACATATTACAGTTAGATGGCGCTGTAGCACTTCTGGTACCATAACCACGACATTAGGCTACAGTGATTATGGAACTTGGATTGTTTTTTTAATATATATATAATATACATTTATTCACTAAACACCAAACTGCAAAGAACTGAAAATGTATTTGCAACATCTAGGGGAGCAAAATCCTGACTAAAATATTTTCCATCTTAGCTATGGTTATGGCTTGGTTGTTTTAATCTGAATTTTGGAATCCGCTTTTATACTTTACGACAATTCAGTATTCGGAGAATAAACCTGTTGTCTAATTTTGATGTTGCCGAATTCCTCTAATTATTTAGACAGTAACTGTTCCTGCTGTTTTGGTCCTGAGAGGGAAACTCTGCTGACTATCTGTTTAGATTTCTAAGTCCATTCCCCGTTCGTTCGCTGTTCTATCCTCTCGCCCTCGTTGCTTGGTTTCTCCTTGTCGAAAATCTATGAGATCAGCTAACTGGTTTTAGTCACACAAAGCCGTTCCATTAATCACTCTTTCACTGTCCCATTTCCAGCCATTCATTCCTTCTGTCAGCTCAACAAGGAAGAGATTGTATCCAAGATTCAGTTTCCCTTTTCTGCATACACCGTGCCCCCCACAAACCGTTCAACATTTTCTAACCTCTGCCCCCCTACAAGTGTCTGTTTGTGTTTGGTTGGATTGAGTGGGTATCTAGCCAGATGTAGGGAGACTTTTATTATAACATATAGGTTGCAGGTAGAATAAGCGGTGTCATTAGATAATCTAGAATGATCACTGGCAAAAATAACTACAAAATAAAAAAAGACCCCCGCCAGATTTGCACATTTTATAAACTGTTTTGGATGGACTTTCTCAGGAGCTCCAATCCCACACGGCATATCCGTGAGTTGAATGTAAATAGCAAGAGACATTGCTATTGTGTAGTTCTGCAAATAATGAGGTCAGGGGCTTAAACTATCATTAGCCAGAATAGGCAGCTGCCTAGTGGTGCCTTTTTATCTAATAGGGGGGCCTCCACAACTACCCTTATGCATTTTCTTCTTTTTAAATATATTATAATATATTTTTTCATTTTCTTTGTTCATTTGCAGAGGTAGGGAATGAGAGACGTACTGCATGGTTCTCTTGTGTGTCCCCAAATCATGAAGACAGCGAGAGGAGCTAGTTTTGGGGGGTACATAGGGGAAGCCTAATAATGTTATGCTTATAGTTGTTTGAAGTATAAATTCAACATTGTTTTGGTCATATCAACTGGTTGATACACATAATAACTGGTGCAAGAGGACACAGGTGCCCTTTTTATATGCCCATGCTAGTGGGCATGGAATGTTTGTTTTTTAGGTGCCCCATGTCCCCAAAACCACTTAAGACTAATGACATTGATTAGAAGTACAACAATTTAATAATGTAACAGTAGCCCTGAAGAATATTTCAACTGATGAATTATATATTATTTAAAGCAGTCTTATTCAATCATGTTTATAATTTTTAAACATTTGCAAAGAATGAACCTAACTACATCAAAGACGGTGGATGTAGATTCGGGCTAATTAGTATTCTAATAATCTAATAAAGGCCTACATTTAGGTAAATCCCTTTATATTCTGACATGCCTTTCATATAATGAACAGGGTTATTCACCAAAGTGAGAATTAAAAGTGAATTCCAAGTGAATTTCAAATGTAAAGGGTTATTATAATATGTTTCTCATCAATAATTTTATTTTATCTATAACACCCTGTAGCGGAATGCCAATATTAAATCCACGAATTCCGCTGGTCCAGAAACGAATCCACAGTCAAGCGCTGAAAACACCAAGGCAATATCCCCAACCTCCCAATAACCGGACGAGACACAGTTTTGGGAGTCAACTGAAATCCTTTAATCGGCACGACAATTTATACAAGTCCCCATGCAAGGGGTTTCCTGAGTCCCTCCCCAGGGGCACTCCCAGTGGGGACTACATGGGGGACTTACAGTACAACATATTTCTCCCATCAGGCACTGCTGCACGAGAGGGGTCATCCTCCCAGAATGCACCGTTAAGGGGATTATCCCCTCGTGCAGCAGAACCGGCAATTCACACAAAAATCTACAACTTTCACAATACACGGTGGATTTACACGAATGGACGTTCGGTAGATAGCTGGGGTCTGGGCGCATCATTCGTGAGATTGCCGCTCAGATCCCAGCTAAAATAACCGAACGCCGCACAAAAAACACATTTCTTTCAAAACACACGAAAAGAACCGATTACTTTTAGTAAACCTGGTCCTGAAACTCCCGAACGTCCTGGAGGCTCAGCGGTGTTCGTGCCGTCGAATAACTATTGGTAATGCTATGCGTTCGACAACACGGACCCGCTGAAGAACAAGGGATCCAAGATGGCCGACCGCCGCATGGTCGGTAGTCGAACGACGGCCACCCAGGAGAGCCTCTAATTACCGATTGCAACATTGTTGCAATCGGTTAACTAGCGCCAAACGCCTCTAAGTGTGTGGGCTATTAGGGGGTATCGCGTTCGCTTCATGAACGGCCCTCCAAAGTGCCGTTCGCGAGACGAACGAGAATCCCCATACAAACCGCCATTGGCATTCGGCGGAACAGGTAATTACAGTCTCCACAGAAATACATCAATCACGTACATAAGAATACACCGCATATCTCCCCAGACCTGTAGGCAACCCTTAAAGGCACAGTCTCTAGTTATTGTCCAAGTGGCTAGGTTTGCCACAATGCTCCCCCAGAACCAAGCCGGCATACACAGTCTGATCCCAGCGGATCGGCTTGGGGATGTCCGGAGGAGTGCTCACAGATCATTTCTCAAGGTCTGTTTGTCTGGACAACCCGTCGGCATTACCGTTTTGTTTCCCTGGGCGGTAGTGAATTGTAAAGTCAAAGGGCTGCAGCGCCAAACTCCAGCGCAGCAGCCTGGCATTGTCTCCAGCCACACGGTTTAGCCACACCAACGGGTTGTGATCTGTGAGCAAAGAAAAGGGTTGCCCATAGAGATACGGCTGTAGCTTTTTCAGGGCCCACACCACGGCCAGGCATTCCTTTTCTATGGCGGCGTAGCTCACCTCTCGGGGTAACAGTTTCCGACTCAAGTATGCTACGGGGTGTTCTCCGCCATCGGCTCCGACCTGGCTCAGTACTGCTCCCAATCCAAACATTGAGGCGCCTGTGTGAACAAGAAAACGTTTAGTTGGATCAGGAGCAGCCAGTACAGGGGCATTGGTCAGAGCCGTCTTCAGCTGATTGAATGCCTGTTCACACTCTGGGGCCCAGACGACCTGCCGGGGCAGGTTTTTCTTCGTCAAATCAGTCAGGGGTTTGGCCAGGGCACTGTAGTTGGGTACAAATTTTCTGTAGTACCCTGCGGTACCTAGGAAAGCCAGGACTTGGGTTTTGGTCCTAGGGGTAGGCCACTGGGCTACAGCTTCAATCTTTGCGGGCTCAGGCTTCTGCTGCCCGCTACCAACCCGGTGTCCTAAGTACTGGACCTCTGCCATCCCTATGTGGCATTTGCTGGGTTTCAAGGTAAGCCCTGCCTCTCGGATCCGATCTATTACTGCCCCTATGTGTTGTAGGTACTCCGACCAGGTCTGACTGTATATGGCAATATCGTCCAGATATGCACACGCATAGTCCTGGAACCCGTCCAGTAGCCGATCCACCATCCGCTGGAAGGTCGCGGGGGCATTCTTCATCCCGAATGGCATGACTCGAAATTGGTACAAGCCAAACGGGGTGACAAACGCCGACTTAGGGATGGCGTCCTCGGCTAGTGGAATTTGCCAGTATCCCTTACACAAATCTATGGTAGTGAGATATTGACCTCTGGCCATCTTATCAAGCAGTTCGTCTATCCGAGGCATCGGGTAGGCGTCCGACACAGTTTTGTCGTTCAACCTCCGGTAGTCCACGCAAAACCGGGTGGTACCATCTTTCCTGGGAACCAGGACTACCGGCGATGCCCAGGGGCTATCGGAGTGCTCAATAACCCCCAACTGCAACATCTCTTCAATTTCTTTTCTCATATGTTCCCGCACGGATTCGGGAATCCGATAGGGAGTCTGTCGCATGGGAAGCTGTCCCGGGGTTTCTACTCGGTGGGTGGCTAGGGGAGTGTACCCAGGTAGGTTAGAAAAGGCGGCGCCCTTGGTTGCTATCAGTTCTTGTACCTGGATACGCTCTTGAGGACTTAGCCGCTCCCCCAGTTGAACCCCCTGGGAGGGTTCCTTCTGCTCCTCCTGCTCTAACAGATCTGGAAGGGGCAGGTTCTCCTGATCTTCGGAGGCGGGCGTGCAAATAGCTGCCACGTCCTCCGTCCGCTCGTGGTAGGGTTTGAGCATGTTCACATGGAGCATGCGTCTCTTCCCTACTCCGGAGCATGGGCCGATCACATAGGTGGTATCGCATCTCTGCTCTACCACCTGGTATGGGCCCTGCCAGACGGCCTGCAGTTTATCGGTGCAGACAGGTTTAAGGATTAGCACCTTCTGTCCTACTTGAAAACTACGGTCTCTGGCCCCCCTGTCATACCAACGACGCTGTCGTTGTTGGGCGGCCTGGAGGTTGGTGCGCACTGCCTGGGTCAATTCCTCCAGGCGATCCCGGAACGCCAGCATGTAGGGTACAATTGGGGTCCCATCTGCGCTACTCTCCCCCTCCCAATGCTCTCAAATGAGATCCAACGGCCCCCGGACCCTTCTCCCAAACAATAGCTCAAATGGGGAGAAACCTGTGGACTCTTGGGGCACCTCTCTGTATGCAAACAACAGATGGGGAAGGAATCGTTCCCAGTCCTTATGGGTCTCTCCGAATGTCCGGAGCATCTGTTTTAGGGTACCGTTGAATCTCTCACATAATCCATTGGATTGCGGGTGGTAGGCGGAGTTAATGATCGGCTTAATGCCACATATCCTCCATAACTGCTGAGTAACCTCAGCCGTGAATTGCGTCCCCCTATCGGAGACCATTTCCTGTGGGAACCCTACTCGGGAGAATATTTTCATCAAGGCTTCGGCTACGGTCTCGGCGTGTATATTAGTTAGGGCAATCGCCTCGGGGTACCGGGTGGCGTAATCCACCACGGTCAGGATATACCGTTTCCCAGAAGGGCTGGGTTTTGGTAGTGGCCCTACTATATCCACTGCCACACGGCTGAATGGTTCCTCAATGATAGGTAGGGGACACAGTTTTGCCTTGTGGCGGTCCCCCCTCTTGCCTACCCTCTGGCACACATCACAGGAGGTACAATATTGTCTCACATCTTTAGAAATCCCGGGCCAAAAGAAAGCGTGCGTTAAGCGATACCGGGTCCGGGTCATCCCTAGATGGCCGGACAGAGGGATATCATGGGCGATTCTTAGTAACTCCTGCCTATACTTCTGGGGCACTACTAACTGCTTGGTTTGGAGCGTCACCGAGTTGCCTATTGCCCTTTCCGCCACCCGGTATAGTAACTTCTTCTCCCACCTGTACTGTTCTCCCTCCCGCCCCACCTGGTCCGTATCTACCCTATCTCGGTATACCTGCAGTGTGGGGTCTGTCTGCACCTCTACTTCAAACGTGGACGGGGTGTCCCAAGTCATGTCTGTTAAGGGGGGGTCATGATTTCTTACCTGAGCCTCAGAGTGTGCGGGGAATTCCGTGGTGCGAGCCTGTTGCCGGGTGGTTACCGGATGCGCCTCTTGTGACGGGGCCTGGGGTAGAAAAGCAGAAGTCATCTGGCCCAAGTCATTCCCCAAAACAACATCGGCCGGTAGCTTTTTCATTATGGCCACTTCCACAACCCCTTCCCCAGCACCCCAATTCAAATGCACCTTGGCCGTGGGTAACCGGTACATGGCTCCCCCTGCTACCCGGACTGCCACTGATCCGCCAGTGTGGGCCATATCCGGAATTAGATGGGGGGCCACTAAGGTTAAGGTGGCTCCCGAGTCCCGCAGCCCCTGCACTTCTTTCCCTCCCACAAATACAACTTGGCGGTGATGCTGCCGGTTGTCCGTGGCTTGCACCGACATTACCTCGTACAGAACCCCCAATGGTTCCTCGGTTGGTATACTTGTCAGCTCCGAATGGTCAGGTTCTGCGTGGTAGAAATGGGCCGCCGCCCTGGGAACGGAATTCTGCCGTACCTGGTTCCACGCCTGCCTGCTACGATTCTGGGTGCACTCCCGGGACATATGCCCCCACTGCCGGCAGGTATGGCATTGTATGTTGGCCCTGCCATTGTAGTGGGCTGGCGGTGGGGGGTTTCCTGGTGGTGGCCTGAATGGGGTAGGGTTGGCGGGTGTGGAGCTGGCTGGGTGGTGTTGTATTGGCGGTCTTAGGGGACCCCTGTTGGTGAGCCCATGGTGTCTCCGGGCATCAAAGTGTTCGTCTGCCAATCGGGCGGCTGCTGTGAGGTTGAGAGGTTTTCGGTCCCTTACCCACTCCTGTGCCTCTGGTGACAGACCGTTGAAGAATTGCTCCAGCAAGATGAGTTGGCGCAGTTCCTCCATGGTGGTGGCTTGACTTGCCTGAATCCACCCTTGTGAAGCTTGGTCCAGCTTATGCGCCCATTCTGCGTGGGAATCTCTGTCGGGTTTTTTCAATCCCCGAAATTTCCGTCGGTATGCCTCTGGGGTTATGGCATATCTTTCTAGGATTGCTCTTTTTACTTTAAAATAGTCTTTGCTGTCCTCTCTGGGCACAGCGCGGTAAGCCTCTGCTGCTCGTCCCGCCAACTTGCCTGCCAGTAAAGGTACCCACATTGCCGGTTCCAGATCGTGCAGGTCGCATAGCCTCTCGAAATCCTGCAGATATCCGTCTATCTCATCCTTCTCCTCGCAGAATGCTTTAAAGGCCTGGTACGGTATTTTCTGCTTTGTTGGAGGGCAGAATGAGTTGACGATGGATTCCGCCCTGGATGGTGACCTCTGGGGTTGCTGTGCCATAATGTAGTCCTGGACGTCGGCCATTAGCACGGTTAAGATGTCCAGGGTTACTGGCTGTGGTACAAATTCCAGCCGGGTTCTCAGTTCCCTCTGGTATGGTGTTTCCTCTCTGGCAGGTGGGGGTGGACTGCTGTGTGCCAGGTCGCCCTCCATTAGCTCTGCAATCAGTACTGCCTTCGATTTGTTGCTAGCGATTTTCCCTCTAGCCTCCAGCAGTTCCTTTAGCGTCTGTCTCTTTAACGCCGTGTAATCAGTCCCCATTCACCGATCGCTTTCGTCTGCTTGTTTCATACGAATTGCCTTTCCGTTCGGTTGTTCCTTTCATTCGAATGCGCTGTATTCGGCTGTAGAGTTGGATCCCACCGCTGCCACCAATTGTAGCGGAATGCCAATATTAAATCCACGAATTCCGCTGGTCCAGAAACGAATCCACAGTCAAGCGCTGAAAACACCAAGGCAATATCCCCAACCTCCCAATAACTGGACGAGACACAGTTTTGGGAGTCAACTGACAATCCTTTAATCGGCACGACAATTTATACAAGTCCCCATGCAAGGGGTTTCCTGAGTCCCTTCCCAGGGGCACTCCCAGAGGGGACTACATGGGGGACTTACAGTATAACATATTTCTCCCATCAGGCACTGCTGCACGAGAGGGATCATCCTCCCAGAATGCACCGCTAAGGG
>OW240924.1:28665821-28761743 GCA_933207985.1 Pelobates cultripes | reverse complement strand
ATTAATTTTATTATTGAACAACAACCATGTTCTCAATGAACCCAAAAACTCATTAATATCAAAGCTGAATATTTTTGGAAGTAGTTTTTAGTTTGTTTTTAGTTATAGCTATGTTAGGGGGATATCTGTGTGTGTGCAGGTGACTATTACTGTGCATAATTATTAGGCAACTTAACAAAAAACAAATATATACCCATTTCAATTATTTATTATTACCAGTGAAACCAATATAACCTCTCAACATTCACAAATATACATTTCTGACATTCAAAAACAAAACAAAAACAAATCAGTGACCAATATAGCCACCTTTCTTTGCAAGGACACTCAAAACCTGCCATCCATGGATTCTGTCAGTGTTTTGATCTGTTCACCATCAACATTGCGTGCAGCAGCAACCACAGCCTCCCAGACACTGTTCAGAGAGGTGTACTGTTTTCCTTCCTTGTAAATCTCACATTTGATGATGGACCACAGGTTCTCAATGGGGTTCAGATCAGGTGAACAAGTAGGCCATGTCATTAGATTTTCTTCTTTTATACCCTTTCTTGCCAGCCACGCTGTGGAGTACTTGGACGCGTGTGATGGAGCATTGACCTGCATGAAAATCATGTTTTTCTTGAAGGATGCAGACTTCTTCCTGTACCACTGCTTGAAGAAGGTGTCTTCCAGGAACTAGCAGTAGGACTGGGAGTTGAGCTTGACTCCATCCTCAACCCGAAAAGGCCCCACAAGCTCATCTTTGATGATACCAGCCCAAACCAGTACTCCACCTCCACCTTGCTGGCGTCTGAGTCGGACTGGAGCTCTCTGCCCTTTACCAATCCAGCCACGGGCCCATCAAGACTCACTCATTTCATCAGTCCATAAAACCTTAGAAAAATCAGTCTTGAGATATTTCTTGGCCCAGTCTTGGCGTTTCAGCTTGTGTGTCTTGTTCAGTGGTGGTCGTCTTTCAGCCTTTCTTACCTTGGCCATGTCTCTGAGTATTGCACACCTTGTGCTTTTGGGCACTCAGTGATGTTGCAGCTCTGAAATATGGCCAAACTGGTGGCAAGTGGCATCGTGGCAGCTGCACGCTTGACTTTTCTCAGTTCATGGGCAGTTATTTTGCGCCTTGGTTTTTCCACACGCTTCTTGCGACCCTGTTGGCTATTTTGAATGAAACGCTTGATTGTTCGATGATCACGCTTCAGAAGCTTTGCAATTTTAAGAGTGCTGCATCCCTCTGCAAGATATCTCACTATTTTGACTTTTCTGAGCCTGTCAAGTCCTTCTTTTGACCCATTTTGCCAAAGGAAAGGAAGTTGCCTAATAATTATGCACACCTGATATAGGGTGTTGATGTCATTAGACCACACACCTTCTCATTACAGAGATGCACATCACCTAATATGCTTAATTGGTAGTAGGCTTTCGAGCCTATACAGCTTGGAGTAAGACAACATGCATAAAGAGGATGATGTGGTCAAAATACTCATTTGCCTAATAATTCTGCACTCCCTGTATTACACCACTTTCTGGGCTGCATTGTGTAGTATCTCGCTGCACTATTACAGGGTACGCTGCTCAATACTGATGTCTGTTGGACTGCAATTGTGCCGTCACATTGCGCTGAGCTTGTTGCTTTGTACTCTTCAGTATTTGCCTGTGCTGCATTGCATTGTACTGTTTGTATTGTATAAAACGGTGTCATTGTGTGTTCTAGGCTGCGTTGTTCTGGATATCCCTGCATCTGTTCAAACAATATATTGAGTTAGGTTGTGTTGTTTTGTGTCAATGAAGTTGTGTTGCATTGTAACGTGAGTAACGTTGTGAGTTGTGTGGCATTGTATTGCAATGCCTTCTTCTGGGCAGCGTTATAACTTAATGTGTTGTGTTGTATTGTAATGCATTGATTGGCACTGTATTTGATGTGTCGAGCTGTATTGCATTGTATGGTGCTCTTTTGTATCGAACACTTTTTATTTGCTTTGTAATGTTTTTTTGCATTGTGTTGTGCTTTATTGTATAGTGCTCTGTTACATTTTGTTGTGCTATGTTGATTACTTTGTTTATATTATTATGCTGTATTGTAGTCTGAGTAATCTGGCCCTTGTTTTATTACTTGTTACATGCTCTGGATTTTGACGTGCTGTATTATATACCATTATGCAGTGTGCTGACTGTATTGTACTCTGTTAAGTAATGTGATGTGTTGTATTATACTTTATTTTGTATAATGCCCTGTTAGTTGTTTTGCTGTGTTGTATTATATTCTGTTGCGTAGTGTGTTGCATTTACTGTGTGCTGCATTTTATTGTGCTCTGATGTGTAGTGGATACCTCCCAAGGGTATAATAAATATAATAATTTAGGAGGGACAGTCCCTATTTTGGGCCCAAATCCATCTGTCCCCCTTTTCTATCCTAATGTCTCTCTTTTCTGGGAACTCCATTTTATTGATTTCGTAACAGAGCTCCACAGCAATAATAGGCACATTAAGATGTACTTAAACTATGGGGGGCGGAGCCTAACTGCAGAGGCAAGCAGACACAAGACCCAAGAGCTCCGAGCAAAAACGGAGAAAAAAACAAAAAACGACTGATAATACCCCAAATAACCGCTGACCACAGGCAGGAACCCCTTAAGCCACCATGGGACGCAAAACCAAGAAACAAACGCAAGATAAACCAGCCCCAGGACTCACAACAGGAGAAATGTGGCGGCAGGCATGCGGCCCGAGCAGATCCAATATGGCGGCGCTGCACGGATTGATGATTCAGGGGAAGAAGAAGAGGAATAACTCCTCAACCCAGACCCAAAGCCAAAGGCAAAACCCAGCAAACCCAGGAAAGACCCTGATGCCGAACTGGTGACTACCGGGGTACTGAAGTCCCTGCTGGCAGACCTACAGAAAAACATCCTAACAGATGTCACAGCACTAAGGGGAGAGCTGCAGGGCCTGACAGGCCGCATCACAACGCTAGAGGAATCCTCCCAAGAACAGCAGCGCACCATAACCTCGCTGCAGAACGACATGCGGCAACTGCGCCGTCAAAATGAGCTGTATGAACGGCGCTTCACAGCCCAGGAGGACACTAGATGAAGACTCAACATAAAGGTCAGGGGGATTCCGGAGGGGTTACCAGAGAAGGATTTGCAGCGCACGATCAAGCACATACTAACAACAATATTACCTCCAGACCAAGCCAATGCCATCACACCTACAAATCTCTTCCGAATCCCAAAACCCACTGGGGCCCCAGACACGGCCACAAAAGACACTATCCTCACCTTTGGGAATGGGTCAGACAAATCGAAGGTCCTCTCAGCTGTCCGGGGTAAAGCCCCCATACAGTTCGAAAACGCAAAATTGATCTTCTACGCCGACCTCTCCAGCGGAACCCTGGCATGGCGCAGGTTACTCAGGCCCCTCACCTCCACACTCCAGCGCAATAACATACCATATCGCTGGCGATTCTCACACACGCTCCTAGTGCACCACGGTGAAACAACACACCAAATCTACAGCATACAAGATGCAGAGGCTCTCCTACAAACCTTGGGACTGTCACAGGACATACTCTCCCGGGAGGGATCCTGTGCCCACGCCACCCTGACCCACAACTGGGATCCGGCGAGAAGTGCCCCGTTCAGACCGCGGAGCACCACACCGATCAACTACGCCTCGGTTACCATATAAATGGAACTGAAGGGCACAGTACCACATCGGAACCCCTCTAATGCCTCGCAATACACTGGGCTGATGAGACCAACACCCAAGACCCAGATAACTCTTTCTTTCTCTCATGCTCTATCTAACTCTCATTGTTCACGCCAGCTCCTGGAGGAAGACCTAAGCCTGGGGAACCCCAGGAGACTCCGAAGCTACGATTATCATGCCTAAGATAGTCCATCTACAGCATTAAGTACATAGTTATTGCTTGTTTACGTATCAAATAATCTACTCCTTCAGCTTTTCATACTTTTAAGTCACACAATCACCATTTGCTTTGTCTTGCTCTCTCCTGCCTCGCTTACAAGCGAAAAAAAAAAGGTCATCATTAGCTTAGATAAATCTCAGATATCCTGGCACATATCTAACAGTAAAGCGCAGTAGCTATATACGCACTCTAAACCACGCAGACACTTTCAACAGCCACGCACAACACCCAGAAAGCCTACGTACCCTCAATAAGTCACTAGCCTCCCAGCCTAAACACACACGGTACAGAGTATCTGGGTAACACATCGCAACTAGATAAAGCTACACTACAAAACTCAGTACGCGCACACTAGCATAGTGGACCTAGCAAAACTACACACCGAGCACCTCTCATTTTACTATATTCTACCTTAACTTCATCCCAACAACACAACTCTTTAGTTACACTTAGAAAACTATAAAAACTGGGTGAAATATCAGGTTACTCTTTACCGCCTAAGAAGCTGGTACACCTAATGTAAATAGGTAACCCCTTGCAAGTTACAAAACGTACCTTATGCCCACTGCATACGTATACCTGTACCGATATTACTTCCATAAAACTCTTGAAAATGAATGCCGTATACTTCGCAGTCGCAGTAAAGCTATGATCAATGTACCAGGTTTAAATAAGTTCCATCATATCTAGTATCGATGAGTAACCATTGTTTTATTTCACTGTATTTTAGTTAATCCTACCATATCGATTTAGCTATCTAGTCAAGCATGTTTAAAAACTTAAAACTGTGCAAATTCTCATGCCACTGTTAAACTGTTGTGAATTTTTAAATACGCCGTTGTGGCGTCTGTTGATACCCTGTAATCACCTGCACAACAAAAATAAAGAATTCAAAAAAGATATACTTAAACTATAATAAAGGTGTCGAGAAATCCATCTGTGTAAATAAAATACATTGTTTTTCTTTTAAATTATATTTTAGTAGCAAAAATGTTGTTGGTAAGTCACAAAACATTTCTCAGGACCCCCAGGCCCAGGGCTGATCCTAGCGCCCAGGCACTCTTTAGCTGCCGGCGCATTGCAGCATCAGGCCCCGCCCCTTGTGAGTGGCTCCACCTCCTCGTGAGTGGCTCTGCCCCTTGAATTAGGCTCGCCTTTGCTTACAAGGCACCTGGGATCACCAAGGAACAGAATCCCCTCCCCCAAAGATAAGCCTTAGGGAGGGGGAAATTAGCCCTTTAAACTCCCTACTTAAGCTTCTTACCACTACAGCCCCTAAACCCACTACTTAAGGACACTTATCTACCCCTACTACAGCCCCTAAACCCACTATTACAGCCCCATACTACTACAGCCCCTAACCCACCCATACTACAGCCCCCTACTCTCTACTACAGTCTCTTACCAACCAGTTTCTGCCCCTAATCCCCCAATTGCTGCCCATATACCCTACTACAGCACCTAATCCCCCAAATGCTGCACCCATACCCTGCTATAGCCCCTTACCCCCAATTGCTGCCCCTATACCCTACTACAACTTCTAACCCTCCAATTGGTTCCCCTATACCCTACTACAGCCTCTAACCCAGGGCTCGAGAAATCCCTGGCTCCTGGGATTCATCCAACTGTTCAGTACAGGCAGCAAAGGAGAATGGAGGAGGCCGGCTGTCTGTGGGAGAGCAGAGGCAGCCGGCAGACTGAAGCCAGATGGCAAGGGAGGCAGCTGTCATGTTCTGGCTATGCTCCCTCGCGCACGCTGCAGTGGTGCCGGGAGATGGAATATGAAGTAATTCTGGCCCCAGCATACTAAACGGTGCACGAGCGGGAGCAGAGCAGGAACATGACAGCAGCCCCATTGGACACGAGCAAAAGCCAATTCACTCTTGCTTTCCCAACGGTAGGGAGGCTGTGTGTATTTCAATTAAGATAATAAAAAAATATATATATATAATTTCTGAGTGTGCGTGTCTGTTTAGGTGACTAGCCCCTCTTTGAATGCATGGGAAAAGTGATTTTACTCAACGTTTTTCCCCATAGCGAAGCATTGGAAGGCTATAGCGCAGGCACTAATCAGCATCTCCTCATATAGATGCACTGAAACAATGCTTCTCTAGGGGCAACATTCAGAACCTGTGTGCAGAGTGTGGAGAGGTTGAATGTAGGTGCTGCACACTGTGTAGCACTGCCAAGGAAGCACCTCTAGTGGCCGTCTGAGTGATGGCCACTACAGGTGTTACTAGACAGCAATACAAACATTTTCTCTGAAGGCGTAACTAGAAACCACCGGGGTGCCCATGTGAAAACTGCACTGGGACCCCCCCATGCATCTCATTCCTCCTCAGCCACTGCATGTGTCTCATCCCCCCCCCGGCCCCTTCACACATCTTTACCCCCCCTGCCTGCCCTTCAACGTGTCTCACCCCCTAGCCCCTCCATGTGTCTCTCCAACCCGCCCATGTTTCTCCCACCCCCTAGCCCCTCTGTGTGTCTCTCCCACGCCCCAAGTATCTCACCCACACCCCAAACACTCCATGTGTCTCCCACAACCCCTCCATGTTTCTTACCCACCCCCACTTTTTATAGATACTTTTATCCATCCCTTCTTTACTTCCTGGATCCTGTATATCCTTGGTGGGGGTTATACCACCTAAGCTGTCTGTACTAGAGCAAGTTGTATGCTCAAAAAATTGTGAGTACATTACTATTTATTACCAGCTTCACCATTAGGACGTACTTCACTATTGGCTGCTATTTTTCTCTCTACTATGCATACTGCACTTTGAAATATATGAATCAACCTGAACAACACATCCTGAGGCGGGGATCGTACCATCCAAGCGCACTACAGCAGAGCTCTGTTATAGCTCATACGAATGTGAGTGGATTGAGTTACAGTCAAAATCAACACTTAATATATTTGTACTGTATCGCACTATTATTTTTCTTTATTTTATTCCGAGGTTCTTTTGACTCATTGGAAGTATCTACTACTATATGTATGTACTATTTATATTTATAACAGCGCGGTTTACATTTTTCTTCTTTTTTTCTATTCAATCACAAGGTTCTGGGAATCCTTGCTCTGTATACTGCTGCTTTTCATCAATTTCTATAGTGAGCGCCTATTAATGTCTCTCTTTCCATTAGTATTGTGCTGTGTAGTATGGTGCATTGTGTTGTGTAGTTTGTTGCCTTGTGTTGTGCAGTGTGCTAAATTGCTCTGTGTTGTGTAGTGTGTTGCATTATAGTGTGTTGTGTATCATTGTGTTGTGTAGTATGCTGTGTTGTGCAGTGTAGTGTGCTGCATTGTATTGTGCAGTGTTGTGTAGCATGCTACTTTGTATTGTACTGTATAGTGTGCTACTTTGCATTGTGCTATGTTCTGTAGTATGCTGTATTGTGTTGTGTGTTGTTGTGTAGTGTGCTGCATTGTCGTGTTGCATTGTGTTTTGTTGTGTAGTGTGCTGCATTGCGTTGTGCTGTGTTGTGTAATATGTTGTGTTGTGCTGTGTTGTGTAGTGTGCTGCATTGTGTTTTGCTGTGTAGTGTGCTGCATTGTCGTGTTGCATTGTGTCGTGCTGCGTTGTGTTGTGTAGTGTGCTGCATTGTGTTTTGCTGTGTAGTGTGCTGCATTGTGTTGTGCTGTGTTGTGTAATGTGTTGTGTAGTGTGCTGCTTTGTGTTGTGTAGTGTGTTGTGCCATGCTGAGCAGATTAAAACATATTGCACTCCAAGCTTGCCCATTGTCTATCCAAAACAAATCGACCTCACAGCTTGTTGTGAACAATGAAAACATGGGGGATGTCAGTCATGCAGAGTGTGCTTGATCTTTAAAAATAAAAAACATAAACCCAGCAGTTGTTTTCCTACAGGTTCGTTCACAATTTCAAAGTGTACACAAGCAGCGATTGCAAGAGCAGTGCCCTCCCTTACCTGTCCCTTACACCCTCTGTGTGTCTCTGGCACTCTCAATCCCACCCACACACACTAACACATGCTTCTATGTTAATAACCGTGACAGTGTGTACAGCTCACTGGGAGATTTCATATTGCAATGTCTCCCTGTACACAGCTCTGGAAGCCCAAGGAACTGGGCATAGGACACCTCTCCTAGAAAGATTCCATATCCAGGAAAGACTGTGACTGGGTACCTTACCCCCGCCCACTTGGCATCTATCCTGAATGATAAAGTGTGGACACCTTGACCAGCAAACTGCATGGGCATCTCACCCTCCTCTATAGAGGGCATCTCACTCGGTAAGATACAGACTTATCCAGGAAGGGCCACACAGGGCATCTGTCCTGGAGAAATACACTCTGGTCACCTTATCCATTAAAGGCTGTGCCTGGACATGTCACTTCCCTCCATACAAGGCATCTCTCCTTGAAGATAAAACCTGGGCATCTTAACCAGGACATCTTCCACACAGGTCATTTCTCAGGGGGACAAAAAACAAGCTGTCCAACTTAACCTGGAAAAACAATGACTGGGTACCTCTCATCCCTCCATTTAGGGTATCTGCTGGCTGGGCACCTTAACCAGGAAAGGATGTGATAGGGGCATCTCACACCCCTACATAGGGCAGCTCTCCCGAAAGAGAGGGCATTGTGACCGTCAAAGGCTTTAATTGGTCATCACACATCCCTACGCACAAGGATTCTCTCCTGAAAGATACAGACTGGGCACCTTCCCCAGGAATGGCTGTGACTACTCCCCCCAATCTCCCTCCCTCCCTCCGCACACATACACATGACATTCCTCCTGGAAAGATACAGGCTGGGTACCTTTTCCAATGCCATGATTCCTGCTCAGGAAGTCTATTTTTAGACAGCGGCGCAGTGACCCTGGACTCTGAAATGAAGGAGCTAGTTGCTTGCTTACTTCTAACAAGGTACGTTCTCAAAAAAATAAAAAAATACAATCCATTCTCTTTTCCGTCTTCCTAACTCCCCATTCATGCTTTATTCTTGTGCCTCTGCTTAACCCTTAAACTCATCCCCCATACAAACAAAAGCCAACGAGATATAAGATTATTTCCATTCTTTGACTGGGTGACTAATTTTAAGGCTTAGGATGTGTTGCGAGAGAGATGGGTCAGAGGTAAATCTGCTGCTTCTGTTAATGACAAAATTGTGTTTCATCATTTTTTATTTTTTTTTAGTTTTGTGTATTTTTGTACTTGACACTCACATCATCACGCTTAATCCCACAGTGAATGTAATCCCTGTGTAATAGCTTATCAATTTATCAAGAACTCAAGAGCAGAAATGTTTTTATTTTGTATTTAATATAACTGCTTAGAATGTCCTCTTCCACCCTCACATCCTCTCTTGACTCATGACGAGAAAATCCCAATATTCATGTTTATTAAGAGAGCTAGTGTCAAAACTGTTACCACTTGTTATGTAATATGTGCTGGGGGGGGGGATGAATGGAGAATAGACATTTTTCAGTACGTAGACCCCTGCCTTTGCATGGACAATCTATACATTAGATATAATAAGGAATTTAAGGGGGGGAAAAATTTTTATGTTATAATCCATGAACTTGATTATAATACTATGGAGAACGCAGTAAACAGCAATAAAACCAGCACTTTCCTTGTCTTTATAGACGACATGATAGCTCACAGTGGTTTCCATGGCAACTGGAGAAGCAGGGGTGCATGGGTAGAGCGAGATGACACACACGTATATATGTATATACATACAGACTTTTGTGCTAAATTTAGAAAAATCAAATATTGAAATGGGAGTTGATGGTATTCCAGATTTTTTTTAACACTTGCACTGCCACGTCGTATTTGTCGCCACAGATCCGCACTATAAACTCCACGCTCTAGATGAATTTCTCTAGGGTATAGTAGATACTCCGCTGACTGTTTGGACATACATCACTAAACCAGCATAGCTGATGAGCCCTGGGAGACTTGTTCTTGTTCCGATATATGACAAGGAAATATCCTTGCACGTTCATGAGATCAAGCATCTTGCAGGGCTTATCTCCATAGAAAAACGTAATAATTAGGTTTTTTTTGCAGGCGTTAATGAACAAACACTCTGCGTGTGTTGACAGCTCCAGTTCTAGTCTAAACAGACAATATGGTGTAAACCGTTCCCTAGAGATCGTATATGTTAATTGTTTTGTTCAAGCGTGACGTCTTTGTCCCTAAATTCTAGCTGAGGAAAGTGCAGGATCAATAAGAGCCAGAACAGGTCAAAGGGCCTTTTTGAAGAGGTCTGTCTGCTTCATCCTCTCAAATAATAGGACCAGATTTACGATAACAATATTGGGCTAAAGACAAACCTCTTTAAAAAGATAGGTTATCATTTCACAGGAGGAAAAGGCTATAAGAAAAGCTCCATGTTTATAGCTGGTGAAAAAGTTTTGCAGTTGAGTACATATCCGATTTAATTTTATATTTTTCTGTAGATTTTAACACTGACCCAGTATATTGGAATTTGGCTACCATGACCAAGGATAATAAGGCCTACAATTCAGTACCTGGGGCCCCAATCATCAGTGCTAAATCCATAGCTAACGCAACCAAGAAAGCTGAAAAGGCTGAAAAAGCGGATAAAAAACTACGACGACGGCAGCGGTACGTGGAAAAAGATGGTCGATGTAACGTCCAGCATGGAAATGTCAGAGAGACATATCGCTATCTGACTGACATCTTCACAACCCTAGTGGACCTGAAATGGAGAGTGAGCCTTTTAGTCTTTAGTCTTGCATACGCCATCACCTGGCTGTTTTTTGGTGTTATCTGGTGGTTTATTGCTTACTGTCGTGGGGACTTGGATCACTTAGAAGACCAAACATGGACGCCTTGTGTCAACAACCTTAATGGCTTTGTCTCTGCATTCCTCTTTTCCATTGAGACAGAAACCACCATAGGTTACGGCCATCGGGTCATCACAGATAAGTGTCCAGAGGGAATTGTGTTGCTCCTTCTCCAGGCTATTCTGGGGTCCATGGTAAATGCCTTTATGGTGGGTTGCATGTTTGTGAAGATTTCCCAACCCAACAAAAGGGCAGAGACATTGGTATTCTCCTCGCATGCAATTATCTCTCAAAGGGATGACCGACTTTGCCTGATGTTCCGAGTTGGAGACTTGCGCAACTCACACATTGTAGAAGCCTCCATTAGAGCCAAGCTCATAAAATCCAAACAAACACAGGAGGGAGAGTTTATCCCGCTCAACCAAACGGACATAAATGTAGGGTTTGAGACTGGAGATGATCGCCTTTTCCTGGTGTCACCTCTCATCATTAGCCATGAAATCAACGAGCACAGTCCATTCTGGGATATATCCAAACGACAACTAGAGAAGGATGATTTTGAGATTGTGGTAATCTTGGAGGGCATGGTGGAAGCTACAGGTACAATTAAATTCTCCTATTCTAAGAAAATAAAATATGTTCAATTTAGCTGATGGTCTCTTTGCAAAAAGCCTGAGAAATCCTAGCTTTAACACCAGCAGGTATAATCACATTACATTAAGAAAAGGACTCAGACAGTAAGACCAGGAGGCATGTTCATAATGCCCCTAGCCTAGGAACATTTACCCAAGAGACCAGGAGATTAAGTGATATTGCCCTAAGCAAAGGAACCCTTAGTAAGGTCACCAGCAGATACAGTCATAAATATCCAAGACAATGAATGTTTAGTTCTAATTATACACACTATACTAACCCTTTCAGTACTACATTGCAGAGAGCAAAGGTTTCAGAGCGATGATTTCATAACGGTGCATCCCATGTCTGGTTGTGTAGAGAAATAAATAAATCTCAACGGGCTAAAATATCCATGTCTAAGGGTAGAGTTAGTAAGGTGTGTAAGATGACTTAGACATCGAACGGTAATGAGAGGCACACTTATCCCTGGGGTGGTCTGATTGTTCGGTAGTTTCACTTGTATAGTAAACGGAATGCTGCATACAATGTGAATACATGGAATAGCAATACACGAAAACATATTAACCCCTTAAGGACCAAACTTCTGGAATGAAAGGGAATCATGACATGTCACACATGTCATGTGTCCTTAAGGGGTTAAAATACACGAATTTTGAGGACAGCCTTAATGTAATCCACTACAAGTCTCATTCAAGGCTGTCCATAGGCACAACATTTCTGAACACACTCACATGTGCTGCATGCCTTAAGTGCACTTGCTCTTATTTTGGAAGCATGTCTGTGGTGTCCTCCGTACAAGCCTGGGCAGATGGTAGAGGAGACTCAAATTATGTATGGCCGAGTCAGGGACTGCTGTGAGATATGTCATTGACATGCAAGGAGCATTACTCACACCTACAGTGTGTTCAGAAACTATTTAGAACCCATCACGCCCCCCCCCCCCCTTTTTTTGTTTGTTTGTTTTTGTTGCAACTTCATGCTACAATTTAAACTATCTGAATACTAGGTTTCTAGTGCATTTAATTAAACAAAAAGGCAGCTCGAAAAACCAAACCAAGTCTCTACTTTCCGTTCCAATAGAAGATATGTGTAATGGAAAGAGGGGGTAGCGCCTTGGTATATTCTGTGAGTTAGGTACGTTCATAGTAGTAGTTGGATGTAAAAAAGAAGAGTACAACAAAATATAGTGTAGTATATCCCGTACAAGTGAATATATAGAAATGGAAATGCACTTAAAAGTGGTTGAGCTGGAGTAGCTCTACTTTGATACTTGGGCGGTGTAATCCCCGCCTAGGGATAATTGGTGTCTTCTTTTTGTAAAGTGCATGGTATCATCAGCCAGGTAGGGGGACTAAGGATGGTATACTTCCTCCATACTTCCTCTCTCACATTGCTTATGTTCAACAGAAGAAAATTGGTCCATTGATCAGGACCGGTGTCTTGATGGGCATGTAGACCCTGTTCTCAGGACTGTTCTGATAAAAATGGGACACCTACAGCTAGTGAGAATAAAAGATAAAGAAAACAATAATAACCCAGGTAGCCAGTAAAAAGAAATTAAACAAAAATAAATTCTTTAGTGCACAAGTAACAGACGCCACAACCAGCAGTTTATTTGGAGAATGATGAAAAGTGTGTAAAAATAATTTTAAAATTACAATTGTAAATAATTAGGCTCTGAGATTAATATTCCTCACTAAAGATAAGTGAGCTTGTAAAAAAAACAAACAGAGAAAATGTTAAAGGATCACTATAGGGTCAGGAACACAAACATGTATTCCTGACCCTATAGTGTTAAAACCACCATCTAGCCCCCTTGGGATCCTCATGCCTCCATAAATGTAGCAAAATCTTACTGTATTCAAGCCTGAAGCTGTAACTCTGCACGCTGTTTGCCTCAGAAAAAACAAACAGTCTGCTGACCTCATCAGAAGTGGTAGCCTGATCCAATCACAATGCTTCCCCATAGGATTGGCTGAGACTGACAAGGAGAAAGATCAGGGGCAGAGCCAGCATAATTCAAACACAGCCCTGGCCAATCAGCATCTCCTCATAGAGATTAATTGAATCAATGAATCTCTATGAGGAAAGTTCAGTGTCTGCATGCAGAGGGAGGAGATACTGAATGTTTGGATGCATTTTAGGCAGCCATGACCCAGGAAGGATATCTAACAGCTATCTGAGGAGTGGCCAGTGAAGTTATCACTAGGATGTAATGTAAACACTGCATTTTCTCTGAAAAGACAGTGTTTACAGCAAAAAGCCTGAAGGTAATGATTCTACTCACCAGAACAAATCCATTAAGCTGTAGTTGTTCTGGTGACTATAGTGTCCCTTTAAGAAATAAAAGCTCTGAATCTATTACCAGTGCAACGTAGTACCTCTAAATGAACAGCAGATGGCAGCAAAGTAACATTTAACCACTGTTAAAATATTTAAGATTGGTGTCCATTCTGAGGCAAAAATCCAGTTGCTTTCAATGAGTACAACGTTGGAATTGCCTGAAAAAAAATATCACCTCTCAAATTATCTTCTGAATAAATTATTAAACATTATTAAAATATAATACAAATGCATTTTCAAAAAAATCATGGGATCCTGAGCTCCCTAGGTAGCAGTACCCCTTTATTCATATCACGGCCAGCAGTGGGAAGTTTAATTAACCTTTATTAGGGGATATCTGGGACTCTGAGAAAGGGGGGAGGAGGGGGGCTTTATGGATGGTTTGGTGTTTTTCTAATGAAACTTAACAGCCATTGTCCCATGTGCAAATATGTACGGAATTGTGACATTTTGGGGGTTATTTTATTTATTTTTAGCAGGAAACCAAATTGCTCAGATTGCACTTACACTGTTGGGGTTTAACTTTTAAAATCAATTTTTTACCATTTGAATTTGCTCTTAGGTCTTAAAGGACCACTATAGGCACCCAGACCACTTCAGCTTAATGAGGTGGTCTGGGTGCCAGGTCCATCTAGGGTTAGCCCTTTTTTCAGAGAAACTGCTATGTTTATGTTAGGGTTAATCCAACCTCTAGTGGCTGTCTCATTGACAGCCGCTAGAGGGCTTCCGCGTTTCTCACTGTGAAAATCACAGTGAGAAGACGCCAGCGTCCATAGGAAAGCATTGTGAATGCTTTCCTATGGACTGGCTGAATGCGAGCGCGGCATTCAGCCGAAGAGGAGGAGAAGAGGGAGGAGAGCTCCTCGCCCGGCGCTGGAAAAAGAGGTGAGTTTAACCCCTTCCTCTCCCCAGAACCCGGCGGGAGGGGGACCCTGAGGGTGGGGGCACCCTCAGGGCACTATAGTGCCATGAAAACGAGTATGTTTTCCTGGCACTATAGTGGTCCTTTAAGTATTAGTGATTCACTTTAAATATGTCAACTTTTCAAACCTCATCTTTAAAAAAGCACATGTCACTATAACACCCTTATGTTGCTGTATCAAAAACAGGGCTACATCGTTCTATGTAGTGCAATTTAGGATGGGCATCATTAGAATGGGGTGAGGTCTGTACCAGGTACTATAGAGATGCCCAAGTACAGCAGTCTACACCATGCCAGAGCTTTGAGGTTACTAGGGTTAGGGAGACTGTGGATTGGAGTATTTGCCTTTAAGATGTGGTGGACCAGAACTCCCATCACTCCAAGGCATCCATCACTCCATCATCCAAAGTGTGCCCTTCAACTCTAGCCACCTAATACTAAAGATCCTTTAATCTAAATGTTAAATTACCCCAACCTCCCAACAAATCCTAATATTACCGCTGCTGCTTAATTATAAACCGTTCGCTCGTTAAAGAACCACTCTAGGCACCCAGACCACTTCAGCTTAATGAAGTGGTGTGGGTGCCTGGTCCAGCTAGGGTTAACCCATTGTTTTATAAACATAGCAGTTTCAGAGAAACTGCTATGTTTATCAATGGGTTAAGCCTTCCTCCAAATCCTCTAGTGGCTGTCTCGTTGACAGCCGCTAGAGGTGCTTGCATGATTCTCACTGTGAAAATCAGTGAGAGCACGTAAGCGTCCATAGGAAAGCATTGATAATGCTTTCCTATGCGACCGGCTGAATGCGCGCGCAGCTCTTGCCGCGCGTGTGCATTCAGCCGACGGGGAGGAGAGGAGGAGGATCGGAGGAGGAGAGCTCCCCGCCCAGCGCTGGAAAAAGGTAAGTTTTTACCCCTTTTCCCCTTCCAGAGCCGGGCGGGAGGGGGACCCTGAGGGTGGGGGCACCCTCAGGGCACTATAGTGCCAGGAAAACGAGTATGTTTTCCTGGCACTATAGTGGTCCTTTAATGACATTCTTATACAATCTTTATAATAAGTCAGGATTTAAATGCAAAATACAGATACAGGAACAGCACACACCTAAATTACATGTTACAAGGCTAATTAAAATCCCCTATCTTAACGAACAAATATGGGGATTCCATTCCAATTCCAATTGTGTTTTTTTTAATATATTTTCACAATGCTCTTACAACAGATTATTAAAATACACTTTCGCTTATTTAGCACTAGCACTATTTAATATGTCTCCACGTTGGAATTAGTGTTGGACCCACCGATATTGGGGTACTGTGAAGTAGTGGAGGGCTTAACACAATATGGCCACACGGTGGAACTGAATCTCTATATTTGTTCGCTAAGATGATTTTAAGTAGCCTTATAAAATGCAAAACATTATTTTTATTTGTTATGAAGATGTTAACGTGATACTCTCCATGCTGAATGGTTATCTGAGAGTCATCACGAACGCTGTGCACAAGCTGGGGTGCCAGATGTTGGCAACCAGTGCCTACTACAGGATCTGAATGGGTATTTCCATTGGTGGTGTTAACACTGCTGCCACCTGCTGTTCATTTGCTCCCAGTACAACATGCTGACGTTATTTAGGTGTTTGGCGCATTCTGTTAATTTGTCACCCAATATTAGGAGTAGACGGTTTGAGTGACTGGACACTCAGTGAGGGGCAATGTGAACTTTGAAAAAAGACGTCTTAAAAGTCCAGCCCTGGCCCTGTTGGGATAGTTTTAACAATGGCCTTGATTTAATGCTCTTTTTAAATGAATCCATAATGTTAGCCTTTCTAAATCAAAAATGTTCATAGACTTCTCTGGTCACTTCAGTAGATAACTCATTTGGAAAGTCTAGCAGTAATGAATCATTTGTAAAGCTTATTACATCGAGGCCCATATTAAGACAGTTATCATTTAAGATTCAAAGGGGTACAGTAAATAAAAATATTTTCAATGAATCCCAAACAAGTTATGCAAATCGACTGTGACGTTAGTAACTGGTATCACCGTCTAGTATTCCTTTTCCCAATAGCAGAGTATCGCCTAGAATCCACAGGAATAAATATCACTGGTATCGCCAAATAATTCACACATGAGCCAAAGCTTAATGCTGGAACAAGACTGATTTACTGGAAGCAACAGGCATTCAATATATACAGTAACAAACTCCTCCTCTAGGCCAGGCTAGATAACTGAGTTTCAGCAACATACTAAACTCAATTATCTCGCTGGCCAGAAACATTAACAATTTTCAACATTTTTGGAAATATACTTTCTACATGACATATGAATATAAAAACCACATCCCTGGGTAGCTGGGGATACTGGGAGTAACATATCCAAATTGTAAGAAAATCTGTTCAGGAGTTTCCGTGTCGCATCATGTAGAGGTTTGACCGGCTCGCCATGTGGTTGTATCCGATTTAGAGTTGCATGAAATTGGTAGCAAGAAAACCACCATAGTTGCACTGCATCTGGTTACATGAGAATGCTCCCCTCGTTCGGTTGATTGGAACTCCCGAACGCCGGTCTGATACTGCGAGTGGAAATAGGTCAGACAGGACTTCCATAAAGACTGGGTGTTCGTGTGATTGCCATGCCAAAAACAGTTCCAGGCAATCCACGAGTAAGTCCCACTGGCCGCGTTTGGGACATTTAAGATGGCCGCCATCCTTTGTTGTCGCCACGTGTTCGAATGCCGAATGGCGGCCACCTAGGAGCACTGAGTTACTTTGCGGTTTTCGTGTGGTTACTTGGTGTTCTAAGTTCTGATTGCTACCCAGGGTGGTCTCGTTCGGTAGAACAAATAAATTTCCCTAACACATAAATAAAACGAATATTTCAAATTCACTTAAATAGCAGGGAGAGGAAATAACCGAATGGATACAGGTAAATACAGGGAAATCCTTCACATCGACTTATTAAAAAAAACAAAAAACCACTTACATGCAAAGAAAGTGAATATAGGTCGACGGGGGGTTGTTGCTGGCGTCGGTCAGCAGCCTTAGGCCCCCAGCAACATTGCAGAATAGGCACCTGCCTGCCCGAAATGGCAGGCACCTACTCGGCTTTAGTATCATTGGTGGGTGGGATGGAGGGCTGCAAGGGAGCACTGACTTACCTGCTGTTCCAGCACTGCTCCCTTTCGCTGATGCCGCCAGGAGACAGGAAATGACGACTATAAGGCGCTGCCGCCTGATTGAAATAATTTCCTGTTTCCCGGCAGCATCAGCGGAGGGAGCAGTGCTGGAACAGCAGGTAAGTCAGTGCTCCCTCGCGCCCATACCCCCTCACAGCAACGCAACGGAATGGAATCAGATGCTGGGGGAGAGGAGGAGATGCTGGGGGAAAACAGGGAGAGGAGAAGGAGGAGGAGATGCTGGCGGAGAGGAGGAGCAGGTGAAGGAGATGTTCCTCATTCAATTTCAGTCTGGTATGTAATCATATTACAAGTTGAGTATCTCCTTGTACGCATCTTTGGCACAGTTTACATGCAGTCTTAGTGCAGCTGGACGGACAGAAACCTGATGAAAAATACATGTTCATTGACATACGTACAAAGCTGCACCAAAACCGGATGTAAGACGGATGTAATTCTGATGTAATTTGTGCCAAAGCAGCATGTAAAATGCGTGCAAACTGCAGATGGATAGGTGGCAATAGGTCCTTGGTTAGGTGAAGCACCACCGAACACCAGTGTGTTTTCATTTACTAGAATTTGATTTTTTCAATAAAAACAGTTTGTGTCATTGAACTCTCTGTTGTTAATTCAGACAACTGTATGAGTTGTTTTTTCGAAACTTAAACTTCAGTATTCATGTTTAATTGCTGTGTTAGCACTTTGAGGATAAAAACGTTGGTTTGTATTGCAGTTTGGGCACTCGGGCTCAAAAATGTTCACCATCACCGCTGTAGTGTGAGTTATACAAACCTGTGCAGAAATCGCAGTTTAGGTTCCCAGCCCCCTTCTCCAAGGAAAAATAAACGTTTAAAATGTATCTCCATGACTGAGATGATCACTTTTGACGATCTCATCCAATCCAGTGCTATACCATTGGAAAACATTTGGAGGTTATTGCACATGAGCTGCAAAACACTGTGCCAATCAGCATCTCCTCGTAGAGATGCAATGAATCAATGTATCCATTTGGGGAGTGTTCAGCGCCTCCATGCAGAGCGCAAAGACGCTGAACGCCAGTGCTGCATACTGTGCAGCATTGGACTAGGAAGCATCGTCTGAGTGAGTGTCACTACAGGTGTTACTAGGGAACCAATGTAAACACTGCCTTTTATCCGAACACTATAGGAACGGGCTATAGACACGAGAACAACTACATTAAGCTGTAGTGGTTCTGGTGACTATAGTGTCCCTTTAAATAATAATATTCACACACATAGACTTATACTATTAATATAATAATACACAACGGTGAAAATAACTTTAAACAAATGTTGCTTCTTTTACCCTTATTGCTATCACCCATATATACAAAGAGCCACTTGTTCTGGGTTAAAAAGCATTCATGAGATAGGGGATTTCTCCACTTGTTAACAGGATCCTTCCATACACTTTGTTTACTATATATAATAGGACCAAAGGAGGCCCAATATCATTATACCATTCAAAAATATATATTCTAACAGCGTTAAAAACACTCACTTAGAATCCATTTGTATCTGCTACAAGAGTAACCCACAAAATACAATTAACCAAAAAGATTTCAGATCACCTCCTTCTCCATCTTATTTCTTCACATTTCACCCGTTTTGCCCCAATCATGTGACTTCCTCTGACGATGACTTAGTCGTTCTATTTCTCTTTATTACAATCTTTTTGTTGGCACTCCCCACATTTAAAGAAACCATCTTTATCTAGTTCCTTTTTTTTATAGTATATACGTTTTTTTACTGAGTAGTTGCAAGCTTTAGCGACCATAACATGATATACAAGGTTAGCCTTTAATCAAAAATTACAGTAAGATACATAAATAGAAGATAAGAAAAACATCAAACTCTGGAAGTATAATATAAATTAAGATAAAATATATAGGACACAGCATAAAGGTTAGGATTGGGTAATTGCAAATATTATCTGTCCCAATTTAAAAATAAGCAATTTTCAGAAATGTTTTCTTCAATTGCCTCTGCAGTTTGATACAGTTCTCCCATTTTTTATATCCTTTCACCATACATTATATTACCTTATATTATATTACTCTGGCCTACATTATAATCTGACATTGGTAACCAATCAATAATGTTTTCTGACTTTCTGGTGTTGCACAACCATTTATCAAATCGATCACAATCCAAATGTCACGGCCAGTAATGTCACGAAAGTCAGAAAACGTCCTCTTAAAACTTGACCTAACTCTATACTTTTCACTTTATTGAGCTTAGTTTTATTGTGAAATCCACAGAAGATGTATGGTTTAAATGTGAATCTTAATTTAAGTTTAGATCCAGGTCTTTGCAGTGGAATGTCCCTTTAAAGTTCAATCAACAGAAGAGAAGATAACGTCTAAAGTAAACACACTGTGCTGTAAGATCTGATTGAAAACGAAACAGTCTTTCATGAAAAATGTGTGGCAAGGGTTGCATAAACAGACACACAAGTGATTTAACTCCTACATGGTAGAGAACTGAGCAATGAGACTGCAGGGACATGATATATACACTAAAAGAGCTTAATTAGGCTACAGTTGTTTTGGTGCTTACAGGAGGCAACATAGTACAGCCAGGTACATGGCTAAAATGAACATTGTGTAATCTCAAAATTCTTTTGCAGGTATGACGTGCCAGGCAAGGAGCTCATACCTTGTGGATGAGGTGCTTTGGGGACATCGGTTCATGTCTGTGCTTAGCCTTGAAGATGGATTCTACGAGGTGGATTACAACACTTTTCACCAAACATTTGAGGTTCCTACCCCAACATGCAGTGCCCGAGAGATGGCCGAAGCTGCTGCACGAATGGATGCCCATCTCTACTGGTCAATTCCAAGCCAGCTGGATGAGAAGGTGGAGGAAGGGACAGAAAAAGAGAACAAGGATAAGGAAATAAATGGAAGCCTGAATAGTCCTGAGAGTGAGCAAGTCCTCATGGAATGACTCGGGCTATCAAAAAGACATGTTTTTTGCTTTTTTTTGGGTGGTAAATGGTGGCATCTACAGAATTTCAAGAATAAATTGCGAATCCCAGGGGAAGGGAGTTGGGCACTTTTGAGAAAGATGGGGTGCACAACTCGTTGCACAAATACAACAGTGTTTAATAGTAATCGCCCCGATCTCCTTGCTATTATACAGTCTAGAAGTTGTCGAACATGTTTCGACAAAGTTTGTTTACATTTTCATTATTATACCAAAGCATAAGCACAAGACCAGAATCTGATCATTCAGAAAAGTGTGAACATGGCTTGATTTTAAAGACGCAAGTTATTAATAATATTCACTCATGTGAAAATATCTGTGAAGTTATGGGAAATGTATTTATGTGATGTATCCACGAAAGGCCAAGTTCTAGTGGCATGCACAGCTTGCCGTGGCAAATAGCTGTATTGGAGAAAAATCTCAAAGTGGCAAATTCAAGTTGGTTGCAAAGTGAGCTGTAGCAACTAACTCACTTTGCCTGGCTTGGTTAGAGTCAGGTGTAGGTAGAAGCAGGTCCATTGTGCAAGCTGGAGATTTCAAGTTACATTCTAACTTTAACAGTAAAATTGCAATTAAATTTCAGATGGATACAAATGTGTATTCCCCCACCTGCATAACTGTAGGAGAAGAAGCAGGTCGGTCTATGAGCATTCATTATGACAAAGGAAGACCCAACAAATTATTATCACTATACATGTCCCTCATGCCACGCAGGTTCCCCCCACTTCTTCACCTTCCTGTAACTAGTAATTGGTGTTAATAATATTAATAGGGTTCCACTGGAAACCACTATTAACCTTCTGCAACTGTTAGTTTATAGTATGGAGCAGATGTAGCCTCTGCAGCTGTCCAATTACTGCCACATCTTCTTTGTGTAAAGGTGAAGGCCTTGACTTATGGGTCACCAAACCCGATCCGTTAAAAAGTCTTCTTTCCGACTAATAGTTGCAATGCCCATAACCTTCCTAAACCAGGCACCAGCTTGATGGTCAGACCCCTTAGTTATCTAATTTTTCTGGAACTCCATACTATTACTTTACTGAATAATGGCAATTATAGTGCCACTGAGTATGCTCCTCATCTGTTAATAGGTGGTCTGGTAAACCCCATGTCCACCCTAAGAAACCACGGAATGAGGAAGGAATAGGGGAAACTGTGTAGCCTACCACTCGATATTATGAATCAAATACCTACCACTGTTGAGATGTAGAAAAATGGAAGAGGGACTTTCATCTCACCAAATAAAGCCATGCCTTGGATTTAGGGAATTTTGAAGGCCCTCGCATGTTGTTTCCCAGGTCACCTCCTTTTTACCTTTCTAAGGAGGATCCTGGGTACCCTTGATAACTTATTTATTTTTTTAGGTGTTTTAAGTTTATTTTTACTGTTTGCCTGCTAGTATCTCAATGCTGTGAATATACCCTTTTTTTAACATTATTAATTAGTCTTCTGGTGCTGATTGGCTGATCTTTAACATTTACTTTTTTTCCCACTGTTCGTTAAAGTTTTGAGCAGGCAAGTGACTTTACCGCAATAACATTTTATCAATTTTAACAGTACATTGAACATGATTTTGCATTTGTCAGAATGCAAGTTTTCTGTAGTTGATTATGCCTTGATAGAAAGCAAAATTATGGCTTAAAGGACCACTCTAGGCATCCAGACCACTTCAGTTTGATGAAGTGGTCTGGGTGCCAGGTTCCTCTAGGATTAACCCTTTTTTTTATAAACATAGCAGTTTCAGAGAAACTATGTTTATAAATGGGTTAATCCTTCCCCCAAAGCCTCTAGTGGCTGTCTCATTGAAAATCAGAGTGAGAGCACGCAAGCGTCCATAGGAAGGCATTGTAAATGCTTTTCTATGAGACCGGCTGAATGCGCGCGCAGCTCCTGCCGCGCGTGCGCATTCAGCCGAAAGGGAGGCGAGGAGGAGGATCGGAGGCGGAGAGCTCCCCGCCCGGCGCTGGAAAAAAGGTAAGTTTTAACTCTTTCCTCTCCCCAGAGCCGGGCGGGAGGGGGACCCTGAGGTGCAGGGCACTATAGTGCCAGGAAAACGAGTATGTTTTCCTGGCACTATAGTGGTCCTTTAAGGCAGCGATCAGGAAGCTACAGTATGTCACAAATGGCATCTGTGGAACTCGGAGGCCACCGAGGTGTCACTTTGGTCTGTCGTCAGAAAAGGACAGAGGTGGCGGATATGAAAAGGATACTGACATTTAGTAGGAACTGTGAGAATGTGAATTGAGAAGTGGGAAGTTAGAGCTGATAAGGAATTAGGGAACTGAAACCCTGAGAGTTGACATAGAGGATTCTCATGGTAGGGAATGAAGCCAGTATAAAACCAGAGAACATTGAGAAATGGAAACACAAATACCAGAAAACAAAACTCACTCGGCGAAGAATCTCATTCACTGTCAAAAAAAAAAGAAAAAGGGATCAGGGAACTTAAAGGGACACTATAGTCACGTGAACAACTTTAGCTTAATGAAACAGTTTTGGTGTATAGAACATGTCCCTGCAGCCTCACTGCTCAATCCTCTGCCATTTAGGAGAAAGAGAGGCTGAAAATTTCAATTTTTAAAAAAAGAGTAGATGGAAGAATAGGTTTCTGAAGATTAAATGAATGTAATGTAGCAATAATGATTTTTTTTAATCAATGTAGTGGGTTCTTTTTTGTTTAGTTATGATAGTTTATAGTTATCTTTTTAGTTTGGATTATAGTGTGGAGAGGCATTGAGGGTTATTTGACACACAGGGTGGTTAATGTAGCTCATCTGGTTTAATGCATATGTGCGCATGCATCTTTTTATTTTAGATTTTCTTTCACAGCTCATTAAATCACACAAGTACACCCCTATAGGCCATGCCTCAAAACAGTCTGGGTTTTGGCGGGATAGTCCTTTATTTTAAGGTCCTGTGCCCCCAACCAGGTTTAGTTACCTGATGCCATGCATGTGTGGACACCAGGGAAGAGTCCCCAGGCAGCAAAGCACGAGTACATCATTAGATGGTCTTAGCAGGCACTAGCGGGGCTAGATTAACATAGGGGCAAGTGGAGCTGAAGCTCCAGGTCTATGCCAATGGAATAGGTCCATTGATATAAACAAAAAAAAAATAGATATATTATTTATTTTAATTTTATTTCTACTACTTTTCATAGGCCCTTGCTTCGTGCAGAGGGAATAAAGTATGTAAACTTGGGAGGGAAAACAACTTGTGTGGACTGGCTGACCCTAAATTAGTTAAGGTAAACCTGATTTTGCAAACTGTGCAAATGCTCTTGCTGCTTTTGTCTCTCTAACACTGTGGCTTGTCCCCTTTCTTCTACACTCACTACATCCACCTTTTTGTCTGTCCCAGACTGCATACCAGGAGCTTCTGCCTGCTAGTAAGAAAAGGAGAGGAGTGGACAAGTGAATGAAGAAGGGACACCAGGGAACTGTCCCCAGAAAGTGTAGAGCGATGCATTAGCGCCAAGCTCAGGGTGCTGAAACCATCTTGTCTGTCTACGCCACCCTTAGTTGGCCTGGCTGAGATACTAGCAGGCAGTCTGTCATGCATTCACGCCAGGCTAACCTTCAAACTCTTTGGACAGACCTGCTTCAAGTGACCTGCTCCTTTAGGCCGTGCCAATGACGTGATTCTTGTCACTGGTCTACCCCCTTTTACTCTGCCTGTCGACATCCCACTTCCCAAGATGATGAATGTTGGGGGATATGGGTCTGTTTGAAAAATGAAAGCAAGAGATTAGCATAGGGTATGTGTTTTCGTATAGCTACATCCTGTGAGTTTCACTCCGGCACCACCACCACCAAATACATAACGCTTGGGAAGTATGACTGTTTTAGTGTTTACTGTCAGTAGGACTCTGTAATTAGTAATAATTGTCGGCACCAGGCCCAATGGGTTCTTAATCTGGTCCTGGGCACTAGGACTATACAGGGAGTGCTTCAGCAGTGCTCCCTGCGTGGGCCTGAAGGCTGAGGGCAGGCCAGACAAACTGTCAGTGGGTGGGCACACAATTTTTCTGAGTGGGCCTTCTTTTTATGGGCATTACTGGCAACACCTCCTCAGGGCCCCAACCACCCCATCCCGTTTCTCCCCTCATGATTGTTGGGAGGTATGCTATAGACAGCACTGCAGTCAATCACACAGAGATATTAAGCCTCAGATATACACAAGCACACACACATTTACAATTACACATACAAGAACACACTTAAAGATACATACAGACATACATTTAGATACATTTCACATTCACACAAACACACCCAGACACATTACACACTCACATGCACACAAACACACATGCACAGAGACATAATAGACACTTACATGGACACAAACTGACCTAGATACATTACACACTCACATGCACACAGACACACCCAGATACATAACACACACTCACATGCACACAAACACACCCAGATACATAATGCACACTCACATGCACACACAGAGACATAATATACTTACATGCACACAAACACATCCATATACATTACACATTAATTAAGGAATCTTGAAACACTGCACAACCAGATTTATTTGCACTTGTGTGCCGAGGACTAGTTACACCCTTGGCCCATGTGACTTTGGCAGCCAAATGTCAATTCTGTGCATATTCTACATCTGTCTTCTACACACAGCACATTAGCGACAGATGTAATCTGATTCTGCCCTGCCTGCAAGGGGAGTCTTATGTCTCCCCTTCCTCCTGCCACCTTACCACCTGCCTGTCCCATCAGTTCAGTTTATTTCAGACTCCCTCTCTCCCGGCTCCCTCTCCCATGCCAGCTCTGAGCCAGCTAAATGGTCCAATCAAAGGCTTCTTTAAGAGTAGTATTTGATTGGACCGTGCGTCGGGCTCCCATGAAGTCTGGTGGGAGTATGGAAAACAGCGCGGGGAGCTTAATAATTTTTTTATCTTTTGGAAAGGGGGAGGGGGACTAAAAAAAATAATGCCTAATAAGGAATTTTAAGGATTCCTTATTGGATATTATTTTTAAACCTTTGTCCCTCTAATTTAAGACTATGTCCTCTTGTTGTGGTATTTTTTCTTCCTTTAAATATAGTCTCCTCCTTTACTGTGTTGATTCCCTTTATGTATTGAAATGTTTCTATCATATCCCTCATGTCTCGTCTTTCCTCCAAGCTATACATGTTAAGATCCTTTAACCTTTCCTTGTAAGTTTTATCCTGCAATACATGAACCAGTTTAGTAGCCCTTCTCTGAACTCTCTGAAGAGAATTGCATGTTTTGCAAGTTGTTTTTAGATATACTCACAATGAAAGAAATACATAATTAAATGCATCCAGGTTTTCATTTGGGATGTATGTACTAACAGGTGATTTTTATTTATTTTGTATTTCGGCAGTGGAGTGTCACTTTAAAGGACAAATGTCTCTCCAAAGCTAATTTTGATTATATTTATCTTTTCATTAGATCTGCTGCTGTGATTGCTCAGTGTGAATATGCAGCAGCAGGCAAGTTAGGTTGAGCAGCAGTTGTTCAGATAACTGTAGAGTCACACCCAATATGGCAAATAAAAAAAGTGATATTTCTAAAAAAATAATAATATAAATATATATATATATATATATATATATATATATATAAATAACTTAAATTAAATAAAATAATAGTTATAAAAACCGGGAAGTAATAATTTGAAGACTGTTATCCTTTGGGGGAAGGGAGTGGGTTCATATTTTGCAACACCCAAGGGATGGAGCTAAATGGACTCCTGCTTAGGCTGTCTCCGTGAGTATTGTCATCTATTATCCTTCAGTTGCATTATTGCTGTACACTTGCGTATGCTGGAGTAGAACTCTGAGGTCTATGGAGGATCCCAAGAAGACCACAATGTTCTATAGCCAAAAGTTGCAGTGTGTGCTTGGAAGTCTTTTCCAACAGCCATTCTTATTAACAGGAGAAACTCCACAATCTATTAACCCAGGGTTTCCCATGACTTTACATGTTATGCCCTGGTTATGCCCAAGCATACTATTTAAACGAACAATATAGCGTTTGGATTACAAATGTGGTGGGGGAGGGGGGGCATCCTGACCACTTTATTGAGATTAAGTGGTCTGGGAGCCTATAGAGTCCCTGCAAGCAATAATTGTGCACAAATTTGACATGTGACAGTTCCACTTTGACAAACAATATAATCACATCTTCAATCACTGTGGAGTTTGGTCTGCAGAATCTATTTTTGTTGCATGCGTTCCCTACGCGCAAGCAGTATGTTAAATGCTGGCTGTAAAATGACCCAGAAAACTAGGGAGTTTGTGCTAAATTCAAAAGTAAATTGTGGATTTAAGGCATCGATAGTTCTCCGCCTCAGTTTGTAGCTTTGCTAATTTATTCAGAATTTTTCAATCTGGATTACAATTTGTATTCGGTATTTTGTGAAAATTCCATCCAGGTTAAAGATAGAAATGTCTGTGTAAGAACAAAATCACCAAAACTCGAACTGTCGTTGAACATATTTTATGTATTATGTAGCAGCCAATCAGCATCGAGAGAGCCCTCATTGTCAGTTTGTCTTTTAAAACTGTATTTAAAGGGGCACTATAGGCACCCAGACCACTTCATCTCATTGAAGTGGTCTGGGTGCTTTGAACCTCTCCCCTTAGTCCTGCAATGTAAAACTTAGCAGTTTCAGAGAAGCAGCAATGTTTATATTTCCAGCTTAAGACTAATTCTGGAGTCTGTCTCTCCGGACGCTGGACTTCTTCACGCGTGTTCTAGATCCCTATCGAAAAGCATTGAGTCCATGCTTTCCTATGGGGAAAGCTTAATGCGCACACAAGGCGGTCGCCGCTTATGCGCATTAATTTCCCGATCAGCGGATGTTGGAGGAAGAGGAACCGTCCCAGCACAGAGTAATGTGGGAGCTAGAATCAGGGAAATGTTTAAAAGCTTATTTAACCCTTTCATGGAAGGGACGTGGGACGAAGCCCAGACGCACAAGGACAATTTTGTATTCCTAGCACTATAGTGTTCCTTTAGTCCCCCATTTTGATCCGGCATGAAAGTACTTTGTTTGTTTGTTTAGTTTTTTTCCCAATCCACTTTCAGTAAACTGAAAAGAATGCATCTTTGTGGATAGAGCCCTGGGAGAGGTTTGTAAATGTCCTATTCACACCTTTCCCCCTGGAGTAGGCTTTCTGGGTAGCCAATGCCACTGGGCAGTTTCCAAACACGTATAACTAAATGGGGACCTGGATTTAAGTCAATCAGTATCGAATTTCCTGTATTAAAAATAAAGATTTTTACCACTGTGGTTTTAACTTTGTGATTTTTGTATTTCCTCTCTCTTGGATGCCTCCCAAAATGGGAAATATGAAATCAGGGATGGAAGGGAGGGGTGGTGCCGTGTGCCAGGGATGGAGCACAAAGCTCTGCCAACCAGCGTGCCAGGGAATGCACGTGCACCGAAAACACTTGCCTAGACAGAAATGCCCTGCCCTTGTGCGGCCAAAAGTATGTTTAATAATACACTTTCTCTTCCTCAAAATGTTGGATAGGTGTACCAAATGGAAAGTCCTGGTGCTGCATTGAGCGTGGCAGTATTTACAGAGTATAGTATGCAGGAAGAGGCCCGTACCACCCAAACCATTACATTAAAGGGACAATCCTCCTATTACACTATGTAATCTCTCCCAATAACTCCTCCTATTACACTATGTAATCTCTCCCTATTACTCCTCCTATTACTCAATATAAACTCTCCAAATAACTCCTCCTATTACCAGGGGCGTACCTAGAGCATTTGGCACCCGGGGCGGATCCTGTGCTTGGCACCCCCCCCCACCCCCCTCCCCCCCCAAAAAAATAAAAAAAACCTGTAAAAAATGTTAAAGGTTTTATTTCTTTTATTTTTACAATTTGTAAACTTTGCAAAACCGTTGTCAGCCCCTCCTACAAAACCCTTGTCCTGCCCTGCCCCTCCTACAAAACCTCTGTCCTGCCCCTTCTACAAATCCTGTACTGCCCCATCTACAAAACCCCAGCAACCCCCTTCCACAAATCCCCTGCTTATCCCCCCTTATAAAGACTCCTGTCCCAATACAAAACCCCCACCCCCTTCTACAAAATCCCTTCAGCCCCACACACACATTTACAGGCAGACAGTCACACACTCAGTTACAGACAGACAGTCACACACTCAGTTACAGGCAGACAGTCACACACAGTCACAGGCAGAGTCACACATACACATTTCCTCCTAACTACCATGGGACACTGTGCGGCCACAGCTCACACAGCCCCCTCCAGCCAGGGCCGGTACAAGGATTTTTGCCGCCCTAGGCAAAAGTAAAGTTTGCCACACCCCATGTGACATCACAATGCCCCAGCCATATGATTTGCCATGTTAACTAACGCCAGTGCTGCAGTGCCGCCGTGTTTACATTAAAAGGCCTGCAGGGACAGGCTATAGACATCAGAACCACTACATTAAGCTGAAGTGGTTCTGGGGACTATAGTGTTTCTTTAATGTGAGGTAAATTATAGATTAGTGCCACGAATAATATACTAGATTGCCTACTTACAACCAGATGAGGATGATGATGGACTCTAGCTGCAGTCTGGCTCCACTGGTCTGGTGCAGAACAGGCTCTCTGGAGGCGGTTTGTAACTGTGGTCACAAAAATCAATGTTCTGGGAGAACGGGAAGCAGCTCCATTTTTTGGGGTCCTTTACACAGCTCAAGGTCTGGGTCCCAGGGTCCACCTTCATGTTCCACCAATGAGTTTGTTCACAGGGGTGGAGTGTGTAGGGGATGTCCTGATATGTGTGTAAGGAATGCATTGTGTGAAATTGTGTTTGTATGTGTAAGGACTGCAAGGTGTGTTTCTGTGTATGTATGGGATGCATTGAATGTGTGTAAGGGGTGCATTAAGTGTGTGTAATGAATGCATTGTGTGTTTCTTTGTGTGTAAGGGATGCATTGTGTGTAACGGTTGCATTGCTTGTGTATGTGTGTCTGTGTGTTTTTCTGTGTGCAAGGGGTGCATTGTGTGTATGTGATTGTCAATCTCTCCTCCCGCTCCAATTTCCTTCTCCTCCTCCCAATTTCTCTTTCTCACCCCCCTCCTAATTTCTCTCACCCCCGCTCCTATTTTCTCTCACCACCCTCCTTTCTCTCTCACCCACCTTATTTCTCTTTCTCACCCCCCCCTTATTTCTCTTTCTCACCCCCCCTTATTTCTCTTTCTCACCCCTCTCTCACCCCCCCTTATTTCTCTTTCTCTCCCTTGCCATTTCTCTTTCCTCCTTATTTCTCTTTCTCACCCCCTTATTTCTCTTTCTCACCCTTATTTTCTCTTTCTCACCCCTCTCTCACCCCTTATTTCTCTTTCCTCACCCCCTTTTCTCTTTCTCACCCCTTATTTCTCTCTCCTTGCTATCTCTCTCTCACCTTATTTCTTTCTCACCCCTCTCTCCCCTTATTTCTTTTCTCCACCCCTATTTCTCTTTCTCACCCCTTATTTCTCTTTCTCACCCCCCCTTTCTTTCTCCTTCTTTCTCCCCCTCCCCCCTACCTCCCTGTAGCGTGGCCGAGCCCTGTATAGTCCGCGGGTACAGGGAGCTTTTGTTTCCTGTACCCGGCCGGACTAACAGGAAGTGCACACTCAGTGTGCACTTCCTGTTAGTCCGGCCGGGTACAGGAGACAGCTGCTCTCTGTACCCGCGGACCATGCTGCAGTGAGGGAGCTGACAGGAGTGTCAGCCCCTCTCCTCAGGCTGCGCCCGGGCGGTGCGGTCCGCCCTCATGGACGCACCGCCCGGGCAAAGCTCTGCAGCCGCCCGAGGCTCTCTACAGAGCGCTCGAGGCGGCTGCAGCATGGTGAGGCGGCGGGGCTGGTCATGGCACCCCCCACCCGGCTGGCACCCGGGGCGGACCGCACCCCCCGCCCCCCCCTTAGTACGCCACTGCCTATTACACTATGTAACCTCTCTCAATAACTCCTCCTATTACACAATGTAATCTCTCCCAATAACTCCTCCTATTACACTATGTAACCTCTCCCAATAACCCCTCCTATTACACTATGTAATCTCTCCCAATAACTCCTCCTATTACACTATGTAACCTCTCCCAATAACTTCTCCTATTACACTATGTAACCTCTCCCAATAACTCCTCCTATTACATTATGTAATCTCTCCCAATAACTCCTCCTATTACACTATGTAATCTCTCCCAATAACTCCTCCTATTACACTATGTAATCTCTCCCAATAACCCCTCCTATTACACTATGTAATCTCTCCCAATAACTCCTCCTATTACACTAAGTAACCTCTCCCAATAACTCCTCCTATTACACTATGTAATCTCTCCCTATTACTCCTCCTATTACTCCATATAAACTCTCTATATAACTCCTCCTATAACACTATATATAACTTCTCCCAATAACTCCTACTATTACTCCAAATAACCTCTCTTTATAACTCCACCTATAACACTATATATAACCTCTCTTTATAACTCCTCCTAATACCCAATATAACCTATCCCTATAACTCCACCTATAACTCCATATAACTTCTCTATAAAACTCTTCCTATTACTCCATATCTCTCCAATAATTCCTCCTATTACACTATGTAATCTCTCCCAATAACTCCTCCTATTACACTATGTAAACTCTCCTTATAACTTCTCCTATTACTCCATATAACCTCTCTATAACTCCTCCTATTACTCCATATAACCTCTCCCTATAACTCTTCCTATTACGCCATATAACCTTTCTATATAACCCCTCCTATTACACTATGTAATATCTCCCAATAACTCTTCCTATAACACTATATATATCCTCTCCCAATAACTCCTCCTATTACACTATGTAATCTCTCCCAATAACTCTTCCTATAACACTATATATATCCTCTCCCAATAACTCCTCCTATTACACTATGTAATCTCTCCCAATAACTCCTCCTATTACACTATGTAATCTCTCCCAATAACTCCTCCTATTACACTATGTAATATCTCCCAATAACTCTTCCTATATATCCTCTCCCAATAACTCCTCCTATAACACTATATATAACCTCTCCCTATAACTCCTCCTATTACTCCATATAACCTCTTTATAACGCCTCCTATAACACTATATATAACTTCTCCCAATAACTCCTACTGTTACTCCATATAACCTCTCTTTATAACTCCACCTATAACACTATATACAACCTCTCCCTATAACACCACCTATTACTCCATATAACTTCTCTATAAAACTCTTCCTATTACTCCATATAATCTCTCCAATAACTCTTCCTATTACTCTATATAATCTCTCCCTATAACTCCTCCTATTACTCCATATAACCTCTCTCTATAACTCCTCCTATTACTCCATATAACCCCTCCCTGTAACTCCTCCTGTTACTCCATATAATCTCTCCCAGTAATTCCTCCTGTAGACCCAATCTAAAATATTGCTCTGTTTAATCTTTCCAACATCCCAAACTTTCTCTATAGAGCCTTTATTTAGGACTTGCTATAAACCCCCTCTCTCATAATGTGAACACTGACAGAGAATAAAATGGTGGGCAGAGTTTTCTCTCTAATGGGAGGAATTTGTAAATCACAGAAACGGCTAACACAACATTTTTTACATATGTACTTGAGATCCAAGTACTCCCCCTATAGCAAACAAGGAAAGCACTGCCTCCCTTCCTGTCACTAAAGGACCCTCTGCCTGGACGGAGCTCCAGGTAGAGAATGCAGGTTTAAATAGAGAGAAAAAGAGTGCGGTGGACATATAAGTGGAAGAAAGGCAGAGGATGGAGTACATGGAGTACATGTGGAGGAGATCAAATGCAAATGGAGAAGATTAGGATAAAACTGGAGTCCGAGGAGACAAGGAGAGAAGAAGGAACAGGTGGAGAATATGAGTGAGATAAAGTTCTATCAAGGACAAAGAGAGAATGAAGGGTTAAAAAAGAACTCTGGATGAAAAATGTTTAAACTACGGGTAATAAAGATTGGTGGGAAGGGGAAGAAGTTAAATATCAATAAAGCTACTATGTTCTCACAATAGGTGGATATGTTTAATACATCACAGATGGTCCTAGAGGGAAGAGAATGGAAAGGTTCAACAGATGGGGATCCAAAATCAATTAAAAACCTGATGGTTAAATAATGAAACCAAATCACAAACGAAGCGTGGTCAAATTGTCACATTATCCACAGGTTTATTTTTTTCTTTAATGACAAACAATCCATATATCTGTCTCAAAATGTGTACATTTAAAAAAATAATAACTAGTGTCAACAGCACCTGCGTTACTAGGCCTTCCGCCAGGATAAATAATTAAGTGTGCTTGTTTTGTACCGAAATGTAGATATCTATTCTGTTAGCTAGTGAGAAAATACACTTTAATATAGCTGGTAACTTGGCCGCGTATCATTTACAGTCTGGAGAGAAGTTAATGCCAAACGTTTAGCCTTTCAGCCCCAGTTAAAAAAATAAAACCACAAAAATAGATCTGTAACCACAAGATGAACAACAAATTTTAAAATGGCTCCATTCAAGCCATGCGTCAAATAGTCAGCTCATACAGCCCTCGATCTAAGGCAAATCCTGTTGGTCCGGTTTGCTGCTGGCTGTGGGAATTTTCCTGTATGTAAATTCACATAATTCCGTTCAAAGTCTTGATGGGGGAGTGTGAACTGAGAACTTGTCCTGAAATGAAACCAAGATTTTAGGTGTAAATGTTATGAAGTGACAGTATAATATCACCATAGTTACAATTAACGACAAATTTATATTGAGTTTAAATAGGCCAAATGCCCTTGTGAATATATGTCCGTCAATATTTGTAAGTGTACAAAACTCTCGTGTGGCTTTATTTTCCCAGATTTCAAGTTTTACTGCCTTGTACATCACATACATGAGGGTCTATTCACTAAACAACAAGTAGAAGTAAATTGAAAAAGCAGCCAGCAAATTTTATGTTGAGTTTGAGAATTTTTCATTATCAATCATTTTCGCCTAAAATTAGCAAATCCGTTTCCAATTCACTACAAGTCAGTGTTTGGTTGGAAAAACAAAATTTTGCACTTTTACAACGTATCTCAGCATTCATCCTGTTTTTCCTGTCCTCTGTTCATTACTACATTTTTAACGGTTATTCGCTATGGACCAATAGTAAGCCAGTTGAAATAACCACATTTCAACCAGATTTCCAGTTCTCATATTTACTAACAGCAAATCGGGCTTCATTTAGTACAATCCTGTCTGTTTTTAATAAAACCATAAATAGATGCGCTTGACATGAGGGCTCCAGGACCATTCAGATGGTTTCTTAGGAAGTGACTTAAGAGACACCGTAACCGCTTCATCTCCTGAAGTAGGTATAGTGTCTGGAGTCTCCTGGTGCAATTTTGGTGTAATGGCCTGAAGAGCAATGGGCAGCAGTGATTGATTTAAAGTTTCAGCTAACTGCGTACAGCCTATGACATTTCTAGTATGATTAGTTATGGTAGTGTAATATCTGCCTTAGCCATGCTTCTAGTGGGGGACAGGCTAAGTGCGGCCAGGGATCCTCATTCAGTATTAAACTGTTCAAAAATGGTTTAATGGAGAGCCTGGGCCAGGTGACTCCAAGATATGTGACCAATTCAATGAAATCAGTGTCCCTTTAGCTCCAAAGTACTTCCTATCCGAGTCTCTTCTTCTTATCAGAATCCCTGCTAATCTCAAAGGCACTTCCTCTCTGGGTCTATGCTAAGCATTCAGAATAAACAAACAGCTATGCCTCCTTTTCTCAAACGCCAGTAACAGAGCTGATAGCCTGTCCGTCTGATAGTGGACCTGGTGTTGCTCTGTTGTGTTTTTTTTTTTGTCATTTCTATTTTTATTGAGATAAAAACTTGTCACAAACACTTAATATCACAGCATGCATCAAGTTAACAGTGAGAATTGTACACCACAGTTGTCTTAATCTGAGTTGGCAGAGAGAAAACATCTCATTTTTAAATAAAATAGGTCATTGGAAGATACGCAAATTGTGAAAAGTTATTACACATAATGAACTGGTTTTAATCAGTACACCACGTGCGAAAGCAGGATGATGGCCTATACCAGCCTTCTAAGACCACCAGTGTTACACTGAGGTAATCGTATTTATAATAAGTTGCACTGTATGAGGTATGAACAGTGCAGTAGAAACTAAAAGCAAAAGAGAATATAATATATGCACTGTGAATAATCTCAAATGGTAGTACTCGAAACAAAACAATAATAACAACTAGTATTGATATAGTGCCTTACTCCCAGTGGGACTCAAAGAGCTTTTCAGCGCGCGCTCTCAGAAATAACCAGCTGAATAGTAATAGATGTTATTATTACCCAATTGATAGTACTAATTTTATCGACCTTCGAATGATGAAGGGCTGAGTTGACTCTGCCAGGATTGGAATCTGTGACCTTGCATTTTTTTTTAACAGGTTTTGTATACAGGGAATTTACCAACTGAGTTACCTCACCAGCACTAGATGAGCTTAATGCCGGTGAGTAAACCACTCGAAGGCTACACAGGTAACGGATAAAATATAAGTACTGAGGCAATGCACAGACACATAAAATATAAAGAAACGTGGGAGGAGAGGAGCCAGCATCCGAGCGAGTCGGACGCATATAGCAGCAGCTCTGAGCGCTAACCCGGACTTACCCGACCTGAGTCGCAATCCACTGCCCTCCCAGGCTCCGGAAGAGACTCCTGGGCTCCCTGCACCATGGGCAAACATTTTTTAAAACAGCACGCAGATCCCTGATTGGGTTTCAGACATATAGGGGCTTTTCTACGCACGGCCGAAAATCCCCAACATGGCGCCGCCCGAGGCCTATACCTTTCCATCCCCGGACAAGAACAGCACTTATGCCATGCCTATAACCCAGAACCGGGCACGACCGATCCACCAGGGGCCTCTAGACCTGGGAGACTCTGCTCCTTCCACCAAGGCCAATATTAAAGTACTGATGCAGGACATTAAGTCCATGTTCCAAAGCAGAAAAGGCACCGGTGCGGGAGGACGTTGCTATGCTCACCAACCGTGTGGCAGTGGTAGAGAAAGTCATGGGGGCACCAGACTAGTGCAAACTGCTACTGACGCTGCACTGAGCTCCCTGCGAAAACAGTGTGCCGACCAGCAAGCATAACTCCTTGAGACAATCTCTGGCACTGAACTGCCCCATTACTGCAAAAGGCTCATAGCCACTTTATTGACACCACGGCAAGCCAAGCAGGTGATGATTGACTTATGCTTCAGACTCACCAGGGCAACCACAGCACACCGAGACTAGCGTGTGACATATGTGCGGGACTCTGACTGGAGAATACTAATGGGGGCCCTTTGAAGGGGCACAGTTGGCATTTTATAGAGACTTCTCAAGACACACCCTAATGTGGAGGAAGTCATTCTGGCAGGTCACTCAGCTACTCCGTGAGTAAGCCATCCCCTACAAGTAGGACCCACACCGGCTGCAGGCAGACAAGGCTGGCAAGACATACCAACTATCACGCCTCTGAGATACCAGCTTTCCTTCAGTCACTTGGCCTACCAGTGCTGACGGCACAGGAGACAGCTCATCCATCTTGGACTGTGGCAGAAATTACTCCCTTTGTGTCTCTATAAAATGCCAACTGTGCCCCTTCAAAGGGCCCCCATTAGTATTCCCCAGTCAGAGTCCCGCACATATGTCACACGCTAGTCTCGGTGCGCTGTGGTTGCCCTGGTGAGTCTGAAGCATAAGTCAATCATCACCTGCTTGGCTTGCCGTGGTGTCAATAAAGTGGCTATGAGCCTTCTGCAGTAATGGGGCAGTTCAGTGCCAGAGATTGTCTCAAGGAGTTATGCTTGCTGGTCGGCACACTGTTTTCGCAGGGAGCTCAGTGCAGCGTCAGTAGCAGTTTGCACTAGTCTGGTGCCCCCATGACTTTCTCTACCACTGCCACACGGTTGGTGAGCATGGCAACGTCCTCCCGCACCGGTGCCTTTTCCGCTTTGGAACATGGACTTAATGTCCTGCATCAGTACTTTAATACTGAAGACTACTGCCCTACCTACTTGATATGGCTGCAGCTAAATGTGTTTCCCCTATATTTATGCCTGTTGGATTTTGCAAGAGTTTCAAGTGTTCCCTATAATGTTTCTCTAATCCTTCACACTGGCTCCGTAAACTGGTGAATAGTTCCCATGTTAAGTTACTTCTCGCACCCTCCTTATTTTTGAATGTGCAAAGCAACTTTGCTGTTTAATATATGCTCTTTTCAATACACTAAGCCAGCTACCTAGGCCTTTATACCCAGCAATGGCAAAACACTCACACAGAGCTCCAGCATGAATGGTCAGTCAACCTATGACCTTGTTGGGTAAAGCTAGAGAAGGCGTGTAAATGCCACTCAGAGGTCCAGCACAGTCGCAATGAAGCCATGGAAACTTAACATGCTAGTTTCAGGCTTGATGGCTCCCAGCCTAGGAAGGCACATTTGTAGATAAGGGACGGGGAACTGGTTGAGTTGGCCAGCATGGAATCCCCATGATGTCGACTTCGGCACTGACGATCCCCAACTGGCAGGTAAGATGGATGCAGTTACGGTGTCGCTTGCTGGTCCATCTTAGCCAGGAATCTCTCAAATAGCCGATCATATTTAGCGAGGATATGCACCAACGGTTGGCGTGGTCCAGTGTGACGTGGTCTCTTGGCCATCTTGAATGCTGGGACAATCTGTGACTGACAGGAGCAGAATCCTGCTTAGTGGGGACCAGTATAACCTCCATTGATCCAAGTGGGATGGACTTCCTTCAGCGAGACTCCACAACCAGACAGGTCAAGGACCAAGCGAGGGATTGTCCCTTTCTCTCACCAAACACTCAATAGGCAACTGAACACTTTGAGGAAATAAGCCAAACAAGCTTGCACCAAATGGCAGGTTTATGTATAAATTATTTATCTGCGGGTAGGTACGTACCGGTCTTGTCTCCTTGTAGTAGAGACTCAGAGAGCTTCACCTCTTGTGCTTTCGTAGTTGCCTCATGTAACAGCAAGTTACTGCAGATAATACAGTGATACCAACAAACAGGGCACTGGCAACTCCGGCAACCATTGGGATCAGAAGAAGATCCTTAACTGTAAAATAGAAAGAACAGAATAAATTGGGGAGACGGAAAGGACTCAGAACAGCAGAAAAATGGAGTGACGGACCTTAGCAGAAAAAGGGGTAATGGAGATGCAAAAGAAAAAGGTGTATTCACTAAACAGGGAATTGATGAGAATTGAACAGGAGTTACAAATTCCAACCCAATATAGGTATGCTGGAAATGGGCTGTCTTTTTTTTTTTTTTTTCTTCTCACAATTTTGCTATTTTGGTTAAAATTTCATTTCCAGTAACCACAAATGTAACAACCATGAATCAACAAGTAGCAAACAGGGTACATTAGAGGAGACATAAGATGCCTGAGGAGAATGTCCTCCTGTTCTACTTCATGAACAAGAATTATGAGATGTTTGATCATTTTAAATTGTGATGACAGTAGAAGAATCTCAAGATTGAGGTCCTCCTCAGTGAGCATGCAACTTACCCTGTGAGTAGGGATATACTGTGACTGAGTTGGACTTAACAGATGCGGCATTGTACCAGCTGTGGTCAGGATATTGGATCCAGGCATTTACTGCACAGTGGTATTTCCCTTCATCCTCAAATTGGATGTTATAAATACGTAGCCGATGAGTTTCTGGTCCCACCTTGTCCATGCTCATGTCTCTTTGGGAGAAGTGGGTCCCGATTTCTGATACACCTTGCCGGTTCACTGAGGCTATGAAATGACCAGTTGTCTCTTTCGGTGACTCCTCAGTCAGTTCCACCCACCAGCTGACCGCAATGTGGACCGGCTGCACTGTGTCGACAGTAACATTGCAGAATAGAGTGGCAGTGTCTCCACGGTGCAGTGTGGGCAAGTCCATAAACATGTAGGAATTCAGCATAACATCTGAAACATATTTGAAAAAAAGATTACTTTAAAAAAAAAAAATAACTAAAATTAATTATCAAAAAAAATTAACAGAAACCAACATAGCTCTGACCTTGAGTCCTCATTTTCACTGCTACACTCTGCGACACTTTGCTGGACACTTGTTCCATCTTCTGGCTGGGGTATGACACAAATGCTTTGACCTTGCAAGTGTACGATCCCACATCTCCTGGCTGAGCAGAGTATATACGAAGGCGGAAAGACCCCGGGTTAGGTGACAGCTTCTCCAGAGAGATATGCCGCACTCCAACATCATACCCTGTGTACCTCGTTCCCAATGACACAATTCCATCCATGCTCATTGCAGCCACAAGCTGCCCGCCAGAATCCGGGGAGAAGGCCACCCACCATTCAACATTAAACGCCACGTCAGGAGGAGGCAGAGCAGACATTGATACATTGCAGAAAATCTCCACTGTATCTCCAGAACGCACCTGAATTTCTCTGGGTTGAGCGCTGACTTTCAGTTGGGAATCTAAAACGAATTAACAGAATGAAAGCAGGAAGGAACTGCAGAGAGTGGCTCATTTCTTACAATGTGTTTCAAATGGAATATTGTTCAAAACAATGCATAACATTTTGGACGGATATTTCCTTCTAAGTGCCAATGGTTTTGTATCTACAGCCATATTATGAAGCTCTTAATTGATTACTTGGGCTTTATTATATAACCTTAAATGTAAAGCAGATTCTATAATAGGGTTACAAATCTACACTGCCTCTAGGGAACACATTATATTCATTACTTATTTCTAATAGCTGAGCTCTGTCAAAGAGCCAAAATCAAATCCTATTCAATACAAACATGTGTTCATAAGAAAATATAGACACTTTACTATAAAATAAAAATCAGAGGAACATTATCTGGAAAGTGTAATTGCTGAGAACCTCATACCTATCTCATTCTCAAGTCTACAACTTGTCTCCTTCTACCTTTAAACACATGCCCAACATTCTTCCTCTGGATTTGAACCTCACCGATTGTTTGGATGTTGACCTCAGCCAGGACAGACCTCTTCTCATTGATTTTTTGCCAGTTTCCATCGGGATCCTGGATCCACTCTGCTGCTGTGCAGTGGTATGTACCCGAGTCCCGTGGTTGTGCCCGGGAGATTAACATCTTATAGGTGGCACTGTCGCCTTTCTCCACGTGGATCTCCCCATTAAGGTACCGCTCAGTATAAGCTGGCGAGGCTGGCTCCACACTGAAATCTCGCTGTACCAACACAATGTCCTGCAAGGTTTGTCGCCCTACAGGGGTTTCTGGGGCAGTGACTCCAAATGAAACAGAGAGGTGAGTATGCTGGTCAGACTCTGTCTGCGCCGTGCAGCTCAAATGAAGCTCTCTACCCTCTGTTAGGGTTACCTGCAAAGGTGGCAATGACGCAAGACGACCCTTGGGTGAAGACTTGGTTGAAACTTGCAGGGCATCTGGAATAACTGGGGAAAAAGAGGCAGAATTAATTATAAACAAAAATAAAGGACAGTGGAGGTGAGACAGTTTATTCTTGGCATGTACTGCACAATGATGAGCGAAGTGAGCCAGTTATAAGGAGCTAGCATGTACCTTGCTCTGTATAGAAGAATCGAGTGAGCCAGCAGACCAGATCTAACATGAAAAGAGTTCTGCGCAGATTAAAGATTGTTCAACCAGTTAACAAATATAACCAATGAATGTGGTAGGAACAGGAATTTGAAAGTATCTTTGAAAACTACTGTACACCCACTGGGAACTGGTTTACAGAGTCTAATGTTCTGAGAGGTGAGCGATTTTATCAACTTTATACTAACATTAACATTACCAAAATGTAGTTATATGTTTGGTAAGCAACAGGGAGCTGTATGCCAGATATGCTTGGCACAGAGCAGAGAGCTGACCTAGCTAGCAAGGGCCAGTGGGTAACGTTGCTGCAAAGAGCATTAAACGGTGAGCTGGTTTGCCATGGCTGGTGTGCAATATTTTCTACACCAATGAGAAGGTACTCGTTTACTGTATTTTAAGTACTAAACCAGTTTGACGTGGAAGATGAAAATGTTTGTTGGATTTAGTATGCAAGACATTCCGTACCATTTAGTAGAACCTTATCACTGTAGCTTCCAAGATATTTTGCGTCTGTAGTAGGGGTATAACATTCATAAACGCCGCTGTCCTCTTTCAGTAGACGCCTAACGCGTAGCTCAACGCTGTCTCCACTTACTCGATGGATGGACACATCACCACTCTTCACGCGGGGAACAAACACAGCGTACGCAAAGGCTGGATCTTTAGTACTGACTATAGAGATTGAAATGTCAGGAGAAGCAGGTTTGTATATAAACCACTCAAAGTTCTGTGTGGACGGACCCTCATATCCAGTTACATTGCAGGGGATTGAAATGGAAGTTCCTTCAACACGATACAATGGACCACTAGGCATATGTACCTCCCGGGATCTGCAGAGTACTGTAAGATTCAAATAGAAAACATATACTTAGCAAAAATACCCACATCACAGAAATCCAGTACAATTTATGTCCATGGTCTATGCAGTCCCTTTCTGATAAAATCCACTTCTAAACATTACATCCAGTGCCTATACATTCCCTTATATACACATTATAGGCTGTGACTATACCTCCAATATTATATATATATATATATATATATATATATATATATATATATATATATATATATTACAAGCTGTGCATGCAAGGACTCCAATATTAAAGGATATCTTGTACTTATATAAGCCAAATCATATTATTTTTACATACTGGGGGATATTTATCAAAGTATTGCCAAAATTTTTCAGTCTAATTTTCCACAAATTTTTAGATATTTTCATATGTTGCTTTTTTGGGGCCCTAATCGTCCTTTTTAAATATGCGTCATTTTTTCTGCCAACAAACACCATTAAAATATTTTTCCAACAGAAGAGTGTTGAAATGTTAAAGGGGCTCTGTAGTCGCCCAGACCATGCCATGTGCCGGTCTGATTTAATCCTGCAACTGAAAACATGTTTTGCAGAAACATTGCAGTGTTAATTGCTGTCTTTGTTGCAGTCATTAGAGGTGCTTCTGCCCCAATAGGCGAGTTAAACTCCCAATAGTCCCAATGTGCACTAGCCTGCCAATGTTTCACCCTATGAGGAAATATTGGATTGGCTGAGATCATCTTCAGTGATGATCTCAGCCAAGGAGGTAGAGTGACATTGTGGAAACCAGCTTAGCAAAGGTTTTAAGGTAAGTAATACTTACCTTTCAAACCTTAAATGGCAGGGGGACACAAAAATAGGTATTTAAAAACTATAGCATTTAAACTGCTGTTGAAACTTTAATCTGAGATAGCTAGGACCGCCTGTGACAGATCCGGGGATGCCACACATGGCATTTTGTGATGTTTATATTTGTGTTTGGGGATATTCTGTAACAGCACCTTGCTGTCTGGAGGTTGATTACATCAGCGTTTCTTGACCTAGTTAACTCACAGACATAGAGTCGGCTGGGTGGGATCTCTATTGTTTCAGTTAACGACCCCCTGCCGGGTGTCTGCGGATAAATATGCACATTTGAACCAAATAAAGTGTCTTTTGTTTTCACCATTCAGCAAGTCTAGGCTGATGTTTGGGTGAGCTATAATCATTGCTTGGATGTGCTATAATCATTGAACGTGTCCTGCCGGAAAAGGAGGGATATTAACGGAGACACTCGGGCTGAGTACCGAGCTCCGTTACAGTTCCTTTAACAGTCACTTTTCAGAACAATCTGATAAATATTCTCTATCAACTATATTTCAGTCTGTGCCTAGATTCCCTACTATGTACATTATACTCTGTGCCTTGGTAGTGCGTTTCAAATACATTACATTAGACGACTATATAGTTTGTTTTATGTTAAGCACACATTGTATTTAGCAGGGTCAAATTTTAGCAAAGGGCAACTGGGTTCCATTTTTTTTTTTATTCAGACAGCCATCTGCTTAATTACACCAGGTGCCACACATCCACATACATACATACAAAGTGATACGCCAACACACACACTGCCTGTTCCTATGGATAAGGAAGACGGAAGGAGTCTGTGCGAGTCAGTGCTCATCTCCTTTGCTTCCCCACCACTAGGCACCAGGGACTTTAGGTAAATCCAGACTCCTCTCCACAACCCTTATACCAACAGAGGTAATAAGCTGGGGAGGAGTCGGAGGTCTGTTCTTTGTACATGCAGTACCTGTGATATGCATTCCACCCAGTATCTGCACAGTTCATAGACTGTTATGATCTGTGTCTTTACAGTATCTAGTATATAAATCACAAATGCACTAAGCATGTATATGTTTATATGCTTTATAATTGCCATCTGTAGAGTCACTAGAGCATATATTTCACACTGTACCTATATGACTCATAATACGTGCATTACGCCTTGGGACTATGCAGTCTGTGTTAAATCTATTGCAACCAAGCATCTCCTCTCCTACTATTTACCTATCTTTACATAGATACAGTTACCAAGCAATAAATAATGTGATGTATTATCAAGGTCTAGTAAAAAGGCTAAAGTTCACTTTTTCTGGGAGTGTAAGCCACGGAAACAACATTTACATTATATTCTGCAGATATAAACGGTTGTGAAAGGGGGCAAATATTGCATAGAAATATTTTCATATGCACCATGAAACCCTCCCATAGCCACTTCAATTATATTCTGAGCCGAACAACAATACAAAAAAAGTGTTCCGTTTTTAAAACAGCTTTGTTGAGCAATTAGTAAAAATGATAAAATTTTATATATAAAGTAAAAAAAAAATTTTATTGGAGAAAAAAGGAAGGACTTATATTTAAAGTGGACAAAGCAGAATAAATGAAGAAAGAATGGATGCTTGGTTTAAAAGACCACTATAGGCACCCAGACCACTTCAGCTCAATGAAGTGGTGTGGGTGCCAGGTCCATCTAGGGTTAACCCTGCCTGCTGTAAACATAGCAGTTTCAGAGAAACTGCTATGTCTACCTATGGGTTAATCCAGCCTCTAGTGGCTGTCTCATTGACAGCCACCAGAGGCGCTTCCACACTTCTCACTGTGATTTTCACAGTGAGAAGACGCCAGCGTCCATAGGAAAGCATTGTGAATGCTTTCCTATGGACTGACTGACTGTGCGCGATAACGTCCAAAGGAGGAGGATTTAACCCCTTCCTCCAACCTCAGCCGGGCGGAGGGGGACCATGAGGATGGGGGCACCCTCAGGGCACCATAGTGCCAGGAAAATGAGTTTGTTTTCCTAGCACTATAGTGGTCCTTTAACAGAAAACTCCAGAACCTCTCAAGCACTTCAAGGAACACTATAGCATTAGGTATACAAAACTCTATTCCTAACACTATAGTGTTAACCTTTGGCACTGCAGATGTTGTGGATTACACCTCCCATGATTCTCTTGCATCCATAATGCTGGCAAAGCATCAGGGGACATGTTGTCCCATTAGATTATTGTGGTGGAATCAAGGGTTTGCTAAATGTTTGATTGCTAGTGGAATGTGGAGGACCCTTAATACTTCTTGTCAGAGCGATATTAGAAGAGGGGACTCCACCACAAGTGGAAGTAGAACACTTGTCGCAAAAACCCACCCCGTAGAGGTAGAGGATATTTATTGTAAATGGAGAAGACTGAACTACCACCAAAAAAGGACTTTCAAGGCATTTTTAAATCTATTTTTGGCCAGTGATTTTATGCATACTGGTGAAAATCTTAGAACGCAATTCTCAAGGGATGGAAGCCCCAAAATCATCTTCTTCTTTTTTTTTATATACAGTAATTGTGGAGTTATGACCACAAAGAATCCCAGAAGGAGCAATAATGATGGTTTTAAAAGTTTTGTGAGATGCAGTAAAGAGCTGTTCAAAGACCATGAATATGGGAACTCAATGTAGCTTCACATGTGTTTGAACATAATGTTTGATGTGGAGAAATCAGAAGATCTGAGACTGGGATTTGGTACTCTGTCTGTATTGAGGATAGGCCCTAAATCCTTTTCCCTACCAGTAGACATTTAACAGATGTGATATATGTGTATATGCATAATCCATAGTGCCCCACCGACCACACTATACTGACTTTCAACCAGAAGGAAATCATACGTTGTGGAATATTGTGTAAAACTACTGGTAAAAGAGTGTCAGGATTAAATATGACCCAAAATGAAGAACCCAAGTTAACAATACAAAAGTTGAAACAGAACAATGAGTATTTTTGGGTCTTAGAGTGGCCAGACTTAAGGCAAAATAGAGAAGTACAAGACAAGCCATGGTCAGCAAGACAGAATGTAACATATATGATAAGACAAGACAAAGGTCAGGGACATCAGAATAGAAAAAAGTCTGTAAATAAGCTGAGATCAGAAAAGCCAATATATACTAGAAGAAAAGTGCCCTATTGGACAACCATTAAATGGAAACCACAAAAGGGCACAGTACACGTGCTAAAATGTTCTTATATAGACTTAAAGGGACACTATAGTCACCCAGACCACTTAAGCTCAAAGAAGTCGTCTGGGTGCCAGGTCCCTCAGGTTTTAACCCTTCAAATGTAAACATAGCAGTTTCAGAGCAGGGTTACCCCAACCCTTTAGTGTCTGTCTTCCGGACAGCTGCTATACGCGCTTCTGCGACTCTGGATGCAAAACTCAGAGAAGGGGAAAGCCAGTCGATCTTCTCTCTCTTATAACCACAGCATGGACCTGGACCGGTGGGGGTTATCCCGGTCCCCACTGAAACCCAACAAGCAGGTTTTGCTACACCTGCCCAGTGCTCAGCTTTGAACCCTGATAACAGCTTTGAACTCTGTCTCCTATGATCAACAAGATGGTGACTGTGTCTCAGCCCACCTCTCAGGGCCTCGGCCCATCATGGCAGCCAACTTGAGTGCACCTTGCAACGCCTGGATGAGATTTTCCAGTTATTCTGGTAGAGACTACAGGAACGAGCACGAGCACCGCTGCTCAAACCAAGGATGGAAAAGAGGATCTCTGTTTTGCTGGGGAAGAGGGGACTCCCTCGGAGACACTCGAACCCACAAGCATCACACTCACCTACTATTCACCTACCTGGGCTGAGTGCACTACGGGGCATTGCCTCATCGCATCACTCACGCCAGTCGAAGACCACCCACAGACAGCGAAGGATACCACCTGGTTCTACCGACTACCTCAGAAGGGGGAAAGACTTGGTACCGAAGTGTCTCCAAGTCTGTGTACTCCAGATGCCGGCTCTCATGCAAGCTTGGGACTGAAGGGTGTTCCAGATCTGGTGAAGCGACGCATCCCTCATGCTTATGCCCTGCTGTGTACCAACCCTACCGCCCGTGGGGAGAGGTTGAACAATTTTCTGAGCCAACAACATTAGATTTACATGCCTTTATGCTAACAGTCATCGTATGACTTTCACAAAACTACCTAGGCAAGACTTCTTTTTTTTTAATTATTTCCGCTGCTACTTCCTTTTACCCTACTTTGTTACCTTGTTTCATGCAGTGAGCTTTATCGTTTCCGTGGTTCCCATATAGGCAATTTTAGCAACTTGAAGCCAACTTAACTTGTAATATTATGCCTACTTTTGTCTGTTATACTAAATGTCCAATGTTCAGCCCAGCCTTCACTTATGAGTATAGTCCTAGACATGATTATTTTATTAAAAAAAAAAAAAATGTGCTTGACTTTTACAATGTCACATGCTGCAACTTTTACTGCTCTGCCTGATATGTGTTTTTATATATTTATGGTTGCATCTTGTTAGTGCTGTTGTGGCATTGCAAGATTCTACATACTTCTCCTGGCACAACCATGATCCAAGGAGACATCTGACTGCTATTTTGGGGTCAAGAAGGAATTTTTTCCTAGTTTGTTGCAAAATTGGAAGTGCTACAGACTGAGTTTTGTGCCTTCTTTTGGGTCAACAGCAAAACCATATGTGAGGAAGGCTGAACTTGATGGACGCAAGTTTCTTTTCAGCTATGTAACTATGTAACCAAAATAGAGAATTATAAAAATAAAAAAAGAAGAGGGGATTGGGGTAACCCCCAGAACATGCATTTTTCAGAAGTGGTGCTGCCACAAAGACCAAAATTCATACACATACATAGTTACATAGCTGAAAAGAGACTTGCGTCCATTAAAGGACCACTATAGTGCCAGGAAAACATACTCGTTTTCCTGGCACTATAGTGCCCTGAGTGTGCCCCCACCCTCATGGACCCCCTCCCGCCCGGCTCTGGAAAGGGGAAAGGGGTTTAAACGTACCTTTTTCCAGCGCTGGGCTGGGAGCTCTCTGCCTCCTCTCCTCCTCCGATCCGCCCCGTCGGCTGAATGCGCACGCGCGGCAAGAGCTGCGCGCGCATTCAGCCGGTCACATAGAAAAGCATTCATAATGCTTTCCTATGGACGCTGGCGTGCTCTCACTGTGAAAATCACAGTGAGAATCACGCAAGCGCCTCTAGTGGCTGTCAATGAGACAGCCACTAGAGGATTAGGGGGAAGGCTTAACCCATTCATAAACATAGCAGTTTCTCTGAAACTGCTATGTTTATTAAAAAATGGGTTAACCCTAGCTGGACCTGGCACCCAGACCACTTCATCAAGGTGAAGTGGTCTGGGTGCCTAGAGTGGTCCTTTAAGTTCAGCCTTCCTTAAAGGACCACTATAGGCACCCAGACCACTTCAGCTTAATGAAGTGGTCTGGGTGCCAGGTCCAGCTAGGATTAACCCTTTCTTCTATAAACATAGCAGTTTCAGAGAAACTGCTATGTTTCTAATAGGGTTAATCCAGCCTCTAGTGGCTGTCTCATTGACAGCCGCTAGAGGCGCTTCTGCGCTTCTCACTGTGATTTTCACAGTGAGAAGACGCCAGCGTCCATAGGAAAGCATTGAGAATGCTTTCCTATGGACTGGCTGAATGCGCGCGCGGCTCGTGCCGTGCATGCAGCCGATGATAAGGAGGAGGAGGAGGAGAGTCCCCTTCCACCCCCTAGAGCCCGGCGGGAGGGGGGCCCTGAGGGTGGGGAGGGACCTACAGACCCTATAGAGCCAGGAAAACTAGGGTTTTCCTGGCACTATAGTGGTCCTTTAAACTAGGGGGGAAATCCTTCTTGACCGCAAAATAGCAGTCAGATATCTCATTGGATCAAGCAGCTATTACCCCACTAATTAGAAATTATATCCCTCTATGTTATGTTTTTGCATGCATTTATACAATTTCAGTTTAAACATCTGTATGGACTCTGATAAAACCGCCTCTTCAGGCAGAGAATTCCATATCCTTATTGCTCTTACTGTAAGAAAAACTTTATCTTGGCCTTAGTTGAAATCTCCTTTCTTTCAGCCTAAATGCGTGACCTTGTGTCCTATGTATAGCCCTGTTTATGAACAGATTTTCAGATAATGGTTTGTACTGGCCCAAATATATTTGTATAATGTTTTCATATCCCCTCTGAGACGCCGTCTTTCCAAACTAAAGAGATATAAATGTTTTAACCTTTCTTCGTAACTAAAATGCTCCATTCCTTTAATCAATTTTGTAGCTCGTCTCTGCACTTTTTCTAGTGCCATGATATCTTTCTTTAGAACAGGTGCCCAAAATTGCACAGCATATTCAAGGTGTGGTCTTACCAGCGATTTATAAAGAGGCAAAATTATATTTTCATCTCGAGAATTTATGCCCCTATTTATACATGACAAAACCTTACTGGCCTTAGCAACTGCAGATTGACATTACATATTGCTGTTTAACTTGTTGTCTATAACAATTCCCAAATCCTTCTCGTGTGTGGTTATCCCTAATTCACTACCATTTAGGGTGTAAGTTGCTTGTGCATTCTTGACCTCGAAGTGCATAACTTTGCATTTCTCTACGTTAAATTTCATCTGCCATTTTAGTGCCCAGTCCCCCAATCTATCTAAATCCCTCTGCAAGAGAAACTGCTATGTTTATAAATGGGTTAATCCAGCCTCTTAAGCCTCTAGTGGCTGAAAATCACAGTGAGAAGACGCCAGCATCCATAGGAAAGCATTATGAATGCTTTCCTATGAGACTGGCTGAATGCGCGCGCAGCTCCTGCCGCGCATGCGCATTCAGCCGAAGAGGAGGATCGGAGGCGGAGAGCTCCCCGCCCGGTGCTGGAGAAAGAGGTGAGTTTAACCCCTTCCTCTCCCCAGAGCCCGGCGGGAGGGGGTACCTGAGGGTGGGGGCACTCTCAGGGCACTATAGTACCAGGAAAACGAGTATGTTTTCCTGGCACTATAGTGGTCCTTTAATTGCCTGTTTGCAAGCATTATTGGCTTCCTTATTAGAGATGTCGCAAACCGTCCGCGAACTTCTCGCGAACGGTTCGCCACGAGCTGTTCGCGGCGAACTCCGGTCAGCTGACACGTCCCGGCCAATCACCAGCAGACCCTCCCTCCCAGACCCTCCTACTTCCTGGACAGCATCCATGTTGAAACATGGATGTTCCCTCCCAGACCCTCCTACTTCCTGGACAGCATCCATGTTGAAACATGGATGCTGTCCAGGAAGTAGGAGGGTCTGGGAGGGAGGGTCTGCTGGAGATTGGCCGGGACGTGTCAGCTGACCGGAGTTCGCCACAAACAGCTCTATTCCTTATATCTTATATATAGGATGCCTCTGATTTGTCCGATTTAAATGCCCTTTTCTTATTTTTAATCTCTTGTTTTACTTCTCTACTAAGCCACATAGGTTTCGATTTGTTTCTTTTATATTTATTACCCAATGGTACATCCTGAGAAATGTACCTTTCTAATATTTGTTTGAATAGTTTCCATTTATCCTCCGTGTTTTTTCCCACAAAGGAATTTATGCCAGTCGATATGTTGTAGATCTGACCTAATGTTATTAAAATTGGCTTTTTAAAAATTATACGTTTTAGTATACCCCACTTGCTTTTGCTTTTTTGAGTTTATTTCAAAGATAACCATATAGTGGTCACTATTTCCCAAATGCTCCCCGACTTGAATGCTGGTCAAAAGATCACAATACAATACACAATACAGATTAAGGAACAGCGCGCACACAGAAATGAATTGTAAGAGCATTATGAATATTTATCATGAAAAATGAATGTGATAAAAAAAAAAAAACACAAAAAATAGTATAATTACCGAACTAAATAATCAAAGTGATAGTGTTTTTATATGTATACTCACAATGCATCTCATATCTGCTCTATGTGAAATAAAAAATATTAATAAAGTGGCATTGCTATATGTAACGGCACCCCCCAGGCAAAAAAAGGGGTATTCCCTTCCAGATATATAGGCAGCTATTAAAGACATCAATCCGCCGAACAGGAAACCATCTGAATGCTGTAAACAGCCGAACCAGAACCATATGAATGCTCCAAAAAGTCGAATAGGAAAAACCATACGAAAGGTTTACACTCCTAACAGTCGAACTGGAATAGCATACAATAAATCCCCCCAAGAACGAGACAAGGCTCTGTGTTGAGGGTCAAACAGGAACAGATTGAGCTGTGTCTTTATTGGCCTTATATACACATTTTACAGACAAAAGTCCCACCCACAGGGTTTTGTGGAACATCCAATCAAAACATACAACACAGATAAAACACTCCCATTCATTCCAGCAAAATCCTCCCCTCTGCCTGTGATATAATTACTGAACACAATGGGCTAACGTAATTATCACAGGCAGGAAAATACAGTTTTACACAATATTCATAACTTTAAAAGTATACATCACATTCACATAAAACGTACATTTTCAGAATCAGCATACTCCAAATACAAACAAACATACTCAAAAAATCAGGCAATTTCTTCCATTGGTTTAAAAGTTAGCCCAACTTTGCAAGCCCATTCCTTCAGTGAGCAAGCCTGATCGTCTGCAAAGGTAGCCTTCTGGAAGACAACACTAAGACTCTAACCTGCACAACTTCATTTATTTTTAACTTAACCACCCTGAACATTTATTTTATTTAATTTAATATATCCTGTGTACATTGTATATATTCTTATTTTCTTGTATTTATATCTTGTCTGTTATGCTAAAGTGTGGTTTTGCTAGCCCTGTATGTAATTGTTTTATTCACCTATATGCATTCCTCTATTTCCCCTCTGATTTGTGACTGACCTCTGACCCCTCCCTTTTCTTATTGATATGTTTGTTTTTATTTGAATAACCATTTCTTCATCTCTGTACCTAGATACATTTCACCCTCCCTTACCTTTATTGCAAGCTCTCTGACCCTCACATCTCTTTATTCAACAGCCTGATTCCCCAACTTTGCAAGCCCATTCCTTCAGTGAGCTAGAGCATTTCTCCATTAATCTCCAAAGTCTCCTTTTACCTATCTCAAACCTCACCTGTTCTAGTTCTGCAACCTCCTTCTACAATTCCACCCTCTCCTTTCAACTAGACATCATGGCACCTTGTACATTTAAACGCCGCAGGCCCCCCCAACAACAACCTTGGCACACCAAGCTCACTCGATACCTCCAAAAATGCTCCAGAACTGCTGAACGCTGTTGGAGAAAGTCTCACTGTGCATCTGACTTTCTCCACTATAAATTTATGCTGAGCTCATACAGCTTGGCTCTTTCCTCTGCAAAAGTTAATTACTTTAATACCCTCATAACCACACTCTCCCGCGAACCCAAACGACTATTTCACACATTTAACTCTCTTCTTCACCCTGCTGTTCCTCCTCCACCTACTAACTTGACCGCCTCAGACTTTGCAACTCACTTCACTGACAAGATCTCTACATTCAGAGAAGAGATCTCATCTTTCTTCTTCCCCTTACAATACTTCCCCTAACTTCACTCCCTCTGCTGTTCTATGTTCATTCGCACCCGCTACATTGGAAGAGGTTTCTGCTCTGCTCCAGTCCTCCCGCCCCAACACCTGCTCCCTAGATCCAATTCCCTCGCATCTCATTCGTACTCTGTCTTCTTCTCTTTCTCAAACTCACTAAAATTCTCAATCTCTCTCTCTCCTCTGGTATATTTCCATTGCCCTTCAAACATGCAACTGTAACCCCAATTCTAAAGAAGCCCAATGTTGACCCTAACTCCCCATCCAACTATCGTCCTATCGCTACTGCCTTTTGCATCCAAGATCCTTGAAAAAATTGTGTATGCGAGATTGACAGACTTCCTCGAGTCCAACTCTCTGCTAGACCGGCTTCAGTTTGATTTCCGCGCTAAGCACTCTGTGGAAACGGCACTGACCAAAGTATCCAATGATCTACTCGCTGCAAAAATCTCGTGGTCACTACTCTATCCTAATTCTCCTTGACCTGTATGCAGCTTTTGACACTGTTGATCATCAACAGCTTCTTCTCATCCTCCGCAATATCGGTCTACAAGATATTGCTCTCTACTGGTGCTCCTCCTACCTCTCCCAGCGCTCTTTCAGTGTTTCTTTCTCTGGCTCTGCTTCTTCTCCCCAACTCCTCTCTGTTGGTGTCCCCCAAGTTTCAGTCCTTGGTCCCCTACTGCTGTTCTCCATCTATACTGCCTCCCTTGGTAAACTCATTAGCTTGGCTTCCAATATCATTTCTATGCCGATGACACGCAAATCTACCTGTCCTCTCCTGATCTCTCCCCGTCCCTCTTGACTAGTGTCTCTGACTGCCTCTCTGCTGTTTCTAACTGGATGGCTGCCCACTTCCTTAAACTAAACTTTACCAAAACTGAAATTCTGGTCTTTCCTACCTCAAGTGTTGTTACTCCTGTGTCTGTCTCCCTCCAAGTCAACGGTGCTACCATCAGCTCCACCACGCAGGCTCGCTGCCTAGGTGTTCTCTTTGACTCCGACCTCTGCTTCAAGCCTCATGTTCAATCTATCGCCAAATCCTGTCATTTCCATCTCAAAAACATTGCGCGCATCCGCCCCTACTTAACGCCAGATGCGACTAAGGTGTTGGTCCATTCCACTGTCCTCTCTCGCCTTGACTACTGTAATCCGCTTCTCAGTGGTCTTACGTGCTCCCAACTTGCGCCGTTACAGTCCATAATGAATGCGGCGGCGAGGCTCATCTTCCTGTCCGCCCGCACCTCCCATGCCTCACCCTTCTGTCAGTCACTACATTGGCTTCCTATAAAATATAGAGCTCAATTTAAAATTCTGGTTCTTGCTTTCAAATCTCTACATAATGCTGCTCCCACCTATCTATCCTCCATAATACAAAAGTATGTCTGTCTAGGCCCTTACGATCTAATGAAGACTTACGTCTATCTTCTGTCCGTACTCCCACCTCTGATGCTCGCCTTCAAGACTTTTCCAGGGCTGCACCGTTCCTGTGGAACTCGCTTCCCTCCTCCGTTAGATGCTCACCCAGTCTCTACTCCTTCAAAAAATCGTTAAAAACCTACTTCTTCATAAAAGCGTATCAATTAAACTGTTAATAGCTCCTGACTGATTCCTCTTCTGCAACTGTCACTAGTCTAATACTATCCTTACCTTTTTGTGTCATTTTACCCCACTACCTCTAGCATGTAAGCTCATTGAGCAGGGCCTTCAACCCCTCTGTTCCTGTGTGTCCAACTTGTCTGGTTACAACTACATGTCTGTTCGTCCACCCATTGTAAAGCGCTGTGGAATTTGACGGCGCTCTATAAATATCATAATAATAATTTAACCTATCCCCAGATGGCTTGGATCTGAGCGCTCAATATATCTAAACAGCGCTCAGATACCACAAACACAGTCAAATCGCCATGGGGTTTAAGTTTAGCATGGGCTGATGAGAGGGGGCCATAGTCATGAGGCAGGAGGCTGGCAACCAGGCTTCTCCAGTGCCCAGAGGCGAGGTTGGTTTAGCCACACTATACAAAACCTCCTCAAATGTATTCTCAGTTCAGACCAGTTCCTTTTGGGTTGAACACCCCACCCTGCCAGTCTGCTTCAGACACTCCTGATGTGGAGACCACAAGAAAGTATAAATGTGAGGTTTTGTATAGCAATGTCACTTTAATAATAACTTTTATATGATATAAAACAGATATTATATGATATGCATTGTGAGTATATACATAACACACTATCTCTTCGAATATTTAGTTATGACACTGTATTTTCTTTTTATCACATTCGTTTTGCATGGTATATATTCAATGTTCTTTTTAACAGATTATTAAAATACACTTTAGTTCATTTAGCACTATTTAAAGGGACACTATAGTCACCCAGACCACTTCAACTCAATAAAGTGGTCTGGGTGCCAGGTCCCTCAGGTTTTAACCCTTTGCATATAAACATAACAGTTTCAGAGAAACTACTATGTTTACATAGCAGGGATAATCCAACCTCTAGTGGCTGTCTTCCTGACGGCCGCTAGAGGCGCTTCTGTGACGTTGGATGCGAAATTCACATCTAACGTGCAGAACATCCATAGGAAAGCATTGAGAAATGCTTTCCTATGGACTGTTTGAATGTGCGCGCGGCGCTTGCCATGCGTGCACATTCCACTCCAATCGGGAGCTGATGTTGGTGGGGGAGGAGAGGTCACCAGCGCCGAGGGAGCCCGGCGCTGGATAAAGATAAGTTGCTGAAGCGCCTTCAGCCCAGCGGGAGGGGGACCCTGAGGGTGAGGGTCCCCCAAGGATGATATAGTGTCAGGAAAACAAGTTTGTTTTCCTGACACTATAGTGATCCTTTAATTTTTCTCCACGTTGGAATTGGTGTAGGACCCACTGATATTGGGGTACTGTGAAGTAATGGAGGGCTTAACACAATATGGATATATGGTGGAACGGAATCTCCATATTTCTTCGCTGAGATAGGTGATTTTAAGTATAAAATATAAACTTATAAAATTTAGAACTGTAATTTTGTGTGTGCGCTGTTCCTTAATCTGTATTTGGCACAGTTCCCAATGGCATAATTGAACCACGTAATGTAGTGAATAAGGGAGGAGAGTAGAATTTAAAGGCTTGTGAACTAGAAAATCATTACTTGTGGACAAGCTGATGGGATGTGAACCGAATGGATATAATGGCCTGTTGAGTACAATATGTGCTCAGTAATTATTATTTTAGACTGTAAACTGTAAGCGCGTTTGAGCAGTGCCCTCATCAACCTATTGTTCCTGTCATTTTTTTTTGTAATCGTCTAATTTTTTGATTATTTCCCCCTTTTATAATATTGTAAAGGGCTGCGGAATAAGTTGGCACTATATAAATACTACTATATAATAATAAAAAAAAACCTTTAAGGATATGTTGATGGCAATGGGAGTAATGGATGCATTTGTTGGCTTTTCCTAGACAAGACCAAAGTCTTCCCCTACTTTGATAAAATTCTCAACCTTTGAGAATATAAAGGAATGGCTTCTTAAAGGGAGGGGGGCATCACTTTCCAAGATTTATAATATTATGTTAATTATACCCTATTTAACAAATGTGTGTTTGCATACAATTAAACTAAACATAGAAAGCCACACAGATCTATGGTGGAATTAGGTGCCTCCATCTTGGCTTCCAGTCAATCACTGTTATAACATATGTCCATTGCACCTATCAGTCAGAGAGATACAATACAATGCAACCCAATATATACCAAGACTGTGCTATTTATTAAATATTTACTAAACATTTTAAAAAAACAAAATATTGCATTAAAGGAACACTATAGGGTGAGAAACACAAACTTGATTCCTGACCCTATAGTGTTAAAATCACCATTTAGGTGGCGTGCCCCCCTTAACTCCCTTAAAGGGTAAGAAAACTTACCTTATTTTCAGCGCCGCGTGAATCTGCTGGCGCTGTCCCTGCCCCCGATCTGCCTTCTTTCTGACATTCTCAGAATTTACGATTTCAGACAATCCAATGCTTTCTTATAGGGAAAGCATTGGATTGGCTGAAATCTGCATGTAGGTGGGACAGGTCGGAGCCAAACACTGATTTGGCCAATCAGCACCTCCTCATAGATATGCATTGCTTCAATGCATCTGTATGAGGAAAGTTCAGCATTTCCATGCAGAGTGTGGAGACGCTGACCGGCAGTGCTGCACACTGTACAGCACTGCCCCAGTAAGCACCTCTAGTAGCCATCTGAGGAGTGGCCAGTAGAGTTATCTCTAGGCTGTAATGTAAAAACTGCATTTTCTCCAAAAAGGCAGTTGTTTGCATGAAAATGCCTGCAGGTAATGATTATATTTACCAGAACAAATATAATAAGCTGTTATTGTTCTAGTAACTATAGTCACAAGTTACATTTTATTTAGTGAAGTAATTTCTAGATTCTATTCTCCTTTAAGTGGCTGATCAAAAATGAAAGACAGATTCTGTCCATCAGAGTCTTGTGGGTGAAACGGCCATTGCAGCTTATGGTTGATTCCCCAGGAGGTAGATAAACCAGCTTATGAAGACTTTAAGGGTGGCGTCATTATGGTCAATGATTATACCTTGAGGGATAACTCAAGGGGAGGGTTTGGTCTCATCACTTTATTGACCCTGTTACTGCTCAGCATGTGATCTGTGGTTTTCAATAGTGTTTTAAAGAGTTTTATGGAGACGTTCAAACGGCCTGTTTTAAATTCTATGGCATCATGTTATTATCCTATTTCTTATGTAGATTTTAAGGTGGGTTCAGTGAGAGCTGGAGTAACCATGTGAGCTAGGGTAATCATTAATCTTAAAGAGGGACCACTTATCAGTATTATTATAAGCAATTACCTGGACACTAAGACATAGAACATGTCAGTCTTTGTCTTATGATATTTTTGGACTGCCTTGTAATATCAATGAAGTCCCACGCTATCAATATGAGCATTCCATAAAAATTTTACCTTTTTGAAATACTCAAATGTTTTGTTGACAAATTCACGTAAAGGGACGCTATAGACACTAAAACAATTTTAGCTTAATGAAACAGTTTTGGTTTATAGATCGTGCCCCTGCAGTCTCACTGCTCAATTATCTGCCATTTAGGAGTTAAGTAACATGTTTCTGTTTATGCAGCCAAAGCCACACCTCCCCTGATGTGATTCACCAGTCTGCATGAAAAAAATGGTTTAATTTTCAATCAGATGTTAACTTGTTTTAGAAGCTTTTACCTCCTGCTCTGTAAATTGAACTTTAATCATACACAGGAGGATCCTGTAGGGTCTAGATGGCTATTAACAAAGCAGGAGATAAGATATGATAATTCTAAATTAAACAATTTGCAAAAAAGGAAATTTAAACATTAGATCTCACTTTACAGGAAGTGTTTAGGAAAGCTGGGCAAGACACGTGCAAGGAGGTATGGCTAGGTCTTCATAAAACAAGTGATTTAACTACTAAATGGCAGAAAATTGAGCAGTGAGACTGCTGGAGCATGATCTATGCACCAAAACTGCTTCAATAAGTGAAAGTTGTTTTTATGCCGATAGTGTCCCTTTGCCGCACATGAAAGGGAAAATAATGAAGGAATTTCATTATTACTATGAAGCTTTATATCTTTCCAGAATAAGTGACAGGAAAACCTTTTAAAACTATATCTCCATACTAACATATCTTCTGCATAAAAAAAATTATTGTCAATTTCTCTGATTGTTACCAGCAAATTAATCATCTTGGTTATATGTAATAATATATTTTTATATTGAAATTTTTTTTTAAATCAATTAAGGAAAAAAACATTGTGAGGACATATATGTATATTGCCATGTACATTCAGTTACATAATCTTGACATTAGTATTGCATCTACCTTGCATGCATTGCTCATATACTAATAATATAGCTTGCCCAACCTACATCTATAGTACAGTTGCTTCTTTACTTTGTACATCCAGTATAAATCGGTGCTTTCCTTTGCCAACCATATACAGATAGACCAGGGCCAATGGGGCTACCTTGGCCCAACCTGTATACCCAGCCCAATGTGTCTTAGCCCATCCTGTATACACAGCCCTGTGTGTGTCTGGCCGTCCTGTATACCCAGCCCAGTGTGCCTCTGTCCATCTTGTATACCCAGCCCAGTGTGTGTCTGCCCATGCTGTATACCCAGCCCAGTGTGTGTCTGCCCATGCTGTATACCCAGCCCAGTGTGTGTCTGCCCATGCTGTATACCCAGCCCAGTGTGTCTGCCCATCCTGTAAACCCAGCCCAGTGTTTCTGCCTATCCTGTATACCCAGCTCATTGTGTGTGTCTTTGCCCGTCCTATATACACATTGCCCAATGTGTGTCTGCCCACCCTGTATACACATTGCCCAGTGTGTGTCTTTGGCCATCCTGTATACACATTGCCCAGTGTGTGTCTTTGCCCATCCTGTATACACATTGCCCAGTGTGTGTCTTTGCCCATCCTGTATACACATTGCCCAGTGTGTGCCTGTCCATCCTGTATACACATTGCCCAGTGTGTGTCTTTGGCCATCCTGTATACACATTGCCCAGTGTGTGTCTTTGGCCATCCTGTATACACATTGCCCAGTGTGTGTCTTTGGCCATCCTGTATACACATTGCCCAGTGTGTGTCTTTGCCCATCCTGTATACACATTGCCCAGTGTGTGTCTTTGCCCATCCTGTATACACATTGCCCAGTGTGTGTCTTTGGCCATCTTGTATACACATTGCCCAGTGTGTGTCTTTGCCCATCCTGTATACACATTGCCCACTGTGTGTCTGCCCATCCTGTATACACATTGCCCACTGTGTGTCTGCCCATCCTGTATACACATTGCCCAGTGTGTGTGTCTTTGCCCATCCTGTATACACATTGCCCAGTGTGTGTGTCTTTGCCCATCCTGTATACACATTGCCCAGTGTCTGTCTTTGCCCATCCTGTATACACATTGCCCAGTGTCTGTCTTTGCCCATCCTGTATACACATTGCCCAGTGTGTGTCTTTGCCCATCCTGTATACACATTGCCCAGTGTGTGTCTTTGCCCATCCTGTATACACATTGCCCAGTGTGTGTCTTTGCCCATCCTGTATACACATTGCCCACTGTGTGTCTTTGCCCATCCTGTATACACATTGCCCAGTGTTTGTCTTTGCCCATCCTGTATACACATTGCCCAGTGTGTGTCTTTGCCCATCCTGTATACACATTGCCCAGTGTGTGTCTTTGCCCATCCTGTATACACATTGCCCAGTGTGTGTCTTTGCCCATCCTGTATACACATTGCCCAGTGTGTGTCTTTGCCCATCCTGTATACACATTGCCCAGTGTGTGTCTTTGCCCATCCTGTATACACATTGCCCAGTGTTTGTCTTTGCCCATCCTGTATACACATTGCCCAGTGTTTGTCTTTGCCCATCCTGTATACACATTGCCCAGTGTTTGTCTTTGCCCATCCTGTATACACATTGCCCAGTGTTTGTCTTTGCCCATCCTGTATACACATTGCCCAGTGTGTGTCTGCCCATCCTGTATACACATTGCCCAGTGTTTGTCTTTGCCCATCCTGTATACACATTGCCCAGTGTTTGTCTTGGCCATCTATACACAGACCAGTGTGATTTGAAGCAGCCGGCTGCCGTTCCAGTCAGTGCTCTCCCGGATTTACATGGCAATACACACCCATGCTGCAGTTACTCTCCCTCTGACAGATAATACAGTGTGCATGGAATGGCTGACAATGTGTGTATATAAGGAGATCAGCACACTCACCCATCATAGAGCATAGCAGCAGAGAACGCAGACATTCTGATAGAACCTCCATGTTAACACAAACCAGGAATACAGGCAGAAACAGAAAGAAAAAAAAAATCACATCTTCTGCAAGTAACAGAGCAGCAGCAATCCTTCCCTGAGGGTGTGTGTGACTCCCTCCTCCTACAGGCTGTGTGTGTGTGACTACCTCCTCCTACAGGCTGTGTGTGTGTGTGACTACCTCCTCCTACAGGCTGTGTGTGTGTGTGACTACCTCCTCCTACAGGCTGTGTGTGTGACTACCTCCTCCTACAGGCTGTGTGTGTGTGTGTGTGTGTGTGTGTGTGTGTGTGTAACTACCTCCTAAGCAGGCTGTGTGTGTGACTACCTCCCTCCTACAGGCTGTGTGTGTGACTACCTCCTCCTACAGTGTGTGTGTGTGTGTGTGTGTGTGTAACTACCTCCCTCCTACAGGCTGTGTGTGTGTGTAACTACCTCCTACAGGCTGTGTGTGTGTGTGTGCAACTACCTCCTCCTACAGGCTGTGTGTGTGTGACTTTCTCCTCCTACAGACTGTGCGTGTGTGACTACCTCCTCCTACAGGCTGTGTGTGTGACTACCTCCCTTCTACAGGCTGTGTGTGTGTGACTACCTCATCCTACAGGCCTGTGACTACCTCCTCCCTACAGTTGGGTGTGACTACCTCATCCTACAGGCTCTGTGACTACCTCCTCCTACAGGCTGTGTGTGTGACTACCTCCTCCTACAGGCTGTGTGTGTGACTACCTCCTCCTACAGGCTGTGTGTGTGTGTGTGTGTCTACCTCCTCCTACAGGCTGTGTGTGTGACTACCTCCTCCTACAGGCTGTGTGTGTGTGATTACCTCCTCCTACAGGCTGTGTGTGACTACCTCCTCCTACAGGCTGTGTGTGTGACTTTCTGCTCCTACAGGCAGTGTGTGTGACGGACCGTTTTGGTCGCCAGAGGTTAAAAACCGTTTAGGCGATATTCCCCTTTCCAGATACACCGACAGCTACTGTAAGCACCGATCTCCCGAACTGGAAACACAGGAACACTGGACATATCCGAACAGGAAAACCATACGAAAGGGTTACACTCCTGGCAGTCAGCATACAATCCAATTCCCCCAATAACGAGATGACACTTCGTTTTGAGGGTTAAGCAGAATCTGAAGATTTATTCACACAACCTCCTTTTAAGACATTCTCCCATGCAAGGGAGGGATCCACAACAATTAGTACCCCAGCCAATAATGTACCAGTTACCTCCCACACATCTCCTCCCCTTAGTGTGACACATAATCCCATTAGTCCAGACACAAATTCCCTGGGATACTGGATGTACCCCTAAACATAGGGATACCCCTTTAAATGTTACATCCCCTGGTAGCCCTGATCTGGGTGAGACACATATCCAAAAATCACCCAGATCGGACCAGGGGTTTGGGAATTATGGAGGGTTAAAGTTTTGACCGACTGCATGGCAAAAGTATCCGAAAATAGTTCCATGTATTTTGGCCCTGCAGTCGGTCACAGAAAAGGGAATGAAACACACGAATTGCTTGGGTTACAGAGCCTGGGGAGGATTTAAACGAATTCCCTTGTTCATGGGATTCTTTCTACCGAACGGCGAGTCATTCGGTAGTTTCCACACGAATTCATGGAAGTCTGGAGGTCTCAGCGGTGTTTGCCTAGTCGAGTGTCCGATTTTAGTTCCAGACACTCGACGGCAAAACACTGCTGTTCGGGAGTTTAAGATGGCCGCCGCCACGTGTTAGTTTCCCGAATGGCGGCCACCCAGAGGACAAAGAACACATTACATAGATTGACAATTACCCGTTTGCAACATTGTTGCAAACTGTAATTGGAGGCACACTTATTCCTGGGTGGTCTGGTTGTTCGGTAGTTTCACTCAATATAATGAATGGAGTGATTCTACCGAACAATCAGGGGAATGCTGCATATACATATACAATCTAGCCGACATACATAATATAAAAGACATCCTTACTGTAATCTGCTACAAAGTCTTAAAGGGATATTGTTCCTAAAAAGTCATATGTCCACGGATGGCCCTTAAAGGGCCAGTAGCAGCAATATAAAATACCACATGCCCAAATATGGTATTCAAAAGTACAAATTCACAAGGGGCCATAGTCAGCAGGTAGGAGGCGGGCAGCCAGGCCTCTCCAATGTCAGCCAAATGGCAGCTTTCGCCACAGTGTGTGTGTGACTACCTCCTCCTACAGGCTGTGTGTGTGACTACCTCATCCTACAGGCTCTGTGACTACCTCCTCCTACAGGCTGTGTGTGTCTGTGACTACCTCATCCTACAGGCTGTGTGTGTGACTACCTCATCCTACAGGCTCTGTGACTACCTCCTCCTACAGGCTGTGTGTGTGTGACTACCTCCTCATACAGGCTCTGTGACTACCTCCTCCTACAGGCTGTGTGTGTGTGTGTGACTACCTAATCCTACAGACTGTGTGTGTGACTACCTCCTCCTACAGGCTGTGTGTGTGTGTCTCTCTACCTCCTCCTACAGGCTGTGTGTGTGTGTCTCTACCTCCTCCTACAGGCTGTGTGTGTGTGTGTGTGTGTGTGTGTGTCTACCTCCTCCTACAAGCTGTGTGTGTGTGTGTGTGTGTGTGTGTGTCTACCTCCTCCTATAGGCTGTGTGTGTGTCTACCTCCTCCTACAGGCTGTGTGTGTGTCTTCCTCCTCCTAAAGGCTGTATGTGTGTGTGTCTACCTCCTCCTACAGGCTGTGTGTGTGTGTGTGTGTGTGTGTGTGTGTGACTACCTCCTCCTACAGGCTGTGTGTGTGTGGACACCTCCCTACAGACTGTGTGTGACTACCTCCTCCTACAGGCTGTGTGTGTAACTACCTCATCCTACAGGCTGTGTGTGTGACTACCTCCTCCTACAGGCTGTGTGTGTGTGACTACCTCCTCCTACAGACTGTGTGTGACTACCTCCTCCTACAGGCTGTGTGTGTGTCTACCTCCTCCTAAAGGCTGTATGTGTGTGTGTCTACCTCCTCCTACAGGCTGTGTGTGTGTGTGTGTGTGTGTGTGTGTGTGTGTGACTACCTCCTCCTACAGGCTGTGTGTGTGTGTGTGTGTGTGTGTGTGTGTGTGTGTGTGTGTGACTGCCTCCTCCCACAGGCTGTGTGTGTGTGTGTGTGTGACTACCTCCTCCTACAGGCTGTGTGTGTGTGACTACCTCCTCCTACAGACTGTGTGTGACTACCTCCTCCTACAGGCTGTGTGTGTAACTACCTCATCCTACAGGCTGTGTGTGTGACTACCTCCTCCTACAGGCTGTGACTACCTCCTCCTACAGGCTGTGTGTGTGTGTGACTACCTCCTCCTACAGACTGTGTGTGACTACCTCCTCCTACAGGCTGTGTGTGTGACTATCTCCTCCTACAGGCTGTGTTACTACCTCCTACTACAGGCTGTGTTACTACCTCCTCCTACAGGCTGTGTGTGTGACTACCTCTTCCAACAGACTGCGTATGTGTAACTACCTCCTCCTACAAGGTGTGTGTGTGACTACTTTCTTCTACAGGGGTGTGTGTGTGTGTGTGTGACTACCTCCTCTTACAAGGTCTGTGTGTGTGACTACCTCCTCCTACAAGGTGTGTGTGTGTGTTGTTTCCCCAGCAGGGCATTGTCCTAGTGACACTGCCAGACCAGTTTAAACTGGCTGCTTTGTCCCTCCTCAATCTCCCATTAGCCCTTGCTATTGTCTGACCCCACTGTTTATGAGACTGTTGGGGGTTTAAATGTGTGTATAAATTGTGAGTGCTTGCCTGCATTAAACAGATCTACTCCCAGTTTTAAGTCTCGGCTAATATGTGGGGGGGAAATGCTATACCTGTTTTAATTTACTGCTATACAGCTATACTCTCTGGAGTAGAGGTCTACCCACTGGTTGCTAGATCCAGAATTCGGGTCCAGGGTGGGAGGAGACGGTGAGACCCCAGCCAAGCAGCGGCGGCTATGGGCATAAAGTGCTTATGGTAGCTCAGTGATCACTAGGAAGCATGTTTGGCAGAGGTAACCAGTCGGAAGTACCTAGACCGCTGACATCTAAGACCGGGCCAGCCAAGATCATTACATGACCAGTTTTACCCCCTCCTGGACCGGTGATACAACCCAGAAGCAGAGGTACATTCAACCCCCCACCACCCAGCTTCCAACAGCAAAGCAACGTGCAGTGCCATCTATGCAAAAAGGGGCACATAAGGGAATGTCCCCAGAACAGGGAACTGGGGACAATGGATCCGTCCCGATCCCCCTCCAGCAGCCAGAGCAGTTGCCCACTACTACCAAGCACAGGCTCCCTTCATTGGAGAGCAGGGTTTGGAATGGTGGAGGTTGGGCTGATTCAGGAGATTCCTGCAGAAGTGTTATTGGGGAACGATTTGGGCAAGCTCACGTCTGCCTTTGAGCCCCGGAAGAGGAACTGTAGCCGGTAGTCCCACGACAGCAGGCCCGCATCATGGACCATAACTTACACCCAGAGGCTCAGGTAAGAGGCTCTTTCCCATACCTAGAATGACTCCCCTGGAATGCCCCTGCTGAATTTGGAAAAGGAGGTGGACACTAACCCCACACTACAGGTATACAGGGACCGGGTCGCCTGCAGTCAGGCTGGGTTAGAGGGAGAGAGGTATTTGTGGGACAAGGGACTTCTCTACCAAGAATCAGAGAGGGTAGTGCCCGATTAGGAACCGATCCCCACCAGACAGCTAGTGGTACCACAGAGGTACAGACAGGAACTCCTCCGGGTAGCTCACAACATTTCGCTTTACAGGCACTTAGGGGCTAGCCGAACAAGGTATTGGCTCACCCAGAATTTTATTTTGGCCAGGTATCTCCCAGGACATTCAGCTGTATTGCCAAAGGTGCAATACTTGCCAGAAAGTAGGCGAGAGGGGAGATCTCTGCAAGGCCAAACTCCACTCTCTCCCCACTATTGAAGAACCGTTTAACAGGGTAGCCATGGATCTAGTCGGATCCTTAGCTAAGCCTAGCCCTTAAGCAAGAAATATATCATTCCGGTGGTAGACTACGCGACCAGCTATCCAGAGGCAGTGGCACTAACCAATATTCACGCAGAGACAGAAAGGTCGCGGAAGCCCTGATGCAAATCTTCTCCTAAATGGGATTTCCCCGGGAGATAGTTTTTGGATCAGGGCTCCCAGTTTACCGCAGAGGTCACCCACCAACTCTGGAGGCTCTGCGGCATCAAGACGATCATGAGCTCCCCTTACTATCCCCAAACGAACAGCCTATGCAGATGGTTCAGTAGGACATTGAAGTAAATGTTCCGAACGTTCACGGCACCAGTCGAGACTGGGAGAGATTCCTGCTGCACCTCCTGTTTGCGTAAAGGGAGGTGCCCCAGAAATCCACAGGGTTCGACCCGTTTGAGCTACTCTTTGGGAGGCGGGTGAGGGGGCCACTAGACCTTAACAGAGAGCACTGGGAAGGGGATATCATCCAGAACGGGACTCCCATAATTCCTTATGTACAGGAGTTCCATGACTGCCTGGAGGAGCTGACTAAAACTGTGTGAACGAACCTCCAGGTGGCGCAGAGTCGTCAGCACACATGGTACAATCGGGGAGCCAGGGACCATAGCTTTCAGGTAAGACAGAAAGTTTTAGTTTTAAAACCTGTCCATAGTAACAAGCTACAGGCAGCCTGGCAGGGCCTATACCAGGTGGTAGAGCAGAAACACGACACCACCTACGTGATTGGCACTTCTCTGGAATGGGAGGGCGACGCATGCTGCAAGTGAATATCCTAAAGCCCTACCATGAAAGAGCGGAGGAAGTGGCGGTGATCTGACCCCCTACCTCCGAAGATTTCGAAAGGGGACGGGAGTCAGACAGTCGAGTTAGAAGAGGTCAAGTTGGGAGAGCGGCTGAGTCCTCAGGAGCGTACCGAGGTACTACAGTTACTCATGGAGAAGAAAGCCACCTTCTCCAACTTGCCCAGGTACACCCCTTTGGCCAGTCACCGAGTAGGGACACTAGGTCAGTTCCCACTACTCCAACCCCCAGAATATGCGGAAGGAGATCCAGGAGATGCTCCAACTGGGGCTTATTGAGTCCTCCAACAGCCCCTGGGCCTCCCCAGTAGTCCTAGTGCTGAAACGGGACCGTACAACCTGTTTCTGTGTGAACTACCAGAGGTAGTCTGAGTGTGTTGCACTGTGTCCGACACCTATACTATGCCTAGGATAGACGAGTTACTAGATAGGATGGCTAGGGGACAGTACCTTACTACGATAGACCTTTGTAAGGGATACTGGCAGATCCCCCTAGCCACAGAAGCCATCCCTACTTCTGCCTTCGTCACCCCGTTCAGCTTGTACCAATTTCGAGTCATGCCGTTCGGAATGAAGAATGCTCCGGCTACCTTCCAGAAGATGGTAGACCAGCTCCTAGATGGGTTCCAAGACTATGCCTGTGCATATCTGGACGATATCGCCATCTTTAGCAATACCTGGCATTAGCACTTGGTCCATATATGAGCGGTCTTGGATAGGATCAGGGAAGCTGGCTTAACCCTTAAGCCTAGCAAGTGCCAAATAGTGATGGCCGAGGTACAGTACCTTGGCCCATTCTACTTCCAGACCACCTAGATGAACGACATTCGGGAGATATGAACTACCAAATGGGGGGATTTGCCCTAGAAGCATGGGGGAGTGTTCGTCGGTGTTCGCACAGGAACCCCCGAAAGCCAACTGACCTTCACCCTCATTCTTAAGGAACTGATTTAGGCTATCGCCTCGTGGCCAGTCGGTCAACAGAGCTGAGCGCTTTTTGGATATGTTGGGCGCCCATGTCCATCTGTGTAGCTAAGATGAGTTGTATAACCTAAAGAAAGGATAATTGTGTACAAAAGAATATAAGAATTAGGGGGTTCCTGTGAATTATGACTAGGTTTTTGGGGTGTTTTGTATATATGTTGTATATTTTTCTGTACCTGAGAGATAATTGAGTTACTCAGTTTTTACTTAATTATCTCTCAGACTATGGGTCACCTGGAAGGGGCTTGTGTATTTTTTGTATTAAGACTGTGTTTTAGCTAAATAAATCAGTTGTACTCCCAAAACTGTGTGTCGTTACTGCGGGGAAAAGAGCTATTCACATTTCAGCTCCTTGTTCCAGAGTTCCAGTCTTCACAGATCCAGCGGAGGAAAAGTACTTGTCAGGACTAGCACTTCGCTACAACCTGCTTAGGAGCTTCTAACTCTCCAGCTTTAGTAGTGGAGTCAGCAAGCGACACCAGGTAAGAAGTCAAACTGTTGACTCTTTACAATGGGGGACTGTCACGTGCGTGGGCTATAGGCCCAGCCGAGACAGTGGGGAGAGTGTGGAAGTGACAGGGTTAATGACACCAGACCCCTGGTTACCTGTTGCTAGTCCCAGCAACCACTCAATTAACCCCTGCAATCCCTTCTACACTAAACCCCTTAGTACACTTTACTGCCACCACCAAGACTTTTAAACCCGGGCGTCTTAGGTTACCCCACACACAGGAGAATTATAGTATCACAGTTCTACTTTTACTGATAAAACATATATAGTTAACCCTTTTTGGTAACGTGTTTACCTGAGCTTTCCTCTGGAGAGTGAAGCTCATAGAGAACAGAGACACAAGCTGATTAAGTAAACATTTAATCTGACAAAAAGAATTCACAGTGCTGAGTACAAAATACAGAAATAAATAACATACAGATAACAAATTGCAAAACAGTACATAAAATAAAATAGGAGAAAACACAAGAAATTCCTTACATATATTTACCCCATATAGAATTCTTGTGGGAGTCTTAGATGGTATAGGTCTCCTAGAAGTTACTGACAAAAGAAAAATGAATAACTGACTTCCCTGGATAGTTCAACACCCTCATATATCTAAACTAGTTGTTTCTCAGTGGGAAGACCCCTGGGGGGGATCAGAGGGGGTTGGTCTGGCAGTCTATTGCTCACTCTATGAAATTCCTTGTGTCCAGCTCTGGTGATGGCTATCTAGATGGTTTATGGTCTAGGCCTGGTGCAAGATCAAAGACCACAATAAATGTCATCCCAAGGTTTACAAAAAAAACAACTCTTGTAACAACATATATAAACACACATCAAACACCAACTCATGCTTTTGGCATGACAGGGACAAAGAGCATGTGTATCTGTAACATACTCTCTCTCACCTTGCGGTCTCTGCAACCAGCGGCCATGCGTCTGCATGACGGACACTTGCGGCATATTAATGGACGCCAGCTGCTACGGATCCACAGCAAACTATACCCCCACGTCCGCCCACATGATTGACGACATCAGCGTGTGCGTGACGTCATGCGGACGTCGCACGCGCATGTTTTGGGGTCAAAGATCAATCTCGGCCAATCAGAAAGGTAAAGCATGTATTTAAACTCAAAATTACCTTTCCTGGGGGGCAGAGCCTAGCAGCCAAGCAGCCCAGACATGTTCAGCACAAGCTCCCACGTCTGGAGACTAAAATCGAGGTGTCTTACCTACCAATCCGCGCACACACACTGCTGTTCCCACAGCTAAAAACCAGGAGAGGAAGCTGCACCCGACAGTACCTTTCTTGGGAGCCTAAGACCAGCCCTCAACAAAATGGCGACAGCGTCCTGGCCTAAAGAGAACGCAAACGTGCAAACTGATACAATCCCTAATCCAGTGGAAAATCTCATGCAGCAGATAGACAGGCACTTCCAGCGATTCTGGGAAGCTCTGATGAAATGCTGCACAATATTACCGGTACGACCACGGGTGGAAGATCGGAGAGGCGAGAGCCGGAAGACGCGTGAGACCCCCTTGGGCCAAGCTGCACCACAAACGCCCCTGTCTCCTACTACTGGTCTACCTGGGCCAAAGGCCACTTTGGGCGCGACCCTGAGATGTTGCCCACACAGACAGATGGCCCGCAGCCAGCGGCCGACCAACGGGAACCCCCGCCACTCCCGCAGGCAGAGGGACCCGGCCCCTTGAGAGAACAGGGTCCGTGGAATGAAGATGTCGGCCTTTAAACCGACCTGGAGCTGGAGGGTGGACTTACCTCGCTCCCACCGAGCCGCATACGCTGATCTAAGCCCTGCTCCATATGACACCGGCCGAGAGGGAAGGACCATCGCACAAATGACCCGCAACTGGGCACAATCCCTTGCCTCTATCATGAACTTCCCACATGTGGGCATTGGCTAAGCTTGGACTGGTTGTCTGGCGCACACTGTTGTAAACTACTACTTTGCTACCGAACCCTTGCAGGATCCAGTGGACTTTCTCTTGTATTCCTCTTGTACTGCCTCCCAATGTGATATGCCTCACCTAGTTAGTCCCTTTAGCATGCTAGGTTGGGGGCAAGCTAATTGCTACACATATGCTGTGAGAATGTGCAAACCTGCTTGAATTCACAGGCTTATACTGGGGAGGGATCATGCCTTTACTCATTGCCTAGAGATATAGCTGTATATAATTTGCCTAGCATGATTTCACTCTGCACGCTCACCTCTTTAGCCTCTGCATTCATTTATTTTCATTTTTTTTAATCTTACATGGTTAGAGGCCTTACTGACGGTGAGTGGGTGAAGGGGCTCACCCAGTGTGATACTATAACCTTAACCTCTCAGCTGACATACCTACTTTCATTTGGATCAAGCATCACCTAGATGTATATCACCATGTCAGGACAATTGTCTGCATAGTATTAATAGCTTTACATAAGCCTGTTCCTAGTCTAATGTACCTTGCATTATTTCTTATATGCATAGCGAGTTACGTGTCCTAAGATGACTCCTCCGATAATATTCTGATAAACTGCTCAGGAACCTTTTGTTATTAACTGTGAATTACTATAATACAAAATTTTGCATGTACAATCTATTCCCCATTTGTAAAGCCTGAAATGGCGCTAGAGGATTGCCGTTGGGGTACCTCGAGCCCTGTTGTACTTATCCTATGCACTGCACAAATAATAAAAAAAAAAATAATAATAATTACCTTTCCTCATTGCCCTGTCATGGTTTCCCTAGTGGTTGTCCGAGAATTTGTTCCTGAACGGTTATATTCTGGTTTTTGACTTTGGCTTTGATTTTGACTTCCTTGTATTCTGGTATCCCTGACTTCTGGCTTTCCTTTATCGTTGTGTCCCTTTCTGTGTCCCCTGACCTCGGCTAGTATCCTGACAATTCTTTGGTACGTTAGTCCAGCCATTCTAAGGCCCGGTAATACGTTACCTATTAGTCCTCTGTGTGACACAATTCTACGTGCTGGATCAAGTAGTAATCCTGACACTATCCTTATGAGTATTATGTACCTCAATTGTGTGATATTGCAGAAATTAAAGGGGCACTCCAGACAACTCAACTTAAAGGAACATTCAAAACATCATAATCACTACAGCACACTGTAGTGGTTATCGTGTTAGGAGTTCCCTTGCGCCCCCTATTGTAAGCAAACCATTTTACAATGGTTTGGCTTATTATTTTGGGTCAACGAGGTACCACTTCCTTCCTCTCTGCAGCCACCAGACCAGCCAGGAGCTTATTTTAGTTTTCCAGAGCTAAACTCATCAGTGCAGTGCTAGTTCATTGGCTGAGAGCTCCAGCTGACCTGCACTGCCAGGTTTGGCTCAGGCTGAAAGCTCCTGGCTAGCGAGGAGACTGAAGTCTGGCTCCACACCACTACAGTGTGCCATTAAGTATTTTTTAAGTTCATGTGATTACTTCAAAAGTAATAAATAAGTAACATTGACACCACATTGTTTGCGGATTTTAGGGTTAATAATTGAAAGTAAAATCTCTGTTAGTGAAATATTTTGATTGAATACATGTCATGCTATAATTTTAACATTGGATATTAGAGCTTGGGAACGAGTGTTTGATCATGGTACATAAATACAACATACAAGCATATAATAAGACAAAACCTGGCTTCTGTAGATTGGTAGTTGGCAACCAAACTGCTGGTATTAAACCCCCATACAAAAAGGTTAGCACCAAGATATATATATATAGATATAAAATGTACTCTGAGTATGTACACAGATCAGCTGAGTGGCTGACATGACTCCAGCCGATCACTGCCCTTTTTTATCAGACCAATTTCCCTTTAACAAAGCTTTGAAATACTATACAGATAATAAGAGGACAGTGATTGGCTGGCGGTAATGTCGGGTTAGAAGCTCAACTCTCACTGATCTCTCATTGGCTGAGATACACTGCAATCAGGAAGACATTTTTTGAAAAGGGGAGGTGTGGCTAAGACACTAGGTTTATGGGGGTTTTTTTTGTTTTTGTTTTTTAAATAAAAATAATTAGATGTAGTGATTAGAGTACCCTGAACTTATTTTCCCTAATGAGTGGCGTGCAAGAGTACACCCCGCCCTTCCACAAGTGCTCTGTCAATTAGCCAGAATTCTCATTTCTAAAATGCCTATACTGTTTTTGTCCAAGTTGTGGTGTAGAAGGTATGTTGCACAGGTGTACTGGGCTATGTAAGTTCATTTTAACAGGGTCCTCATCAACCTATATGTAGGTGGATAGTGCTGTGTGGGGCTTATTTTATTTATTTTTTTCAATTTACGTTTTATTGAAATGTTGTGAACGACATCAATAACTGTAATATATAGTGTATATGCACATATACATCCATTAGCAGGTGCTCAAACATTAGTATGAAAACATCAATTAACACTGAAGCACACATTAGCACAGAGACACTCAAGTGCCCTATGTGGTCTCTGCCCGTCGACTTAGTCCAGTGGCTGTCTAAATATTTTCCATATCTCTGCGTGTCGGCAGCCCAGTCTGTCTATATGCATCACTCTATTTGTGAAAGTTTGGCTCATCACGTCTGGATGCTGGGGTTAGTCTCTTAATTGTATTGCCTGGTGTCCTGTCCTGTCTGCGTCTGTTGTAGGTAGAGTTCCTCGTTTCTGCCCTTGGGGGACATTGGGGTCTCTTGTTGTTGCAGTTTCCCCAGGCCAATATGTCTCAGGAAGATGTCAGGGTCTCCCTTTGAGATAAGTGTGTGGCTCTCACCGTCTATGACTGTGGTGAGGGATCCTTCCATACCCCATCTGTACTTTATGTTGGCGTCTCTCAATTTCCTGGCTATCAGTGCCAGCTTTCTTTTTTCTATTAGGGCTGAGAAGGGTGTGCCACTCTGTGTCCTTCATGAAGCACCATTCCCAGTTCCCTTGACTGGGTCATTATGGCGGCCCTCACGGAGATGTCTCTTGTGACAATAATAATGTCTCTGGGTGCTTCTTTGGGTGCTGCTGCGGATTTGCGCACCCTAAATGCTGCGGTGACCAGTGTGCTGTCTTTTGCGTTTATAGTACCCATGGTCGCCGTGAGGTCTTGGACGTAGGTTAGGAGCTGTATGTCTTTTACTGTTTCAGGTACTCCTCTGAGGTGCAGGTTTTTCCTTCTGTGCCTTGCCTCCATGGTGGTCACTGTGCGCATCAGGTCTTGTACCTGTGTTGCAAGTTCCTGCAGATTCTGCTCCGCAATACATAGCTTGTTGTCCCTGGGGGTTTCTCGCATTTCAAGGCCGTGGACTGCACGGCGCACATCCTCCATCTCTGTTTGGACCTTTTGTAGGTCCTCTCTCCAAATTTTACCACAACTCAACCAGTAGCCTCTTGATATCCCCCTTTGTGGCTGGGGTCCTGTCGGTCTCGGAGTCAAGAGTGTTGGATCGTGCTTCCGATCGGGGTGAGGCTTCGGATGCATAGCAGGCCTCAGGCGCCATCTTGGGTCTCTGGGGGGGTGCAAAGGATAGCCTTATATCGGGCTGTCTAGGCGTAGCCATGCCCTGATTCTATTTGTGTTTCTTCCCCATTGTATCTGGGGTGATATTTGTTTCAGATGGATTTTCTTTTTTTTTTCCTCATGGTTTTGCTCGTTGTGACATGTCTGTGTTTTATGTATAAAATGTGACTTTGTGTATTTTATAATATTTTAATGCTTTGTGCTCACCATGTGCATAATGGAGTCTTGTGTCTGTCCTGGGAGATAATTGAATTACTTCTCAATTCAATCTCCAGGATAGAAGACTCTGAAACTGGTTTGGGCCGGAAAGCCATGCTTCATTTAGTCACAAAGGACTTTCCCTTAACTTTTGAACCCCTGGTCTGATTCGTGCTATTTTTTAATATGTTGTTCCCCTGAATGGATTGATTATGAAAATGTATGTTTTATGTTTGTGACATGTATATTTTAGAAGTTATAAATATTGTGTAAAAACTGTATTCCTCTGCCGGTGATAATGAGATTACCCATTGTGTTCAGTAATCATATCACAGGCAGAGGGGAGGATTTTGTGTGGGAGTGTCTGGGTGTATTGTACGGATTGATTGGTTGTTTTGTAACGCCCTGTGGGCTGTACTATGTTTGTGGATTGGGAATAAAAGAGACTGTATGTGACAGTACAGGGAGTTCCTGTTTTAACCCTCAAAGTGAAGTGTCGTCTCATTATTGGGGAAGGATTTATTGTATGCTGTTCCAGTTTGACTGCTAGGAGAGTAAACCTATTCGTATGGTTCCTATTCAACTGTCTACAGCATTCATATGCTTGGGAGAATTTATTTGTTTCTCCGGTTCGGTGATTGTGGTGTCTGCCAGAGTGCTTGGAGTCCTCAGGAAGCGCTAGGAGCATCCTTCAACGGAGGTACCCAGTCGGGGTGCCAGGCGATCCGTTACACTCATTTTGTCTAAATTTCCGAGCGGAGCTCTGCATAGAGACGTCCGCTCGATTCAGTCGCTGGCCACGCCTTCCCGTGGGGCTTATTTTAAAGAAGTCGCTAAGGACCCATATCCATCTGTGTAGCTAAGATGAGTTGTATAACCTAAAGAAAGGATAATTGTGTACAAAAGAAAATCAACATAAAGTGAACATAAACTTTAACATTACACAACATTTCAGGACTAAAGCTTTGCCCCAAGGTATGACATGCTCAAGTCCCTGGGTCTGAGGCACGGTCCCTTCCTGGGATGAAAGGGACTATATTGGAGGGGTCCCAATTCGGGGTGATGTTGTGACCTGGGGGCCCCAGAGGCATTGGAGTAAGTCCCAGTGTCCCTAAAAGAGATGGAGCCTCTTGAGGAGAGGATATTTTTAGGGCAGTTCTGTTATGTGTGACAGATATGAATCTCGGCGCTATCCAGCGGTAATGTATACCCGCCTCTTGGAGTTGGCTTGTAATCGTGTGCATGGATTCGATCTCTGCCATTGTAGGGTAGCTCTAGTGAGGTCTTGAAAGGCGGTGATTTGTGCAGATTCAAAGGCACATGGTGTCTTGCCTTGTAAAGCCGCCATAATGAGCCTCTTGTCATGAGCGGTGGAGCATCTTGCTATCACATCTCTAGAAGCCGGTGCTTGTGGTGATTTGTTGATGGGGTATACGCCATCAAAGATAGTCTTCTTTTCTTGAATTGGCGGTAGGAGAGAGGAAACCAGACAACGAATGTAGTGTGGCAGTTCTTCAGCTGGAACAGCGTCAGGGATACCCCTTAGTTTGATATTGCAGCGCCTGCTTTTATCTTCCAGCATAGCCATCTGTACGGTTATTGTGCGAGGTGCGCAGGTCATGAAGGTAGTCATTCAGGGAAGACATGTATGCCCATATATACTGAATGTGTTCTTCTGAGACTCTGCCTCTGTCTGTAACTGCCTGGGTCTTGGTTTTAACAACTGTGATGTCTGTAGCAAATAGCTTTGTATTTTTTAAAATAGGTTTTTAATGTCCTGTGTAGAAGATGGGGCAGCATTTTTATTAGCTCCAGTACTGATTAGGTTATTCCCTGATAGTAAGGGTGCTTGTGATGGTGAGCCTACATATAAGAAGACATATATGGGGACACATGGCTGGCCTCCTGGCCATCGCTGACGGCCATCTTAGAGGGTACCTGCCTTTGCAGCACGGTGCTTAAATCCTTGGTTTCAGCTGGGGCTTCCACAGCAGGCTTCTAGGATCTGGTTCCCATTTGTGTTTGATTGGGGCTGGGACTGAAGCTTTCTGCCCAGGTGAGTACTCTGCTGTGTGTGGGCTCCCAGTATCAATATGGTATTGGGACAAGCAGGCCCCTACTTTGCGGCGTGGCAGTTTCAAGCCAGAGCCGTACAAGAGTGGCATCAATCTGTAGGGGTTGATGTCCTGCAGCAGGTGGGCTCACTTTTTCAGGGTTGTGATGTGGGATGGCCCTGATGTTCGCCCAATTAGCCGCGGTGGCCACGGATCTCCACAGTATGGTGTCCACTCAAGTCTGCCGCTAAGCCCTGCCTCTGAGAGGTATCATTTTGATTAACTTGTTGACAAAGACTTGTTCAGGGAATGCATTTCCAAGATAGGTTGCCAACCTCCTAAGGCCTTGTGAACTAAGAAAATGGGAGAGTAATGGTCTTGGAACTGGAAGGAAATCCTCTTGTGCAGGAGTTTGGGATCAAACTCTGCCATAGTCGCTCTTTGTAGCTCGCCAGATGGCCTGAGACTGAGGCCAATGAAGAATGAAAAACTGAGTCTGCTACTAAATAAATCTTTTGAGAGGATCACTTCCATGCATCTGTCCACAGTGTCTCTGGAAAAAAAGTAGTATTATCTATAGGTAGGGAAATACACCTCACTAATCAATCTACTTTCACATCTACTTTAGGGACTAAAATCCATGATCTGGAGTTCTCTGGTCCCACATGAATATCCTTAACACCCCATGACACAGAGGACTTGCTATGATGTTAAAATGATGAGGACACAGCCTGCTTTTCTCCTTCTCCCTAATACCCAGTGTGACGAAGTGCCCTTCGCCACTTGGTCCTGGAGAGGCCTGCATGCCAGCCTTCTCCCCTGTGACTATGACTCTTTCATGTATTTGGCTTTAAAGCCCCTAGTCTACCTTCAGACAGACTATTTATATAGGCTGCTTTATTTATCTTATGTTTTAGTCACCCTGTACCCATTATAGGTGCAGGGTGTGTGTAATGTAATTGTTTATAGTGTGTGTGTGTACTGTGAAATGTATTGCCTGCTCTCCTGTACTGCTGAGGTTTGCTACCAACTAGGTGGGTTTGGCTATGGAGCTGGTCTAGTGCCCTCTGTTGGTAGCAACAGCAATATGCACTACCTGAATTGCAAGACTGGTTCATTTGCATATTCGGGTAGATTTGCATATTGCTAATTCTGCAGGCAGGTGAGATATTTACTGTTAAATATTGTCTCCCCCACCCCTTTAAAAATGTGCCATTGTGTTGTGATAAGTCACTGTGTGTTGCCTGCTATGGTTTGACTGTTTTTGATTTTATTGAGGTTTCACAACAATGTTATTGTGGTGACCCTAAGGGCTGGTCTCAAGGGAAATAAAGGTTTAGACAGTTCTTCTTGATCCCTCTAAACGTAGCCTTGTCTTGTTATTGGAGGGAGCTGTTATAATCCCGCTGGGGATTGCTATGCTCTGCATACTCCCCTGAGCTTGAATCACTTAGCTCTTTTAAGAGCTTGTTTCTGACCCGCTTGGAGGAGAGGTCTTCACCACACAGTCCTGGATGCTGGAGGTTCATACTGGGTGGAAGGAAGAGGTCTTTCCCACACGGTCCTGGAGGACAGAAGCTGATCCGGGGTGGAAGGAAGAGGTCTTTCCCACACGGTCCTGGAGGACAGAAGCTGATCCGGGGTGGAAGGAAGACGGCGAGACTCCAGTCAAGCTACAGCGGTTGCGGAGTCTGTGGTGGTTTGGTCTCTCCTGCAGTGCTTGGAGTCCTCAGTAAGCTCTAGGAGTATCCTTCAACGGAGGTACCCCGTTGGGGTGCCAAGTGATCCATTACACCCAGCGCCATAGAATCCTTAATCCAAGGGAGAATGTCTGAGACAGAGGGAAAAAAAATTGGATGGAGAAGTTGCGTATTCCAAGACCAGCAGTCTGATGCATTGCATACATTCTGACTGGTAATTGAAGATTTTTAAATTTTTGCTCCAAGGAATGAAAATTTTGAAAAGGCACAAAACTTCACTTCATTTGCAACAGGGAAAAGTTGCATCCCATCCCGGGAGAGGCTGGCCAAGCAAGGAAAATGGCTCTGCCAGTATGGTGAACTCCCGAAATGCCAGGAAGCCACAAAAGAGGCAATTGTGGAAAAGGTTCCAATATGTGAAAACAGTAAAAGGCAGTCACACCCAGAGAGAGACCAGCTCTCAGGCAGGAGAAGGGATAGGGCAGAGAATGGCAACTCATTAAAAATGCTCCAAGAAAAGCAACACAGAGAAAGGTACAGCAGCCATAAAAATAATTCCTCCAGCACCTAGCCACATTACGAGGCAAACTAGCTACCCTCCTGCATGGCCGCTATCAAATACAACTTCAACGCTCAAAAGCATACTTTTACGTTAACAGTGATGAATGCGGCAGATTACTGGTCCAACTCATTAATAAGAAGAAGGACAGATCTTATATAGCTCAACTACGTGACCACCAAGGCTTGACCCAACGCCTGCCGGACAAGATCACTACAATAGCGTGCTGGTACTATGAGAGTCTATACTGCCGAGAGCCGACAGCGGGAATATCTGGAAGCTAACTGCCACTCAAAATTTTCAGGGGAAGCGATAGAAGCCCTGGAAACACCTCTAACTATAGAAGAATTGGCAGAGGCAGTTAAATCCACTAACACGGATAAAAGCCCAGGCCCAGATGGACTCACACTGCGCTATTATAAGCAATTCGCGGACGTCCTGTACCCGCACTTCCTGAAAGCCTATAACTCGCTTACGCAAGGATAGAGACCGCCCACCCAAACCATGGCTGCCAATATCACCCTAATCCCCAAGAAGGGCAGGGACCTGGAGAAGTGCGCCAATTACAGACCCATATCACTCCTAAACAATGACTTGAAGCTGTTTGCAAAGATACTAGCAACCAGATTAAAACCATATATACCTAACCAGGTACAGGCGGATTAGGTGGGCTTTGTACCCTTCCGAGAAGCCAGATATAACATCACCCGGGCACTAGCATTGATCCGAGAGGATTGGGGCATTAGGGGACTACATGTGGGAGACATAATGCATAAAGTGGCAGCCTACGCTGACGACCTGTTGTTCTTCGTGGCCACACCTGAAACTTCACTTCCCAATCTCATGAAGGAATTTGACAGATAAGGCGCTCTCTCTAACTGGAAAATAAACTACTCAAAATCGACAATATTGAATATCACAATACCACAACCAAGATCTGACGTGCTCCACTCGAGCTTCCAATTCCAATGGTCAGATGGTGCACTCAAGTACCTAGGGGTGTGGCTTACGAGAGATCTCTCACAACTTTACCAGACGAACTTTACCCCCATGCTTACAACATTCAGGAAGAACCTCACAGACTGGACCCTGCCCCACATATCATGGCTGGGTCGCATTGCAGTTACAAAGATTAACATCTTACCAAGAATTCTCTACTTGTTCCAAACGCTACCTATCAAGATACCACAAGCGTTTTTCGCATTGTTACGGTCATTGGCGATTAACTACATATGGAGCCCTCGCAGACTCAGGATAAGCTACCAGACACTTTCCAGATCAAAGGCAGAGGGTGGACTGGCTGCCCACGACTTCCTCCTATACTACCGCGCCTCCCATATGCAGAGAATACTGGAGTGGGCTAAAGGCGAGATCGATAAGTTATGGCCGAAACAGGCAGATCCTTAACTGCCTTGACTTGGATGAAGCCGGCAGAAAGCAGGAAACTCCCGAAACAACAACCATGTGTAAAGGCCACCCTAGACATATGGCACAATATCGCACACCAAAGATGGGCCTCTCATCTTTCCATTCTCCCTTCTTCCCCTTAACGAATAACCCCGAATTCCCCCCTGGGACAGAGAGCAGAGCATTCATGTGCTTCTTCGCTTTCGAACAGGTTCAGATTAGGCACATGACGGAAGGCGACACACACAGACACCTCCCTGACCTTTTACAAGGTACCCCAGACACATTCCTACATAGCCTTAAATATGATCAACTGAGGCGGCTTATACGCCAGTTACCTCAACAACCAAATTTGTTCAGAGCTTTAAATCGATTTGAACGTATGTGTGTCTACCCAGACCCGCAACCCCATGCGATCTCCATCCTCTATCCCCTACTACAATAAAACTTAAATCTCCCAGCACCAGCATACATGGGGAAATGGGAAATGGCAATTGGAGAGAATTTCACACCACAACAGTGGGGGAAGATATGTGACCTAGTACAGCATTGCACCCTAGCGAGTAAGACCCAGGAAACTGCATTTAAAGTATTATCTATGGGGTATCGAACCCCACAGGTCCTCCAAAAAATAAACCCGTCATTGGATGGGAACTGCTGGTGCTGCCATGCGACCGCAGGTTTGTTCCTCCACTTCTGGTGGGAATGCCCGAAGGTCGAACCATTTTGGAAGGCGATCAACGCCATCCTGCTGAGGATCTCTGACCGCCCCCCTCCTTTCCAACCGGCCCAATTTCTCTTACACCATACTACCACGCAGACCGCCAAATATAAGAAATCCTTGAGGGTTTGGATCTTAAATACGGCCAAACAAGTCATCTCCTTACACTGGAAAGAGGAACTCACACCGCCCCTTACGGTCTGCTTTAACAAAATAGAGGACTTGAGGAAACTGAAAAAACTGATATACACAACACAAGACCGCTTCCAGTTTTATGTAGACACTTGAACACACTGGCTTACGACTTTAACTTTCAAAAGATACTGACATATGAGATACAAGGAGCGTAGTAGACATGGGGGGAACGGGAGGAGGGAATGCCGCACTGAAGTGTCCTGGGCCGCCGACTGGGAATTCGAGGGTTGCCCTAACAAAACTAAAGATAAAATTATCTTCACTCCCTCTGGTATGAACCTCAAACCCCTCTCAGGCAGGCCCAAGGGGGACATAACATGTCCATGCCAACTCGGGAGGGACTTACACAGAGACAGGAAACAGAGTGAAACGTTTAAAATATTCGAAAGTACCACTGACCAGTACAACCCCACACCTGAAACGTTGAAGGAAGATGATAGGTTTTACGTAGTACCGAAATACCTTAGACACGTTTATTATTATTATTATTTTATTATTTATATAGTGCCATCAGACTCAGTAGCGCTGTACAATGGGTGGCCTAACAGACATGTAATTGTAACCAGACAACTGGACGTACAGTAACAGAGGGGTGGTGGGCCCTGCTCAATGAGCTTACATTCTAGAGGGAGTGGGGTATAGTGACACAGAGGGTAAAAGTAGGGGTATGAAGTAGGTTGTTAGAAAAGTATTAATTGAGGGCTTAGTAGGTAATTTTTAACAGTTGCAGGAGAGGAGTCATGGAGGGTGGGGGATGAAAACCTGCTAACAGTTTAATTGATATGCTTTCTTGAAGAAGTGAGTTTTCAATGATTTTTTTGAATGAGTGGAGACTGGGTAAAAGTCTTACGGAGAAGGGAAGGGAGTTCCACAGAAGAGGTGCAGCCCTGGAAAAGTCTTGGAAGCGAGCGTTGGAGGTGGGAGTACGGACAGAGGATATACGTAGTGAAGTGAGATGCGAAGTTTGTGGCGGACAAGGTGGTAGAAGGAGGGGGATTAACAGCACGAAGAAGAGCATCAAAAGTGTGAAATAGGTGTTTGGGTTGATGGGACAGTGTACTGATGAGGGTATTAAAGTAATTTACTTTTGCAGCAGAGAGAGCCAGGCTGTAGGAGCGCAGCATAAATTTATAGTGGAGGAAGTCAGATGCAAAGTGAGACTTTCTCCAGCAGCGTTCAGCAGTTCTAGAACATTTTTGGAGGTAACCGGTCAGTTTGGTGTGCCAGGGTTGTAGTTGGGGGCGCTTGCTGCGTTTAATTGTAGGAGGTGCCATGATGTCGAGTTGAGAGGAGAGAGTTAAGTTGTAGAGTGAGGTAGCTGAGTTAGGGCAAGTTAGATTTGAGATGGGTAAGAGGAGAGTATTGAGTTTATATTGTTAGCTATGTATCTGCACGTCCAGACATGTTGATAATGCTAGTCCTGCGAGACCTATACATAATTGCTGATGCGGACCTGTGTGTCCCAGTGTATCGCTTTACATGCTTACATTTCTGATGAATAAAAACCTTATTTTAAAAAAAATAATAATAATTCCTGCTACGGGTTCACCTGCATAGATTGCATTCCAAGAACAGAGGCTTCTTGGATAAAGCTGTATGAAAAATTAGAAGGGGTAGCCAAAAACAAGTAAACCTAACATTTTTCCTTCCCTGATGAGAGGACAGGGAAAAAAATTGGAATAGTATAACTACAGGCCTATTTAGAACTATTTAGAAGTTTTATAATTATCCTATTGTGTGTATTATCAACTAACAATCCTGCACAGAATGAGAACAGCTGGAATTCTGTTGGGGTCAAAGGTAGGAAAGACAAGAACCCATCCCCAAATAATTGCCTAAAAATTTAAAACTTTTTTTATACTGGCAATAATGCAAATACTATACACTTAAGGTAGCTAGATCCTGCCCCCTAGTGGAAAAACACATAAACACAGGAATAGAGAGTTTAGTGAAATATATATACTGTACACACTCATGTAATATTATCTCACAACCACTTACAAAAACTTAATTTGTTTATTGAGCACTTAAGGACCAATTTTTTTTTTCCCCATGAGTGTGTTAAAGGACCACTCTAGGCACCCAGACCACTTCAGCTTAATGAAGTGGTCTGGGTGCCTGGTCCAGCTAGGGGTAACCTATTTTCTTTTAGAAACTGCTATGTTTCTAAATAGGTTAATCCAGCCTCTAAAGCCTCTAGTGGCTGTCTCATTGACAGCTGCTAGAGGCGTTTGCGTGCTTCTCACTGTGAAAATGAAAGTGACATAGTGTATTGCTTTACAACGAGTATGTTTTCCTGGCACTATAGTGGTCCTTTAAAGTGTAATTTCAAATTTTCTTATTTATTGCACTAAAACAGGGGTCCTCAAACTTTTTAAACAGAGGACCAGTTCACGGTCCATCAGACACTGTTGGGTGCTCGACTATAAAAAATATGAACGAATTCCTATGCACACTGCACACACGCATAAGGACATAAATACATACACACATACTGACATGCATACATACATAAAAAGACATACATAGACATGCACATACATACATACACACACACACATACATACATACATACTGAAATGCATACACCCACATATATAAAGATACATACACACAGACAGACATGCATACTGACATACATACACACACACAGACATACATACTGAAATACATACACACACACATATATATATACAGATACATACACACAGACAGACATAACTGACATACATACATACCTACACTCATAGATACATAGTTAATTTTGCTTACCTTTTTTTGCAGGGGGTTGGATGTGGCTGATGGGAGTCGGCGTGGCTCCCGCGGCCTGTCTTTTTTCCCTCCTGCTCTTAGGGAACTGTGAGGAAGTGACCGACCGTCACTTCCTCCCAGCACTACTTTCGGCTGCGAATTTTTAAAAAAGGGGCCCGGTTGCGCTATTGCACGGCCGCAGCCCTCACCAGGCCCCTGAAGATATAGGGCCCATTGAGTGGCCCTGGTTCCTTGGGCCGGGTTCAGGACCCTGGCGGGCCGTAGTTTGAGGACCCTTGCACTAAAATATTATACTATATATATATATTTTTTTTAAAGAACAAAAGAGACTTTAACCCCTTAACGACCGAGGACGGTTCAGGACAGTCATCGGCATTTTTCCATTGCTCAACCGGTGACAGTCCTGAACCATCCTAACGGTCTTATGTACTTACCCGATCGCCGTCGTTCCCCCGGCGGCGATCGGCGGTGCTCCTGGTGTGGTGAGACTGCCGGCAGCCCAGACAGTCTCGCCATGGCGGATTAGGACCCCTGTGGCCATGTGATTGCTCAACAGAGCAGTCACATGGTCACAATAGGTGTCCATGTGTCTGCCTGCCTGGGGACTGCCTGTGCTGCTAGTGTAAAATCCTAAAAAAAATTAAACTTAATGTTAAAAAAAATATATATATATGTGTGTATATATATATATATATATATATATATACATATATATATGTCTATATATCATATATATAATGTCATACTAAGTATATTTTTATATTAATATATACATATATTAATATAAAAATACACTTATAATTAAATTACATACGTATATATATAATATATATATTAACTGTAAAGGATCCTTCTATTCGTGCAGTGCTGATCCGTGTAGCTTCTCCCGAAATCCAGCTGGAACAAAGTGATTATAGCTTCCAATCCCCCAAACATGAGTCGAGAGTTAATGAAGGGGTAAAACGATCTGATTTGATGGGGGCTACCTGCCCGGTATTTATGCAGGTCTCCCACCTGGTGGACATTCCCCTAGGGGACCAGATGGAAGACTGGGATAAAATAATTACAGTAGCCAATCGCAGTGGCTATAACATAAGCACTCCCCTTTTACATAGGTCACTCCCTCTTTTCCATCCTGGAGATAATTAACTTAAGGTAGTAAAGAGAGCCTTAATTATCTCCAGGTAGAAAGAAACATGGCTTTTCTCATATTCACAAAACAGCATAAAAATCTATAACTTATATTTTACTGAACATAAACTTTAAGTCTCACATACCCCCAGATAGCTTGGATCTGAGTGCATATTCTAGGCGAATATCGCTCAGATCCCACGAACACAGTTCTCAATAACGTCGAATGAAGTTTGGACTTCACCGGCCGTTCGCGTGTTTGTATCCGACAAAGAGTTCCACACTGTAGCTATCTGGGGTCGGTCTCTTTCGCATAAATCCAAGTCCCGAACGTTGCAATGTCTCCGGTATTCGTGTGTTTTCCACCGTACGAACGAGGACCTTGGTAAGTATCAGCTGTGTTCAGCAGAATAAGTATCCGACAAAGAGTTCCAGGGCATCGCCGCCATTTACCGCTGGGCGTTCGATGATTTAAAATGGCGACTGCCACGTGTTCGGCAGACGAACGCGGACCACCAAGCTGTTCCCCAATTACTCTGTGGTTAATGGGCGCCACACGACCTCAGTAGGAGGTCGGGTGATTCGGTAGTTTGTTTTATTGCTATTTGCACGAAATCACCCCACACACCTAAATAACCGAACAGGCTGGTTCGCATAGTCTGTTTAACAAGGGATTTTGTTACAATAACTATATATATTATATATATATATATATATATATATATATTATAAAATACAAATAATAAGTAGATTGAATTAAATTAAAAAAAAATTAAAACAATAATAAATATTTTTAAAAAATTATATGAAATTTTATTCTAACTGTATTTTAATATTAAAATTTATATTACCGTATATACTCGTGTATAAGTCGATCTCATGTATAAGTCGAGTGCAGTTTTGTGACCAACAATTGTGAAATATGCTATGCCTCGTGGATAAGTCGAGGGTAAAACTTGGGGCTATGAAATTCTGTGATTTTTATAATTACATACACACACTCATACACACCCGCACTTATACAAAAACACACTCTGCATTACACACACACACACACTCATACACACACTCTGCATTACACACAGACACACTCATACACACTGCAATATACACACACACACTCATACACACACTCTACATTATACACACACACACTCATACAAACAATCTGCATTATACACACACACTCATTCAAAAACACACTGCATTATATACACACACACACTCATACAAACAATCTGCATTATACACAGACACACTCATACAAACACACACTCTGCATTATATAATGCAGAGTGTGTGTGTTTGTGTGAATGCAGAGTGTGTGTTTGTAGGAGTGTGTATATAATGCAGTGTGTGTGTGTATATACAATGCAGAGGGTGTGTTTGTATGAGTGTGTGTTTCTGTGCGAACTGGGTGGGGGAGGGCATTTTTATTTTTAATTTTTTTAATTTTAATATTTTAATTTTTTTATTTTAGTATTATTTTTTTATTTTATTATTTACTTTTTTTTAATTTTAATATTTTAATTTTTTTTATTATAATTTTTTTTTTATTATTTAATTTTTATTTTCATCCCCCCTCCCTGCTTGTTAGCTGGCCAGGGAGGGGAGCTCTCATTCCCCGGTGGTCCAGTGGATGGGCTGTGTAGGAGGGGGGCTGGCAGAGAGCTGTTAATTACCTTTCCTGCAGCTCCTGTCAGCTCCCTTCTCCTCTGGTCTGGTCAGCTCCACTGTAAATCTCACAAGAGCCGCGGGGTAAGAGTGTTGCCACAGGTTACCGTGGCAACGCTCTGCACAGCAGTCACACCGCGAGACTTACAGTGGAGGAGAAGGGAGCTGACAGGAGCTGCAGGAAGGTAAGTAACAGCTATCTGCCAGCCCCCAACAGGACCGCCGGGCTTGTAATGAGCCCGGCGGTCCTGGTCTGTATTATGGCAATGTAAGTTGCCTTAATACAGACACTGACTTGAGTATAAGTCGAGTGGGGGTTTTTCAGCACAAATAATGTGCTGAAAAACTAGACTTATACTTGAGTATATATGGTATATCAAAATACACTTAGAATGAAATTGTATATATATATCTATGTATATATAAATAAATAAATAAAAATAATACAAAATATACATATGTCTATATTCAAAATTACATAAATAATTATATAAATATACACGTAGACTTAAAATATATAGATATGCATATATATTTAAATTCTATGTGCGTATTTATGTAATATTTTTACATAATTAAGTAATTTTATTAATTGCAATTTGAGGGACCTGCCTGTCAACCAAGGCCGAAAGTCCAGAGAATTTAATTTGCTAGCACTGTATTTTACCCTGTAACTTTCTATGACACCCTTAAACCAGTACATGGGGGGTACCGTTTTACTCGGGAGACTTCGCCGAATACACATATTAGTGATTCAAAACAGTAAAACATATCACAGCGATGATATTGTCAGTGAAAGTGACTTTTTACGCATTTTTCACACACAAACAGCACTTTTACTGATGATATAATTGTTGTGATATGTTTTCCTGTTTTGAAAAACTATTTGTGTTCAGCAAAGTCTCCCGAGTATAACAGTACCCCCCATGTAAAGATTTTATAGCGTTTTTGAAAGTTACAGAGTCAAATATATGGGTCAAATATTTTTACAGTGAAAATGGCCAGGTTGGTTACGTTGCCTTTGAGTGCGTATGGTAGCCCAGGAATGAGAATTACCCCCATGATGGCATACCATTTGCAAAAGAAGACAACCCAAGGTATTGCAAATGGGGTATGTCCAGTCTTTTTTAGAAGCCACTTAGTCACAAACACTGGCCAAAATTAGCATTCAATTTAGTTTTTTACTTTTTTCACACACAAACAAATATGAATGCCAACTTTGGCCAGTGTTTGTGACTAAGTGGCTACTAAAAAAAACTGGACATACCCCATATTGAATACCCTGGGTTGTCTACTTTAAAAAAATGGGGGGTGTTATTCAGAGATTTATGACAGATAATAGTGTTACAATGTCACTATTGATAAATTTGAAAAAAATTATGTTTTGAAACCGCAATATCCTACTTGTACCTATAGACCTTTGCTAAATATTATAGTAATATTTTTTTATGTCTATTTTGTAAACCTGATGTTTACTTCTCCTATACAAAATCCCATATTGCTAAATCTTCTGAATATAACGGTACTGCCAACAAGCCTTTGTCACTATCCTGTGAAGTTGCAGTGCTGTATAAGAGACCTGACCATTTCAGTTTTTACAGTTAGAATTTTGAAAGATGAATTTGATTGGCCTAGGTCTCATTTTGGACATTATAACAGTTTGTTCAAAGGCTTACCATTTGTGAAAGTAGACACTCCAGGTGTGCCATATGGCGTATATTGTGCCTTAATGTGCTGCCAATTTTTAACCAGATTGTCAAAATTTTGTCGTCAATCCACCCTCCCCCAAATTAGGCTCAGTAAAGTCTCTTGAATAAAACAGTACACCCAATGTATGGCTTTGATACTTTCTTGCAATGTTACAGTCTATATAAGAGACCTGACTATTTCAGTTTTTACAATTAGAATTTTGATACATGGATTTTATGGGCATAGTCTGCATTTGTGCAGCATTGTAGCAGTTTTACAGTTCAAATTACCCCATAAATGCATACCATTTGTGAAAGTAGACAACTCAGGGTATGTAATATAGTATATATATATATATATTTATATATTTTTTTTTTTATTTATTTTTTTTACACAGTCATTTTAGCACCAATTTCTTTAAAAATCTTATTTTTGCAAGTGCACATTACCTTTAGCTGTACATTGTATAATCATGTTGTACGTTACAGTCCATAATGAATGCGGCGCGAGGCTCATCTTCCTGTCCGCCCGCACCTCCCATGCCTCACCTTTCTGTCAGTCCCTACATTGGCTTCCTATAAAATATAGAGCTCAATTTAAAATTCTGGTTTCATGCTTTCAAATCTCTACATAATGCTGCTCCCACCTATCTATCCTCCCTTATACACAAGTATGTCCCGTCTAGGCCCTTACAATCTGCTTCTGTCCGTACTCCCACCTCTGATGCTCGCCTTCAAGATTTCTCGAGGGCTGCACCGTTCCTGTGGAACTCGCTTCCCTCCTCCGTTAGATGCTTTCCCAGTCTCCACTCCTTCAAAAAATCGTTAAAAACCCACTTCTTCATAAAAGCGCATCAATTAAACCGTTAATAGCTCCTGTGACTGCGACCAGCCATAAAGCAGGAAAGTTCTTTCCTGTCAGATTCCGGTCTTCCCTCCAAAGGTCAATCGCATGCTTGCGCGGCCGGAAAAGAGCAGAATGGCTGGCTGTCTTCAGAGCAAGCCAGCCACTCCCCCTTCCCTCCTGCTCGCAGGGCCAGAGGAGCGTCTGGCCTGCTTGAACAGAGAAGAGTAGGACTGGAAATCATCTTAAGGTAGGAGAAGAGGGGTTTGGGGGACCTTCCTGTTAAGTGTGTTAAATTGGGGAGAGGTGCAGTGTATCAATTTGAGAGAGGTAGTGGGCAGTGTATTAGAGTGGTGGCAGTGTATTCAATTAGAGTGAAGGGATGGGGGCAGTTTACAGGATTTGCAGGCAATGTATTAGAATGGGGGTAGGGGGCAGTGTATTAGATTGGTTCCGAATGGAGATGCTAAACGCTCCCCATGAAGATGATGATTTTCCACGCAGCTTTTTGCCACACATGCATAATAGCATTCCAGAAATTTCCCATGGGTGTGTTCTTCACTTTGGCCAAGATCATTAGATTTGATGATTTCAGCCAAAATGAAGAACACACTCATAGGACTTCAAAATCAACAATAGAACGTAAAGTTTTTTTATAGCTGTGCAACAGCATACATTCACCATTTCAATCCCATTACCAAACTTTTCTTAATATGTCAAGGTAGTTGAACTGAAACAATGGTTATATGCAAATACACGTCTCCTTAAAATAAATTTGCTCTCTTGTTTACTTTGAAACCCTACGAGCACAAGTACGTCCAGTGTCAGGCAACTCTTTTTATACTGTACTTTTCTCAATAAACCTACATTTCAATGAAAATGGTTCATTTTTTGTGGCCCACATAAACTTAAACCTTCTTTGGCCCATGTTAGCCTTAGAGCTGGACATGCTTGCTTTAAACATTAACTATCTTAATCCTATCCCTAATCCAAACGCTAGGAATTGTGTTAGGATTCCCTCTGCGGATTACAGCAGAAGGATTCCCTTGCTGGTCTGAATGCTAATCCAAACTCAATACTTATTCTTATATTAAATCTAATCCCAAGAGTTTCCATCTGCCAATATCAATACGGATATTAGCAAAGATAATTCTAAGCCAAAACAAAGAGTGGCATGTTGCTGGTATCTACTAGCTATTTTCAGTATGAAAGGTACCTGTTAAACAGATAATAGTCCATCCATCACTGTGAAATGGTTTTGGGGCATGAAGGGAGACCATCCAGGGTCTCCCAAACATCGGCTGCACAGAGAATCACGGTGTCGGAGTCTGGTCGTTAGGCCAGAGCATTCTCACTGCTCAAATCAGTCTGGGGCAAGGGAAAATGGCCTCAGATGACAGAGGGGAGCCCCAGGTAATATTTGATTTAACCCTGCTCACACTGCATTGTAACAATGGTGATTTTAAATAAATGCCTGTTTGCAGCACTCACTGCACTCAACACTGCAAACAGAGGATTGATCAGTCTGGGGCCGCTAATTCTGGTTCCAGCCAACAGAGGGGAGCACCAGCTACCAAATGATACATGGGGTTCCAAATTACCAGTAGGGTTAATCAGTCATGACCGAATCCCGTTTTTTTTTTTTTTTACCCCCTCCCCCCCCTCCTGACTCCAGTATATCTGACCCCCTATTTTACCTATTTTTTATTCTTTATTTTCTGACCCGATCTATATTCAGGGCGCCGCCATCTTTGTATGTATAGAGGAAGTCCCTGTGGGACACATCATCTGCCCACACTAGATAGCCTGTGAGATTCCCGTACATGCGAACGGGAATTTCATCTATTCATTCATTCGTCAGAAAGACGAATGAATGAATAGCATTGTCAGACGAACAAACAAACACGGTGTATCAGTGTTCGTTTGTTCATTCAGTTTATTACAAGGAGGGAGCTACCGGCATTCAGCTCCCTCCTTGTAAAATGTAAAGATAGAAGCTGCAGGGAGAAGTGCCCCCCCTTACTCTATGGGGGTCATTATGACCCCCATAAGAGCATTAAAATCTCGCCAATGCCCCTACTCGCTATACCGTGGGTAGGGGCATGTCCACTAAACAGTGAGCAGCCTGTGACTGCTCACTGTAAAAAAAATGTTTAAAAATACTATCCGGCCCCCACCCCTGTGCAACGGGTGGGGGCCCGAAATAACAATAAGGGGGGGGGGAACTATTTTCTGCGCGGTGGGTGTGGGCCATAAATTACAATGGGTGGGCCTACTTCCCTCCCCCCCTTGAGTGGTGGGACCTACAGTCGTCCTCCCCCCCCCCCCCCCGAACCCTTGGGCGGTGGGTAGGGGGCCATAAAGATAAGAGGGGGGTCTACTGTCCCCCCCACCCTTGAGCGGTGGGTGGGTGCCCTAAGACAAATCCCCCCCCCTCAAAGGGGACTAAGGGTCCCCAAGGCCCTAGTCACCCACCCCTGACCCTACCTACCCCCCTCACCCTAAAAAATTGTGAAGGGGGAATAAAATAACTAATCTGAAAAGAAAAATTAAACTTACCATTTGACATCTTCTCTTTTCAGCCCCAAAAACAGACAAATAAAAAAACCATCATACCCATCGAACTTAAAATAAAATAAAAAACCCGAGCGCAAAAAAAATAATCCATCTAAACCCATGGAGGGCTTGCGCAGACTGAGCTCTGCGGGGAAGGCTTATAAAGCCTTGCCCCGCCCTGCACTAAGTCTAAGAACACTCTAATTGGTTGGTTTAAGCCAAAGTGCTTTGTGTCATTTTACACAGCGTGGGAGAGTTCTTTGGAATTTTCCTACGCTGTGTAAAATGACAGAGCACTGTGATCGGATGGATTTCAAGCCACCAAATCAGAATTCTCTGTGTCATTTTACACAGCGTGGGAAGGTTCTTTGGAATTTTCCCACGCTGTGTTAAATGACAAAGAGCACTCTGATTGGCCTCCCAAACCAGGCAATCAGTGTTCTTAGGCTAATTGCAGGGCAGGGCAAGGCTTTATAAGCCTTCCCCGCCCTCCAGAGCTCAGTCTGCGCGGAGCCCTCCATGGGTGAAAATTGATTTTTTGGGGGGGGGCTCTGGTTTTTTCTTTTTAGTCTGTTTTTTTTTTTTGCACTCAGGTTTTTTTATTTTAAGTTTGATGGGTATGATGGTTTATTTGGCCTTTTTCGGGGCTGAAAAATGAAGGGGTGTGGTCAGGGAGGGAGGACAGTAGGTCCCCCCCATTGTAACTTATGGCCCCCACCCACCGCGCAGGTGTGGGGGCCGGGGGGGTAGGTCTCCCCCACCCGTCGCACATTGGTGGGGGCAATAGGTTTGTTTTGTTTAACAGTGAGCAGCCAGAGGCTGCTCACTGCTTACTAGACATGCCCCTACTTGTAGTATAGCGAGTAGGGGTAGATCATTTACTAAAACTGAGTAATTTTTACTTAGTATTAGTAAATGTGGCTGAAATACCAATTTAGGTCTTTCAGCCTTTTAGTAGATAACTCCCCGATACCGTGGGAATTAGGGAGTTATCTACTAAGTGGCTGCAAGATGCAGCCCGGGCACAAATTGAATCAGAGTTTCATTCTAATGAAATTCCGATATGAACAAAGTGTCGAATTGAGTTCTAAAAGAAACCAACATACTGTTCTCATTCAATTAGAACGCAATTCGTCAGTTTCGTCTAAAATGACAGGAAGCATCGCGGGAACACTGAGGGAAAGGTAAGAATTATGGGAAAATTGCTCTGACCAGCGGAAATGAAGCACACTTTGCTCCTCCGCTGGTCAGAGCTGGTCAAGCGGAGGAATCCTTCATAAGGCAAAGAGTCCCTACTCTGTCTTATGATTTTAAAGAAAACTAAAGACAGGAAGAAAAGAAGAACAGATCCGGAGAGAGGGGGAGAAGAGGAAGAGATTGAGGAAAAGTAAGTTCGGCATGACAGTGCCGCTTTAATAGAAGGACAGCTATAACAAAATAATTCAGCCATTGGTCCTTTAAAGGGTTAATAAAAACTATTATATACAACATATCAAAATACACACACAATTCACACTACACATTTTTTTTTAATTTAAAAAAAAAAAAAGTGTATTTTTATATACAACAAGTAAAAAGTGTGCAAATTCCACATAAAAATACTAAAAGGTTTGAACATTTAATAATTAATTGAACAATGAAGGCATTTGTAGTTAGACAGTGTTTGAATGAAATCCCCAACATCTTTCAGCTAGATTGCTTTTAGATAAGTAGTTATGTATATTAAATAACTGCCATTTTTGTCTCGCCCTTAGAAGTAGCCTCACGGAAGGTCTCTGTGTGAAGTGGACTAAAAGATGACCCTAACAATCTGCACTGTGTAGGGTTTAAACTCACTGCATAGCTCTGGCAAAGTCTGCAAAATGTGTTACTAGACAGAAGACCCCTGCTTGAAAGTGTTTTTTTTGTCGTTGTGTTGTATGTTGTATGCAACAAACTGTAAGTCAAACCTTCTGAGGTAACCATTTATATATTAGAAAGGAAATGGTTGTGACAGGGATCCAAAATGTAAATTTACCCACTAGCAATTGTCCTCTAGGCTTAAAAGGGGAGAATAACTTTTAGGCCTGTACAGTAAAGTGTAGTAGGGTGTACAAGAATCCTCTAGGGTTTTGAGCCTTGGATGGGAGTATTTTGAAATTATTGGAACAGATGTATCTTTCATTACAAAGAGAAAAAAAGGACAGGAGTAAATACTAGCGTTTAAAACCTCATAACAGTAATAATGGGAGCAGCCCATAAAGAATGGAGAATGATCTAATAACTCCCTCCCTTAATATTCCTTCTTGGAGAGAACACTAGAGTAAGTGAATGGAGAACTAGTTAAAGCTCAGTGTTGGTGAAGCAACGAGAAGCCTCTGGGGCATTACCAGTCAACACCTGAGTGTATTTAAGGCACATACAGATTAATTAGAAATGGGGATAAGAAAGTCCAGTGCAAATATCACATTACATAAACATTTACATCAATAACCACAGTCACTCTACAAGGCACAGGGTTTCAGAGATGAAAAGCCAGCTGGAGAGGGACAAATATCCCGTCAGAACTGCAAGGCTGGAGTCATTTCAAGTTATGGATTCCTTTTTCTTTCTGAAGGGAGACTTTAAGCGTTTCCAGATGGAGGAACGTGGTTTGGATTTACGCTCGTTTGCTAGCGCTATGTCCCTTTCCTTTCTGCGAATCTCACGGACCAGTGCATGGAAAACATCATCAATGTAAAAACGGAAAGCAGCAGACGTTTCAAAGAAAGGGCAGTTAAATTCACGTGCTAGAGAACCGCCGTCTTCCTTGGAGACCTGAGCAATGACAAAGCGATCAAAACATAAGAGCACTAACTACATAGAACCAGCACTGGAAAAGGATAGTTTTTCCAGTTAACCTATACATGAAAAGAAAATATGTAAATAGGGTGAAAAACCAGTAAAAAATAAATAAATAAAAATAACTGCTTGTTTGCTACGGCTTTAAATAGATCTTATACACTTCAAACCAGCCTTGAATTCAAAAATAAAAACTAGCACCACACAACTATACGTACGCCAGTCCCACATCTAGTTAAATAAGTATCCAAAACCATTGCACACCAAAACAGCTATGTAAGGATATATTTAGAGAGTCTAAATGCGTATACTGTGTATGTACAGAGGCAAGGTTGTGTATGTACACATTCCCATGTGAAAGGGAATGCGTGCCTCCCAACTATAGGTTTATATGTATAACTCCATACAAAGGTCAGCATGTGCAAAGGAGAGTGCAGGTTTATATGCAATTACCTGCCAGAATATAAAATAACAATGGAACACAGAACATTGCAGATACACAACAGAACTATATCCTTACCTGCCGCAAATAAGATAGATCTGACTTGTTCCCGACCAGCACAACTGGCGTGTCATCAGTGCGCCGCACGCGATAGATCAGCTGTTTGAATTCCCGTGCCTCGTGGAAGCTGCGGCGGTCTGTGATGGAATAGCAGATGATAAAGCCTTCTCCGGCTCTCATGTACTGATCACGCATTGCTGTGAACTCAGCCTGAAAAATAAATAAATAAATAAATAAAACAAACACTTATGTTCAAAGCAAAAAGAAAGAAGTTCTGGTTGGGGAAAGGAAAGCAGTATGAGTATAAACATTACATGTTTGAGTAGATGAGAGTAAGATTTAGAGAAGGTTGGAAACCACAGCAAGACACAGAAGTAGTAACTAAGATACATTAATGTTTATTACATGCTCTCTTGCCCTTATTCGTGCCTTTTGCTTTCCACCCATTCTCATATACCTGGCCTGCTGTGTCCAGAATGTCCAAGTTGGCAGGTTCGTCGTCAATCCGTATACGTATCTTATAAGCATCCTCTGAAAGACATCAAGATTCAGGATTTAAAAGGAAGCAACAATGGAAATTTATATCCAAAGTGAGCAGTGCATTGCTTGCCTCAGAGACCAGCATTGCTGTACCTGCATATCAGAATATCCTCTCTTATTTTCAACTGTTGTCACCAATGGAGGCTTGCAACTCAGACACTAACTGACCAAATACTAACCCATGCCTAACAAAGCATTTTACTCACCTATAGTAGGATCGTGGTCTTCAGGGAATCTATGGCTTATGAATTGCATAGTCATGGCTAAAAATAAATAAAAAATATCCACATTAAAAGATCAGAATTACTCAGACATAAATAGAGAGCCCGACATGTCAAAATTAAGAGGGATTAAGTGAATAGTTTGCCTGTGGGAAAAATGTATGCCCCACATTGCCCTTCATGTATACTAAAAGAACATGAATATTTCTGAAACTGACCAGAGGAGTTGCAATTCAATGACACTAGAGAACTAGTACATCCTAAATTATTCCTTTATTTGTTCAAGAAGACTACAAGTTATATCAGAGAAGGGACCTCCATTACGTTAGCTGCTTCATGTGACAGTAACATAACATGTAAATCCATAATATATACACATACATATACACACACACACCTATTTTCAACTGTTGTTGTCACCACTGGAGGCTTGCAACACAGACACTAACTGGCAATAATTGACCATACGCGTATAGAAATGTTCTCAACATGTAACCAGGGCTCTAACGTTCTACTCACCACCAGCTATTACAAACTTAAGATTTAGCTCTGGCAAGGAAAAACTCACACCTAGTCATTTAATGGCATTCAAAGCTCTCTTCTTATGGCAGACACATACAAAATAAATAAATAGAGATATATAGAGAAATCTCTCTCTCTCTCAATTCATAACCATATGATTCAAAGAATTACCAACCCACTTTCTCCTCAGACTTGTTAGACTGTCCCTGGGGAGTTTAAACACATGTACAACATGGCAGTGTGTTACAGAAATACTGCACAGTGAATTTATCATTTCCTTGTCTTACGTAGATAATGCATGCATGATCAATCAGAATGTCCCACTTCTTCAGACATTATTATGAATACAATTTTACACAAATATTAATATAAAGTATATCTCACCACTCTTTCCAACACCCCCGGCACCCAGCATTACTAGCTTGTACTCCCGGGGAGGCACTGGTATTGCCGGGACCATTCTGCTGGCCCCAGAGTCCATATCACAAACCGTGGCTGCTCTTCCTTAGGAAGAAAGAAAATTCAGTCAGAAATTAACTCAACTTTTATTACTTTAGGCCACCAGCTTCCAGAACACCCCATAATTCTATTCCTTACTGCTTCCAGTACCCATACTATTTGCACTCTCACTATTAATCCAGAACCCCCTGCACTTACCACTATCCTCATTCACTACATTTTATGCCTCCAGTCCATGCCATCCTATTTGCCCTTTGCCATGGAGCATCACAATTGCTCTGCAGTTACTGTACACATGCCTATAGATCAATGTTTTTTACCCAGTGTGCCACAAACCTATTTACTTCAAAACTGTAACTCAGACCTCAGTGCCCCAGCGCTCCACCGATTCAGACCTCAGTGCCCCAGCGCTCCACGCATTCAGACCTCAGTGCCCCAGCGCTCCACGCATTTCACCCTGACCTTGCTGACCCCAGCACTCCATACACCCTACTGACCCCAGCTCCCCATACACCCTGACCTTACTGACCCAAGCTCCCCATACACCCTGACCTTACTGACCCCAGCTCCCCATACACCCTGACCTTACTGACCCCAGCTCTCCATACACCCTGACCTTACTGACCCCAGCTCTCCATACACCCTGACCTTACTGACCCCAGCTCTCCATACACCCTGACCTTACTGACCCCAGCTCTCCATACACCCTGACCTTACTGACCCCAGCTCTCCATACACCCTGACCTTACCGACCCCAGCTATTCATAGCTGTACACATGCCTATAGATCAATGTTTTTTACCCAGTGTACCACAAACCTATTTACTTCAAAACTGTAACTCAGACCTCAGTGCCCCAGCGCTCCACTGATTCAGACCTCAGTGCCCCAGCGCTCCACGCATTCACCCTGACCTTGCTGACCCCAGCTCCCCATACACCCTGACCTTGCTGACCCCAGCTCCCCATACACCCTGACCTTACTGACCCCAGCTCCCCATACACCCTGACCTTACTGACCCCAGCACTCCATACACCCTGACCTTACTGACCCCAGCT